>CM034155.1:646316373-646916373 GCA_019776745.2 Taxus chinensis
TGTGTTGAGAAAATTTCCATGTGGGGGAAATTTTCTAATGTGACCAAGGGGGTAAGAATTTTATTACTTGTTTTACTTGATTTAGTAGGTGATTTCTTTTGTGAGGTCTTTTTGTTAAATTACTTTTGTTAAGTGTGTTAGATTAATGTAATATCTTGTTTTAGTTTTTTTAAGCTTTGGGGGAAGTCAAGTGGGTGTAATAAATTTTGATTGTTGGCTCCTTGAGCCTTGTGTGTCCTCTTGTATTGAATACTTGGTTTTGAGTGTTGACCACTCCATGTTCTTTGAATCTCGAATTTGAGATTGAGGGCAATTTTAGGGGACTTGTGGGACAAGTTAAACTTGTCCCACACTTCCCAAAACCCCTTACCAACCATATCTATGGGTTGGGAATCCAAAAAGGGGATTATTTATTGTTTTGGGAAGGAAAATATGACTTTGGAGTGCACTTTTCCTCTTTTTGCATTTAATGGTGCCTTAAGGCACATGGGGAAGGGATGGTTTTGGATTGTGGATGTCATTCAACCCAACCACCCATTTATGGTGTTTTGGGATTTGAGTTGACCAAAGGGAGGTGGTCTTGAGGATGTGTGATGTGGCATCCTACAAGGAGCCACATCACCCTCACTCTTCCTCTTGTCTACTTATAGAAGTTTCCTCTCTTGTTGAGGGGGTGGAGTTTTGTTTTTATTTTGTTAAAGAGTTCTCCTTTGTTTTTTTTTTGAGAGAAAAGAATTAGGGAGAAAGAGGAAAGAGAGAGTGCTTGGACTTGCATGCTTGGATTGATTTGGGAAGGAGCTTGGACAAGTTCTTGGTTTAGGCTTCTCCAATGGAGAGGTAGAGAACCCTCTCCTTTGTTTTTGCTTTCATAGTATTGTTGCTTCTATGCTAAAATTGTGAAAAATGCATGTTTACTTTGGTGTATTGTGAAAATGGATAGAATGCTTATTGTGTAGTATAGGAGAGGTCTATGGGAATACTCATGAGGGAGGCAAAAAGAGTAGATTAGGATATTGTGGAGGGAGTTTGAGAGGGATGCCCATCTTGGGTAAGAATGTTTACATTCTACCTTGTCTTTGAGGGAGCCATAAGAGGAGGGAGGCATAAGAGTATGGGAGGAAAAAGGGGTACTTGAGGGAGGCATAAGAGTCTTAGGGGCTTGTGTTATATTGTGGAGGGTTTTTGGATGGGCATCTCATCTCATTTGGGAGGCATAAGGAAAACATTCCCATAGTTCCTTCTCTTGTTGGCTTGGATGCAAGCCTTATTGTGTAATGTTTGATGTTATTGTGTGTCTCTTTAGTTCTTCTATTTTAGTTTTGAATGTTGTGAAGAACTTGTATTGTGGAAGCATGTTTTGTTGCCTTGAGTTGAGACCACCCCTTTTATTGTGTTGTGTTGGGGCTCAATGGGTCAATGGAATGGAGGAGATTGCTTCTCTTCTCCATTGAGATTTGGTTGGGAGGAGAGTGTTGCCTCTCCCCCTATCTTTGGTTGTGATTTGAAACGCTTGGAACATGGAGCATGGATGAGAACACTTTGGAGCACAAGAACCTTGTTGTTGACAATGTTAAAACATCATGTAATCAACCACCTTGAGTGGGGAAAAAAAATAAAAATGTAATATTGCTTTGTTTTCCTTTAGCTTTCATTAATGCAATTTGTCTCACATAAAGTAGGATGTGTTGTAAGAGAAATGGAAGGAAGGAAAGGTTGTATTGAGATAATAGTATTTCTTACTTTGAAATTTATTGAAAAGTTGTTGAATCTTCTTTGGTGAAATATTGAAAGGAAATTACAAAACAAAGAAATATATTAAACTCTTGCTTGTTTGGAAACTTGAAAGTGAAGAGTTTGTAAAGCTTGGAAGATAGAGCATTAGTCCTCATTTTATACTTGAAGGAAGGGCTTAATTTTTTTTTTAAAATGGTTTTAGTAAGACAATGAAATATTCCAAGCTCTAACTCTCTCATGACCTTCATCATCTATATGCCCATTGTGAAAATTATTGACAATTGTAGAAGGAAATGAATCAACTTGCTTAAAATTCCATGCAAAGTCAATTAAAGTTGGCTAGAAATAAATGCGAATGCAAATACTCTAAATTTATCAAGTTCGATGCCCAACACCCTTAATGTCTAGCAAAAGTACTAGTAGGTTTGAATATCATTCTTATCTAAGTAATACTGAATTTCTATCCATCATTCTCTACAACTAGGGTGTTGAGACCGTCAGCCCTTGGCCTATTTTCAGTATTTCTGTTGGTCTTGAGAAAATAATGGAAAAGTAGGAGTAGTATTAAAATAGAGAAATAGAAAATATAAATATAGAACTTATTATACTGTTATGTTAGCATAGTCAGGCCATGCAAATCTCTTTCGGTCAAATTCGCATCCCAAAATCTCTTGGCCAAATCAGCACCAAATAGATAGCTTGGACCGATGGCTGGAAATAATGAGCCAAAAATAATGAGCTCAAAGGAAGGAATTCTATCGATCATTTGTCTACCAACAAGGTTGTTGAGACCTTACACCCCTCTTTCCTACTTTTTTAGTATTTTTTTTTGTTCTTGAGAAATAATGCAAGTACGAGTCGCTATTAAACGTAGGGAAATATAATATGGAACTTACTTACTTGTTGTATCAGAATTTAGCTATATGATTTCCTCTTATCCATTATATGGTATCTTATTATTTTATAATTATTCTATATTTTGTAGGACGAGAAGATGAATTTGACAAAGTTTTGCAGTGGCAGGGAAGATGTAGGTGAAAAAACTTATATGAGAGAGATTATGGATACTGGTCCAAAAATAAACTCCCATAATTCTCTGCCAAGCTCATAGAAGGAATTGAAATGCATGGGAGGTATCCCCATGAAAACCATTATGCAGCAAGAGTTAGGTTTGAAGAAGATTGATGAAGAGGTTACTACTATACATCCTGACTCAGAGATGGTTGAAAATCTTAGCTTAGGTAACAAGGAAAATGGAATTGACAAGGAAAATGAGACTATGGAGGAATTGAAGCCTAAGCTTGAAGTCCATCATTAAGGGTAAAAGTGTTTACAAAACATAAATATTTTTTCTTTTATTCATATTTTCAAAACAATGAAGAGAAGGATATAAATAAAGAAATACAGTTGCTGTTAAAAACGGTTACAGAGAACAACTATCTAACCAACCAATGTAATATGTTACGCTAAACATCCCCCCTATTACATTGTTCATAAAAACATACATTCCCTGATACTAGATGCCCCCCCCCTTAATGAGAACACTGCAACAGAGGATCTTCACACGAGCATGTGTCTACATGGTCCGATACACATGGTTTTTCTAAGGTTGACCATAAAACATAGAGGGACAGGAGCACTTTCTGACTATTCACCTCAGTGGTTTTATAGGTTTACCATGAACCAAGAGGTAGATACCTCGGTAGTTTTTACAGGCTGACCACAAAACCAAGACGATTTTACCTCGGTGGTTTTACAGGTTTTACCACCAAACCTAGTGCGGGTACCCATATGCTGATTTTTGTGCTTTTTCGACTCCCCATGACGCTCTTCAGTTTGGAGGTCCCAAAAATAAACTATGCACCATCTGCACTTTATTGAACAACCCAAACAACATAGGAAAACAATAAACAATACTGACAAATATTCCACATTCACTTATAAGAATCATAGCAATCATGTTCTTAGTTGTAGCCACTAATGTCAATTTTCATTTAGCCAATCTTCAACAGCAAAGGAAAAAAATCACTGCCACTGGATGTTGCCCTTGACTAAGTCATTTCACCCATAATGTTGAAATATGAACACTGAGAAAGAAACTGCATCAAGAAACATGCTATCGAATGGATCTCACCACTTAGAACTTATTACACATGGTTCATGTTGCAAGTGAATGTATTCACAAGCGAACCATTTTCTTTTCGAAGCATGACACTCGGAGGATCAATTCAAAATGAAGAACCATTGACAAACAACTATGCTCCAGAGTAATCCATTTTCAGCATCTGATCACAAACAACAGAACATGGAACAAAATAGAAACTGAAATAAACACAAACCAAAAAATTGAGGAATTTGGTCCTCAATAACTTATTCACCACAATATTTGTTGGTAGCCTCATCGCTTGCGGCTTGCAAGAGGTCAATGGATTTCCTCTAGCCTCCGTTGTCCTCCATCCTCCTTCATTGCTGCTTATAGTACTAGAGATGATGTGAAGCCAATATCATCAACAGAGTCCTTACTCTCATCAGAATCTTGTGGATCTTCTATATGAGCAGTATTAGCTCCATTGTGTTTTATATTTCCTTGTATAACATCTCTTTCTTGGCTGTGATAGTTCCACATTGTATGACCTTTCTTCTGGAAATAGTGGCATTCAATCTCTTGTTTAGGCCCTTGTTTATTTTTATCTTATTTCCTGTGAAATTTTATGTTTGTGGAATAAAGTGCACTTACTTGTTGAGTATCACCTTCTGCAGCATCGTCAGTTATGCATTTTTCCTCTGTGAGAAGAGCCGCAATCATGTCATCTAGACATTTAGACTGAATTTGACTGAGAGTAAAAACAACATTGCTGTATTTGGAAGATATACTGTTTAATAGGATAGCTTTGGCATCCTCGTCTTCTATCAAAACTTTTACTTCTGCTATTTTTTAGAGTAGAGACCGAACATTATTAATTTGGCTAGACATATAAACACTTTCTTCCATTTTGAATCTATATAACTGAAGTTTTAGGGAAAACTTTGCGTTCACTGCTTTCACTCCAAATAATTGATTTAAATTATCCCACATGTCATTGGAAGATTTATTGAGATGAACATGATGGAGTTCAGAATCGGAGAGAGCAAGGCCAATAATGGCTTTTTCTTTATCATCTTTGCACTGCCATTTTGCTAATTTTGCGGCATCTGTGGGCGTTTTCTCTTTCCCATCTACTATACCCCATAATTTTTTATGCATAAGTTTCATTTGGATCTTCACCTTCCATGTATGAAAGTTTAACCCCAAATATTTTTCTAAGTGAATTTCCATAATAACTACTAAAGAAACAAAAAATGGTGAAGTAGAAAGTAAATTACCAGTCAGGACTCTCTATCATATGTTCCGCCATATGTTTGGTACTTCTCCATTGTCTACTCTCTTGATACCCTTTTCTATTGGCAAAGGCATGGTCTTATCTTTTACAAAATTATTTTTGACGAGCCTCCCCTTATCCTCTTATCATTTTTAAATAAAGTGAAAACCTCAAATTTTGCGAGGAGAGAAGGATAATCAGTTATGCAACCGTTTTCTCCAAATTCCTCTGTAGATTCGTTGGAAGAAATGATCAGCCTCAGGGACACTCCACACCTCTCTACATCCCTCCGAAAGCCAATCTAGAATAGAGAAATAGTTTGACAGATGAAGAAAAGTTGATTGTTCATAATATAGTGAAAAATAAAGGTATTTGGCTCGCCCATGACAAGTCTAAATATGCGGTTGAAGGTGCACGGTTTCTAGGTAGCCTGCTTAGACGCTCAGATGCTTCCTTCTTGGCGGAATTCTTCTTTGGCGGCTTCTCCTCATGGCTCACCAACCGTTGGCTTCTGGTAGTGCTTTGGCACTTCACCTCCTCCCACACTTCTACGCACACTGCTCAAACAAACTCCACACAGGTTTCTTGGCCGAGTTGGTGAGCAAGAGATTTCAGGTTCCTCCTGTCATGCCGTCCAATCACTTTGTGCTCTGATACCAATGTTTACAGAACATAAAATATTTTTTATTTTATTCATATTTTCAAAACAAAGAAGAGAAGGATATAAATAAAGAAATACAGTTGCTGCAAAAACGGTTACAGAAAACCATCTAACCAACCAATGTAATATGTTACGCTAACAAAAAGAAGGAAAACCGACGTCTTGCAAGTCATGGAATCAGAACATCCATCTTTGGAAGAGGAAGTCAATGGACTAGGAACATGTAGTCCTATGATGGATTTTAGCATGGAGAAGCCCAAAAAATGAGTTAGATTTGAACCTAGAGTTAATGGGGATCCTAATGGACAGTTAGAAAACAAGCATGATTTGAGCAAGGTTGTAAACTCAAGAAAGAGGTCAGTTGTTAGAGGAGACAGTTCATCAGACTTGGTACAAAATGGCTATAGTAGAGTACCTGATTATATTTAGAACCCTTCTCAATATATACACTATACATTAGATTGGTCAAATGAGGATGATGACATGATAAACACACAAGCTTTTAATGAATTCTCCCAGCACATGAAGCCATCTGCTCTTGTACATGTAGAGGATTCTACTGAGCTACCAAAGTAAGTCACGTTCATTCCCAAAAAAAGGGCATTGTACTCTAATAACAAAACAAGAGATGATTCCAACCATACAAACAATAGTCAAAACACAATTGAAGATTCTAGTGAAAAGTCTAGTCAGCTAGTAATTCTACCATTAGGTATTGCTGTAGGCCAAGCAACAGAAACTGAATCACCCGCACTTGACAATGATGTGGGTGAATCTGAGAAAAAAAATTCCGTTAACAAGAATTCTAGACTACTACATAAAGGAACACGACAATACAGATCAAAAGCGGATTCAGATGAAGAAACATGAGCTTGAGAAGAGAATAGAGATGCTAATTTTGCATTGTAAATTTGTTAGAAATTTCTATGTTATTTTAATGGCAGGAAGGTATACTGCTGCTATGAGTTTTATGTTATACATGATTTGTAAATATTTTTGTTTAATTAGAGATAATCTGGCCTGTTAAATTCCTTGAACATTACAACATCATTTTTGCCTTACCAAATTGGTGGAATTTATTTTCTTTCCCACAACATGGCTCCAGTGTCACAAATATTGAAGCTAGCAATATTCATAAATTTTAAGCATGAAATAAAATTGAATGGGTATGGCGCAGTGAAAAAAAAACACATTGAGTGTTAACTGCAGTTTGCATCTCCTTTGTTTCTCTTAGATCTCTCTATCAACCATGTCTTCCATTAATGCAATTTCCCAAACCCCAAGAAGATATCTTTCTGCATATAGAATCAACCTACAGATACACAAAATTAAGATAAATATTTAGGCACAAAACAGAGGGAAACAAAATCCTTGTACAAATCACAACCAAAAAATTCATTAACCCTCATAAACAGAGGGAAAGTAGCTAACAATCACTGATTGGCTAAACCCCAGCTTGCGATCAGGAATGAGTTTATTTAAAATTGAGCTATACCATTACAAAACTTTCAATCCACACAATTTCTCAAAGAATATGGTGAAAATATGGAAATAAGACTGAAAACATACCCAGTCACTGTGATAATCTTCAACTAACGCTAGAAAAAACCCATACGGAATTTCTGCCTACTCAAATTCATCAATAAAACTATTAAAAAGGAATGCTTTGTCGAAGCAGCAGCAAGCGCAGACAAGTTATTATTATTCCGAATAAATCAAATCATGAACGCCAGTTAGTAGAATTCATGATCACGATGCATGAGAAGAGAGGGGAAGTGCAGCCCGTGAAAGTGGAAAAGCTAAAAATACCAAATCTGCTAAAACCAGAAAAAATAGGCAAACAACCGTCAATTTCAACACCGTTGCAGAAATGTCTAGAGGTCCTTTACCATAAGGGGAATGCCTTCGACGTAATAATTTATATTGTCCTAATTCTAGGTATATTCTATAAAATAAAATTATATATATATATATATATATATATATATATATATATAATTTTATTTTAAAATGAATCTTTTGGAAAAATGTAAAATACCCAAAATGGAGTATTTTTTAAAATCATGCTTGCAATAAAATGAGAAATTTACAAACCCTTGAAAGGGGTAGAATAGAGAAATAAAATAAAATAATATGAATATGGGATTTGTTTATCCATCCCCTTGCAACCCCCTCATACATGGCTTCCTCCTCTCTCATATTTTCCCTTAACCCGCAAAATAAAAACAAAGAATGAATGAAATGAACAAAAGAGAGAATAATAACATACCCCTTTAAGGATTTTTACATTTAGTTTGAATTTCCCCATCCAATGGTCCATATTTTTTTCTTCTAAGGACCAAGATTGTACCCTACAATAGTTAGGTGGGGTAGGTGAGGTGATCATTTGATCACATTGGTCTCCTTCTTAAAAGGGACCAGTAGTGTAATGCCCTATTCTATGATACACCTGTTCATCCTGCGGCGATCGAGTGCTAAGCATGGAACGTCATTGTGCCTTCATCGATCATTGGTGGGCTTCACCTTAGTCACAGGGAATACTCAGTCATCCCCCTCTTCATCATGGTTGCTGGTGTCGTTTTGTTGTTGTCGTTACTGGCCCTTGCAACGCTTGTCACGATTTCCTCGTTAAAGGAAAATCATTTTCTCTTTTACCGTGCTTGTCTGTCGGCCCTTATTAATAGGATTAATAACTATTATTATTATTTATTTATTTATTGTGTCGATTTCAGGAATATTATTAATTACCTATAAGTTACCTTATTTATTTATTTTATCGGCCACTCTCGAAGACTAAGCCCCGATTCACGCATGAGGAGGACCTTGTTCATGGGTGATGCCATTGCTTAGGAAGTGGTGTTCATTCTTAGCTTTTAACATTTTAATTGTGGCCATCCAGATCTCTTTGTGTGCGGTGTATAAGATATGAAATAAAATTTTACAGTGTTTTTTGTTATATGGGCAACTGTTAACGTATGACAGATATATGTGAATGCATTGTTATAATAGTATTAGTTACATATGTAATAAAACCATTAGTTTTGTATAATAATACTTAGCTTGCATTGCATAACGTACTTATAATTATGCAAGGATAATAACAGATTACTATGAATGCTATATACTCATAACAATCATCACTTTTATATAATTATAAACTATCTATAGTAAGCAAGTTATTATGCATATATACAATGCTATGATATTAAGTATGTTAAAATATTTACAGTAGGTAAATTTTAATATAAATACATAGATGGGTCTCATAACCAAAGACGAGCTACAAGGGAAAATGAGTTCCAACAACATGCCACATCCACGTGGCCAAGGACACATTTAAAAGGTAAGCGGCCATACAAAAGGTTTTCACGTGGCCCAAGTCACTACGTGGAGACACATTAAAAAAAAATTAGCTACTCCGCCACCAAAATTAAGTGTTTGTACCCATTGACTTATCCAATATTAGGGGTTTGTACACAGAAATTGTTATGTAATGTGTGTGCAATATGATAGTTAAGAGCTAGTTAGATGCCACATGCGATGGACGTTGGTTAATGTTGTGTTGACTCTTGATATTACTTTTCTATGGTTATTCCCAAAATGGCAAAAGCTCAATCATTATCAATCAACTCGCAGTTATTTGATTTAGTAGATTTGAACATTGAACTGTTCTCATTATGCGGTTCACTCTGACCCAACAACTGCTTTAATGTTACGTGGAGACACATTAAAAAAATTTAGGCTGGAAATCATGGTTGGGAGTGGGTGGCTCAACCAACACCTGCCAAAAAACATTAAAATTCCCTCCCCCTTGCATGCCGAACAGCTCCAGGTCACATCTTTGTTTGTTTATTGCAAAAAGGATTCGCAGTCTTCTGTCCCCACCCCTTATTTGGTCTGCCCATGGTTTCATTCAGCCTGGCCGCGCAGGTTGGAAAATGGTGGTTTGATATGAAGATACAGAGCAAATGAACATTGAAGTGCATCATGGGAGTTTGAATAAATTTGTTGATATCCATAATGCAAGTTATCTCCATGTCAGTAGCTGTAACAGTTGTTTTTATGCAAAAAGGAAACTTGAAGGTAGTTTTAGGGTTTTGAGTAATCTTTCAAAGCTGCACTGAATTTTTGAAATCACAAAAGGAACTAAACTTTCGAAGTTCAGTGGAAAGGATGTTGAATACTTTTCTCAGTGGTTGAGCAAGCAATATGAGTTGTCCATTTTTTTGTGTGCAGAGTTTATGTTTTGAGGTTTTCAACAAATTGGTTAATCAAACAAGAATGGAACTGTTTGAGTAAGGCTACTCTTCCATCATTATGCATAATAAAACATGAAGGAGGTCCTCAATGTGCTCAAAGCCTTTTCAAAACACAAAAAAACCAGTAACAGAGGTCTGTATCAGTTATTCAAGAAACTACGTAAAAGTTGAGTCTATAACAGCTTAAAGAAGATGTTAAAGCTTTGGAATCTTGCATAATGGCAAAATTATCTTCATGAAGTTTGAATCACAGTCGGGTAGACACTAAAGACAGGTATATCTCAATAATGGGAAGTAAATGTTGTTCACGCTTCTCAATTCATACTTGGGTCAGTGTTAGAGAAGCTGATGAGTCTCTATTGAGCTCTAATTCCTCAAACATGCTCCTAGCTCGATGAAGAAGTGCAAAAGACAGTTCTTGTCTTTTGACATTCCTGTCTCTTGAACTTGCTAGGAAAGGTGAACTGACCTTCTTGATTTTTCAAGATTGAAAGGTCAACTTACGAAGTTGAAGGGGTGGCTCGAGGTTCTTTTGAAGAGTGAGTTAGTGTTGTGTGGAATCATGAATAAATAGATAAGAAAGGTGTTTGAGAAATGGACTGAGAAATATAGAAAATACAAGAGTTGAGAGTGAATGAGTGCAGATAAAGAAAGGGTGAACTAATACAGTGAGGCGTGTTCTTTTCGAGGCTCCACAGCAGTGACCTGCCGGAGTTTCTAGCTAGGCTGCAGGCACATTACAGCAAGTTAGAATCCTTTTTTAGCGTCTCCAACAACTAGGTTGTCCATCTATGATGTTATCTGTTCAGTATCGACTGCATCCTCAAATTCGGGATTCTCCTTCAAGATATTTTTTTTATCAAAATCGATTATATGATAGCAAGAGTGTTACCAGAAGACCTGATGAAATTTATTGCAAGGATTCTCTATGGAGATGGCGTTTTAAACCAGGCATGTTAAACCTGCCCTTGCAATCTTCTGCTACCCTTTTATTATGTCATGAATTGAATGTCCTTCTTTTTGTTTTTTTATCTGTTATGGAATTTAGAATGGGCTTCTACCTTTTCCTTGTGAATCGACCCAAATTGAAGGAAAGGAAGGACTGTTGGCAGTTGTTTTTTTTTTTCATACCCTGGTAGCAACTGTGATAGCATGTATACACTCCTTTCTACCTCATTTTTCTTTTCAAAATAAAAGAGTAACTGCCATGTGATAGCAAAATAATGGTTGATGTTTTATACTATGGGTGTTAGATCTTTAACATGGGTGTTTCCTGCTTAATTCTTAAAATTCGGGTGACATTTAGAGACGATAGTGAACAATGGCTATTGAGTTCGATTTCTAAACCAACAGTAGCAGATATAAACTTGAGCCATGAATAACATTAGTGGATATTTGTAGATTTGTCGAATCATGGCCAGTTTTAGGCTAAATGTTTGTTTTTGTCTTGGTAAAAGCATTTCTTGGGCTGAATCTGTGTGTAGTCCTCACATAGCGAGCATGATGTTTTTCTTAGAGGCCTACGTGAGTGAAATATTGACTGCTCAATACAGATCCTGTGACGCGAGTCACTGTATCATAAGATAAAAGAGTTCAATCGAACTCTGTAGTAGCAGATGTTTTCTTTGGAGCGACTATGAGGATAGGTCGAGTAGACTGTCGTGAAATAAATGGGTATGCCCAAGCTATTCATATGTTGTTTCAGAGATGGAAGAGAAGGCATAGTTTGTAGGAAGAGTATTTTGCTTTGTATTTCCCCTTCGCTGACTGTTAACCTTGTGATTGGTGACTCGAGCTGGGTCACGGTAGAGGATCTTGTTTCGATTCACTTATATTTTCAACTGACTATCCCTTGGTTGTTTAAATTCAAGTATCGAATGAAATGAGTTTTTATTAAATCCATTTTGTAGCTTAGCAAACCTTCAATAATTCAGGTAGGTACTTTCTGAGTAAGTGTTGACTAAGGCATGTGTGAAAATAGAATGGTCATCTTTCTTCAAATTGGGTTAGACTTGTATGAAAACGGAAAAGGTAGGAATCGACTCAGTAACATATTTTAGTGAGCTAAGTCCTTAACTCTTATAATGATCATAGGAGGGGTAGATTACGAGTTTATTACTGATTATGTGATGTAACATAATAACAACCTTTGGTGAAAGGAATTATTCTTGATCCTTGCCTGTGTAATCCAACTATAGTTGTTGTATGTAATTTTAGTTGGATAGAATCTAATTTATTTAACTTCTTGATGAAAAATAATTAGGTTCAGTGAGAATTGCTTGGTATATTGAATCTTCAGATTTAGTTATAGTGTTGCGAGTATTATATGTATGTTGGTTTATTCAGCCGAGTGAAGTTAACTTTAATCTTTGACTGATTTGTGTTCATATATGGTTGGGGCCTATATTCTTCCTAAAACATGGATGTGCATTAATGCAGTCTTGTTAACAAGCAATTTTGAATATGTTAAGTCATTTGACTGATCTTTATCCTTTTGGTTAATAATATTAGAATGATGTTTGGGTGTTAGATTTCAATCACGTAATCCATAGGATTACATGACTGAAATCTCAATACTCTCAGCCTGGTTGTCTTCACCAATAAGGTCTCACCTTGTTGGCTGGTATAAATCTTGTCATCTTGTGAAACATATTTATTAGTGGTTTGTGTTTTGATCCATTCTTGAGTTTAGAATTTTACTTTCATGATATTATAAAATGTTAGCTTACTGTTGCAATGGGTAGTCTTAACATGCTCAGTTCTAGCGAACTGACTCTAGTTAATATTTTCGCAGATGGATCATGCGAGTAGAATAGAGGAAAAGAGTGTTAAAGGTTCATCTGTACAATTTATGAAGTTCCTTGTAAAAATGTCCAATGTGTTGTAAATTGTGTAACATTGCTTGTAAAGAGAGTTTATATGACCTCTTGCCTAGAATTGTTCGGAGAATTACGTGAAGTAGTAATTTTGTCCTTTTTTGTATTTTGGTTGGTAACTCTTCTTAGTGAGAAATAATATTCAATCCCTTCACTGGCATAAGCATTGTAAAACATTGATCTTGAGAATTAAGTGTTAATTTAAATATTTCTAAGACTTTGTATTGATGGGTTATATGTAAGCTTTAATGGGGTGGCTTTTCCTTACAGAAGTTACCTAAAAGTTTTATTCAAAGAAATATGTTTTGGTTTAGATCCCCTTGTAAACAAACAATACCTTAAGTAATCAAGAGTGAGACCATCCTTGCAAAGCGATTTTATATAACGTGTTATCCCTAACTGAACTAGTAAACAGTACTCTTTTGGTGAACGCTTAAAACAAGCTTAAATGAAAACAATGGTTAGTTTCTAATAAGATTTAACAAGTAAGAGAAGAAAATTTAGATACCACTCAATTTATCTCTCAGCATGTTTAAAAGTAAGTAGCTTCCTCTTGATAAGCTCTTTCGGTGAAGCCTAGGTAAGAGCGTCAATAATTACATATAAAACCTTAAGGTCCAATTAAACCTCAGTAAGAACTAATGATGTCTCAAGGATGAAATCAATTGACCTTCTTCCTTTAAATTTATCCAAGGTACCTTGTAATTTTTCTCTTAAGTTGTTGAACGTGAACCGATGTTGTCATAAGGGCATGAACGAGTTCTAGTAACGTAAGTGTGAATAGATGGCCTTAAGGAATTGAATTACCATCTTTATCAAATAAATATATATAAAACAAACATTGGTTATAAAGGAGAAGACTATAAGAGAACTACTCTATAGTGTATAAGAACATAACTCAGTTGGTAAGATGAATTTGTGCGAATCATATATTGAATCCTTCTGAAAAATTAAGTCACGAGTTAAAGGGTGTTATATCAAAATAAGTAACTTTCAATCATTTCTTACTGTGGCTTGCCCTAGCAGTGAGAGTGTCAGGTGGATGGACTTCTATGTTGTTCTGTCTAAAATAAAAGTGTATTATCCTTTTGGGTGTGAACATTTCCATGTTGCCCTTGTGGTCATCCTCTTAATAAGTGGTTCCCAGAGTTAGTTGTATCCTTGGTGACGACATGTTGTGTCATGTTATGTGTCAAGCAAGTCAAAAAAAAAATATCCTGTCTTTTACTGTGTTGTTCGTGTGTGTAGGATTTTTGGGTCATTATACTTTGTATCAGAGTGTAGGTTCATGCTCTCGAACCTATGCGCCGGATTGGTGTTATATGATGATGTTACATGGTGGTGGTGGTGTTACATGATGATACCGCATGATGATGATGATGTTGCATGATGGTGGTAGATATTGGAAGAGTAATGTGCTTTAAACGTGATGTGATTATTGTCGTAATTGTGATATTGTGAACGCACGTGATGTGTATGTCACCTTGTGCGTGTTTGTGATCATGTTGATATGTTGGGGATGGGAGTATTCTCTCTCCTTCTTGTGGATTCTATGAAGAGTTCACGTGTGAATTACTATTTGTGGCGTGCGAAAAGAATTCTAATGTGGATGATGGAGTGTTAGAACATTGTGACATATTGTGATATGTAGGTGTATTAATGTGTTGTATGACTAGATTGATGTTAAGCGAAATGAGTTATATCATGATGTTTTTACCATGTTTTGAAGAAATGTGTGTACCACCTTGTTATGTGGCAATGGATGTTATGTTGTGATGTACTATGTCCATCATATATATGAGTTGTGTGATATGTAATGATTCATGTTGTGATTTAGGGTCATACCGTGAGTGTATGAACCCTATCGTATTGTGATTACACTTTGGGTGCAAAATGTGGTAAAGTGATGTATTGCACCCTGTGAATGTATGATTGTGATCTACCCCGTATACATACCATACGTGAGACGTTATGGTAGCTATGTGTGTACCACGATGGTGTTAGTGATGTAGTTACATGTTATGTTGTGAGCCTTACACTAACCGAACCTGATGAAAATCGGTAGACTGTGTATGTATGGAGTGAGAAAATGTGTACCGTTGACCAGTCACTCGAGTTGAGTACGAGATAGGAAGTGGAGCCTTACATAGGCTGAAAACCCACTTTCGTTTGTTTGGTATGTGTGACACTTGTTCAACGGGTGTCATGCATATTGTGTTTCGCGGACACCTCAGGCTCAGTAGATGGTGACTTGTACTCTTTTCTCTCTCCCGATATGGTTGTCGTATGGATTTAACCTACGTGACTTTGACTATGTTGAGCCTTGTTGAAGTTGTGGCGAGATGATTCTGATTGAGATGATGACAGTTGTATTATTGATATGTATTTTACGAGCTGAGGCTCGATGTTCCGAGTGCTAGCAACTCGTTGAGTACCCCTTTGTGGCCAGATAAGGCCACATAGTTATCGTAATGTGGCATTATTATAAGTTGGTTTTATTCGTAAATTGAGCTTTTTGCCTTATTTTGTAAGGACCAGTAACTTTTTCTTGATTGCAATGCGTTACAATTTTTGGCATTTCCTTGGTTTGTGGCACTAACATGGGGATTTTGATACTAACTATGGCTATTTGGCCATTTATTTTTCTTGAGTTTGGGTCTTCTTTTAAAATTGGAATTTTTACCGCCTTGCCCAAGGCTTGTACTGTGCCACTTGGCACTTTGATTGGATTTTTGTGCTAGTTCTATTGTCGTGATGTGTGGAATAGGGTCATGGGATGCACCATGGAATGGTTGGACCTATGGACCCGCTTCGTTGTATAGGGGTATGCCCCAAGGAGTACAGATAACTAGTGGGTTGTTGAACCACGCGTTATTATGTCACTTGGGTTAGGAGTGTTCGAATTCTATGTGTCTTGGACCATAGGGTCAACCGGCCTCCTTGAGGGAGGCATAAGAGATTTGAGGGAGGCATAAGAGACTTGAGGGAGGCATAAGAGTTTGAGGGAGGCATAAGATACTTAAGGGAGGCATAAGAGTTTGAGGGAGGCATAAGATACTTGAGGGAGGCAGAGAGTTTGAGGGAGGCATAAGAGACTTGAGGGAGGCATAAGAGTTTGAGGGAGGCTTATGATATTTGTCTGTATGGTTGATGTTTCAGGATATATGTTGAGTTATTGTGATGTTTTGGTAGTGGTATTTCGATGTATGTGTTACTCATGTCAGATGGATATGTGTTGTGATGTTGTGGATATGTCATTGATTCCCTTGTGAACACTATGTACCTGTAGCATGGTTTGGTGTTGTGTGAATTTTTCATTGATGAAAATTGAGGAAATGTCTGGTGGATTGTAGTACTCTTTTGTTTGAGTATTTGGTATGTCAGTCATTGATGTGTGTTGAGTACTATGTTATGTGGAATGTGCCTTTTCCACCCCATATTTGAGTAACCTTTTTGTGGTGTAATACAATCATGAAGTATATACTTGGGTGTTGTGAATCTGTAATGTCTTGTCTAATCCCGGTAGGGTGTTGTCTTACCAGTTCTTGATTGGGCACCCACAATAAGGAATAAACTAAAACTCTTCGATGATGAAATTTAATGCCCTATTCTACATTACACCTGTTCATCCTGTGGCGATCGAGTGCTAAGCATGGAGCGTCATTGTGCCTTCATCGATCATTGGTGGGCTTCGCCTTAGTCACAGGGAATACTCAGTCATTCCCCTCTTCATCGTGTTTTCCGGTGTCATGTTGGTGTTGTCATTACTGGCCCTTGCAACGCCTGTCACGATTTCCTCGTTAAAGGAAAATCATGTTCTCTTTTACCGTGCTTGTCTGTCGGCCCTTATTAATAGGATTAATAACTATTATTATTATTTATTTATTTATTGTGTCGATTTTAGGAATATTATTAATTACCTGTAAGTTACCTTTTTTATTTATTTTATCGGCCGCTCTCGAAGACTGAGCCCCAATTCACGCATGAGGAGGACCTTGTTCATGGGTGATGCCATTGCTTAGGAAGTGGTGTTCGTTCTTAGCGTTTAAGATTTTAATTGTGGCCGTCCAGAACTCTTTGTGTGCGGTGTATAAGATATGAAATAAAATTTTACAGTGTTTATTGTTATATGGGCAATTGTTAACATATGACAGATATATGTGAATGCATCGTTATAATAGTATTAGTTACATATGTAATAAAACCATTAGTTTTGTATAATAATACTTAGCTTGTGTTGCATAACGTACTTATAATTATGTAAAGATAATAACAGATTACTATGGATGCTATATACTCATAACAATCATCACTTTTATATAATTATAAACTATCTATAATAAGCGAGTTATTATGCATATATACAATGCTGTGATATTAAGTATGTTAAAATATTTTCAGTAGGTAAATTTTAATATAAATACATAGATGGGTCTCATAACCGAAGACGAGCTCCAAGGGAAAATGAGTTCCAACAACATGCCACATCCACGTGGCCAAGGACACGTTTAAAAGGTAAGCGGCCATACAAAAGGTTTTCACGTGGCCCAAGTCACTACGTGAAGACACATTTAAAAAAATTAGCTACTTTGCCACCAAAATTAAGTGTTTGTACCCATTGACTTATCCAATATCAGGGGTTTGTACACAGAAATTGTTCTGTAATGTGCGTGTAATATTATAGTTAAGAGCTAGATAGATGCTACATGCAATGGACGCTGGTTAATGTTGTGTTGACTCTTGATATTACTTTTCTATGGTTATTCCCAAACTGAAAAAAGCTCAATCACTATCAATCAACTCGCACTTATTTGATTTAGTAGATTTGAACTTTGAAATGTTCTCATTATGCAGTTCACTCTGACCCAACAACTGCTTTAATGTTACATGGAGACACATTAAAAGATTTAGGTTGGAAATCATGGTTGGGGGTGGGTGGCTCAACCAACACCTACCAAAAAACATTAAATTTCCCCCCCTTGCGTGCTAAACAGCTCCAGGTCACGTCCTTATTTGTTTATTGCAAAAAGGATTCGCAGTCTTCTGTCCCCGCCCATTGTTTGGTCTGACCACGGTTTCATTTGGCCTGGCCGCACAGGTTGGAAAATGGTGGTTTGATATGAAGATATAGAGAAAATGAACATTAAAGTGCATCCTGGGAGTTTGAATAAATTTGTTGATATCCATAATGCAAGTTATCTCCATGTCAGTAGCTGTAACAGTTGTTTTTATGCAAAAAAAGGAAACTTAAAGGCAGTTTTAGGGTTTTGAGTAATCTTTCAAAGCTGCACTGGATTTTTGAAATCACAAAAGGAACTAAACTTTCAAAGTTCGGTGGAAAGGATGTTGAATACTTTTCTCAGTGGTTGACCAAGCAGTATGAGTTGTCTTTTTTTTGTGCAGAGTTTATGTTTTGAGGTTTTCAACAAATTGGTTAATCAAACAAGAATGGAACTGTTTGAGTAAGGCTACTCTTCCATCATTATGCATAATCAAACATGAAGGAGATCCTCAATGTGCTCAAAGCCTTTTCAAAACACAAAAAAATAGTAACAGAGGTCTGTATCAGTTAGTCAAGAAACTAGGTAAAAGTTGAGTCTATAACAGCTTAAAGAAGATGCTAAAGCTCTGGAATCTTGCATAATGGCAACATTATCTTTATGAAGTTCGAATCACATTCGGGTAGACACTAAAGACAGGTATATCTCAATAATGGGAAGTAAATGTTGTTCACGCTTCTAAATTCAAACTTGGGTAGTGTTAGAGATGCTGATTAGTCTCTATTGAGCTCTAATTCCTCAAATATGCTCCTAGCTCGATGAAGAAGTGCAAAAGATAGTTCTTGTCTTTTGACATTCCTGTCTCTTGAGCTTGCTAGGAAAGGTGAACTGATACAGTGATGCGTGTTCTTGTCGGGGCTCCACAGCAGTGACCTGCCGTAGTTTCTAGCCAGGCTGCAGGCACATTACAGCAAGGTAGAAGCCTTTTTTAGTGCCTCCAAGAAGCAGGTTGTCCATCTATGATGTTATCTGTTCAGTATCGACTGCATCTTCCAATTCAGGATTCTCCTTCAAGATATTGTTTTATCAAAATCGATTATGTGACAGCAAGAGTGTTACCAGGAGACCTGATAAAATTTATTGCAAGGATTCTCTATGGTGATGGCATTTTAAACCAGGCATGTTAAACCTACCCCTTTGCAACCTTCTGCTACCCTTTTATTATGTCATGAAATGAATGTCCTTCTTTTTTTTTTCTGCTATGGCATTTAGAATGGGCTTCTACTTTTTCCTTGTGAATCGACCCAGATTGAAGGAAAGGAAGGACTATTAGGACTTGACTTCTATGATCTCATGATTCTGCAGAGTTGGATGTAGTAGATGTCTTTATTTAGCTCTTTTATTTCTCGAGATAGTAAATTAATATTGAACTCTAGTATATGCCGTGTAATGGGTATATAAAAGTTTAAAGAATGGGAACTTTACCAGACATATATCTTCACCAGCAATAGTGGATACATTCAATGTCTCATAACTTATAGTTTCCAAATGGTATAATAAGCGCGAGCATCAATACTTGGGCTGATATCATTATCAGTCAGATCTATAGCTGAGACTGCATCATCAAAAACCTGTATTGAGATCTACATAGATAGGAGCCTGATCAATAGCCTTCAATTGAGCCACACTTTAAGTAAGTTGGAGTCTAAGAGCCTATGATTCATGTAGCCGTAGTGCGCTCACTGTACCTGATCTAAATTTTTTCATGATGCACATCTATATTAAGTCATCAAGCTCCTGCTTATTTTTGAATATTTTCATTAGTCAAATTATCTTGAATTAGAAGTGGGATATTAGCCCAAAGCAAGCTACACATCTTTGGCAAAGAACATCTCTCTTTACCAGTGTCTTTGTCAAAGGCAAGAAATGCTAAGATAGTAAGCCAACCTTTTGTAAAGATCATCCCTCTTTACCCGTGACTTTATCAGTACAAAGGATGCCTGAAATAGGCTTATTTCGTAAGCTTTCAGAGACCAGCAAAGCACTAAGATCCCTATCAAGAAAAAGAAAAAACAAGACTTAATTTTTACTGCTTGGTACAAAAAGATATATCTAACCTGAGCGTCTAGGCATTCAACAATATTAGAGGATTCCCTTTTTCTAACATCCAACAAGCTTCCTTCTCAATGTAAAATTTGATCAAAAAATAGGATAATGCTTGAATTGGTCTAAAAAACAACATTAAATTTTCCAACCTCAGCTCTAGACTTTATGGTGTTCTCATTTGGAGTGAACATATTTTCTTTATCACTCCTATTCTTATTTTTTTAATAATTATGGCCTTTGAGTACAAGGATATGAAAGAGGCATAGAATCTAATTTTTAAAGGGCCTTTTACATCAACAAAAACTCCTCCCTGAGAGGAGAGTACCCAACTCCAGCAACACATTCAACCCGGGGAGGAGAAACTTCAACAGAATCATTAGGATGCATAAGACTCTGTTGAGCAATACTTTATACCAGAAATGTTATCTATTAGTAAATTATATGCTTCATGGTATCTCCACGAGTAGGAGATTCACCACTACGTTCAGAGCTGGCCATGTGCACTTGTGTTATGAGTATTATAGGTATGTTGGTTTTCTTTTCAGTCGAGTGAAGTTAACTTTAATCTTTGACTGATTTGTGTTCATTTATGGTTGGGGCCTATATTCTTCCTAAAACAAGGATGCGCGTTAATGCAGTATTGTTACCAAGCAATTTTGAATATGTTAAGTCATTTGACTGATCTTTATCTTTTTGGTTAATAATAATAGAATGATGTTTGGGTGTTAGATTTCAATCACGTAATCCATAGGATTACATGACTGAAATTTCAATACTCTCAACCTTGTTGTATTCACCAATAAGGTCTCACCTTGATTATCTTTGGAATATCTCTCTCACTTGAATATTGGGATTCCTCCTTGTTGGCTGGTATAAATCTCTTCATCTTGTGAAACATATTGATTAGTGGTTTGTGATTTGATCCATTCTTGAGTTTAGAATTTTACTTTCATGATATTATAAAATGTTAGCTTACTGTTGCAATGGGTAGTCTTAACATGCTCAGTTCTAGCGAACTGACTCTAGTTAATACTTGTGCAGATGGATTATGCGAGTAGACTAGAGGAAAGAGTGTAAAAGTTTCATTTGTACAATTTATGAAGTTCCTTTTAAAAATTTCCAATTTGTTGTAAATTGTATAACATTTCTTGCAAAGAGAGTTTATATGACCTCTTCCTGGAATTGTTCAGAGAATTACATGGAGAAGTAGTTTTGACTTTTTTGTAATTTGGATGGTAACTCTTCTTAGTGAGAAATAATATCCAATCCTTTCACTGGCATAAGCATTGTAAAACTTTGATCTTGAGAATTAAGTGTTAATTTAAATCTTTCAAAGACTTTGTGTTGATGGGTTATGTAAGTTTTAATGGGGTGGCTTTTCCTTACAGAAGTTACCTAAAAGTTTTATTCAAAGAAATATGTTGTGGAGGAGATCCCCTTGAGAACGAACAATGTCCTTAAGTAATCAAGAGTGAGACTATCCTTGCAAAGTGAAATTATATCACGTGATATACCTAGCTAAACTAGTAAATCCTACTCTTTTGGTGAACCCTTAAAAAAAGCTTAAAGGAAAACAATGGTTAGTTTCTAATAAGATTTAACAAGTAAGAGAAGAAAATTTAGAAACCACTCAATTTATCTCTCAGCCTATTTAAAAAGTAAGTAGCTTCCTCTTGATAAGCTCTTCGGTGAAGCCTAAGTAAGAGCGCTAATAATTTCATATAGAACCTCAAGCTTCAGTTAAACCCTAGTAAGAACTAACGGCGTCTTAAGGGTGAACTCAATTGACCTTATTCCTTTAACTCTATCGAAGGTACCTTGTAATTTTCCCTTAAGTTTGTTGAACATTAACCAATGTTGTCATTAGGGCATGAACGAGTTCTAGTAACGTAAGTGTGAATAGGTGGCCCAATGGAATTAAATTTCCATCTTTATCAAATAAATATATATAAAACAAATAATTGTTATAAAGGAGAAGATTTAAAGTGAAGTACTCTACAGTGTATAAGAACATAACTCAGTTGGTAAAAATGAATTTTGTGCGAATCATATGTTGAATCTTTTTGAAAACTTAAGTCGTGAGTTAAATTGTGTCTTATCAAAATAAATAACCTTCAATCATTTCTTACTGTGGCTTGCCCTAGCTGTGAGAGTGTCAGGTGGTTTGACTTCTATGTTGTTCTATCTAAAAGAAAAGTGTATTATCCTTTTGGGTGTGAACATTTCCGTGTTGTCCTTGTGGTCATCCTCTTAATAAGGGGTTCCCAGAGTTAGTTGTATCCTTAGTGATGACATGTTGCGTCATGTTATGTGTCAAGCAAGTCAAAAAAAAAAAATCCTGTCTTTTACTGTGTTGTTCGTGTGTGTAGGATTTTTGGGTCTGTAACGACCCAAAAATCACACACATGAACAACACAGTGAAATACAAGATAAAAATTTTTTTGACTTGCTTGACACATAACATGACACCACATGTCATCACCAAGGATACAAATAACACTGTGAACAACTTAATATAAGGATGGCCCTAAAGGCAGTACGGAAACGTTCACACCTTTCAAGGACAATTTACTATTCTCTTGTGAAAGGACAAGGCAAAAGACCAACCACATTACATAGTTATAGCTGAAGACATCCCACTGTGAAAATCTTCTTAAGATTACTGATTTACTAGAACCATCTTACAATTCTTAGCTTACGCTCTAGAAGGTTCCTGATATGTTTCATACCATTCTTCTTATAGGATTAAGTTTATTTTCTTTTATATAACTTGAGGACTATCCTAGGATCACCTATAATATGAAAATTCCTTGATTACTTTGTTTACAAAACCAGGAGGTAAACAATTCCACAAGGCTATCTGTCTAAACCCCCATTACTAAAACTCGTTTCATGCCCACATTGCATAAGGAGGCAAGCGTAAGATCAAAAGGAGAGGAGTATCGTTAAGGTTCAGAACCCTAATCATATTTGATCAAGAATTAAAATTTTATCATATCTTAGACAAGAACTACAAGGTACCATGGTAATGGTTAGAGAGAGAAGAAAAATTTATTTTATTATGATCTATTTAGTTATTAACCTGTCTTTTAATGAGTCTTAAGAGTTCAATTGAATTTTGGTAAAAGCTTTATTTCGAAATCATCTTGATTAAGTTTTTCGAGGGATACACAAGGGTTCCCAACATGGAAGCATTATACTTAATGTGTTTTTTTTTTTTTACTCAAACTCCTGTACTAGATAAGATCCATCGATATCCCCAAAAGCCAACAGTGATATTACTTTTTAAAATTTATTAACGTTTCTCAACAAGAGGACAATGTTTAATCCATAGCTCGAGGTTAGCAATGGTAGGTATTTTTTTTTTTTACATCGTTAGATAAACACTTTCTTTCCAATTAAAGACTCTTAATTTTATCAACCAAATACAACTTCATTATTATCCTCTTTATTTATTCATCTATATATTCCTCTTCTTTTATCTTTGATTATCTTTAGAAAAAGGGGGTTTCAACCCACTAAAATATGCCTAGAATATCATTGATACTAGTACCAAGGAGAGTTACTAAACCAATAAGCATTATGACCTGAAAGAAGAAATTATCGTTATTTAACAAGAACACAAACCATGGTTATAACATTTCCATTCAACATGGCACATGAACCAAGGGAGCCAAGAGATTGGATTTCACTTGGGTCAAGAACAAGAAGGTAAAAAAATAAACCAAGCCATGCTACAAAATTTTCATGACTGTAAATGATATCACCAAAGGATACTCATAACAAGGTCAAGATTGAATATTATTTCTCACAACTGTAATTACAAGTTTAACTACACAAGAACAAGACACTTTATTTCACCATTACCGAACAATGCAAGGCAAGAGGCCTTCAAAACTCCATTTCAAACACAAATACAAAAAATTACAACACATCTGAATTTTTTGTACAAGGAACCACATAAATTGTACAGATGGACCTTTAACACTGTTTTCCTCTAGTCTACTCGCATAATCCATCTGCACAAATATTAACTAGAGTCAGTTCACTAGAACTGAGCATGTTAAGACTACTCATTGCAACAGTAAGCTAACATTTTATAATATCATGAAAGTAAAATTCTAAACTCAATAATGGATCAAATCAAAAACCACTAATCAATATGTTTCACAAGATGACGAGATTGATATCAGCCAACAAGGAGGAATCCCAATATTCAAGTGAGAGAGATATCCCAAAGACAAACAAGGTGAGACCTTATTGGTCAAGACAACAAGGCTGAGAGTATTGAGATTTCAGTCAAGTAATCATGTGGATTACGTGATTGAAAATAACACCCAAACATCATTCTATTATTATCAACCAAAGAGATAAATATCGGTCAAATGACTTATCATATTCAAAATTACTTGTCAACAAGACTGCATTAACGCACATCCATGTTTTAGGAAGAATATAGGTCCCAACCATATATGAACACAAATCAGTCAAAGATTAAAGTTAACTTCACTCGGCTGAATAAACCAACATACATATAATACTCACAACATTATAACTAACTATCTGAAGGTTCAATATACCAAGAAATTCTCACCGAACCTAATTATTTTTCATCAAGAAGTTAAATAAATTAGATTCTACCCAACTAAAATTACATACAACAAATATAGTTGGATTACACAGGCAAGGATCAAGAAGAAGTCTTTTCACCAAAGGTTGTTATTATCTTACATCACATAATCAGTAATAAACCCGTAATCCACCCCTCGTATGATCATTGTAAGAGATAAGGACTTAGCCCACTAAAATATGTAACTGAGTCGATTCCCTACCTTTTCCATTTTCATACAAGTCTAACCCAATTCGAAGAAAGGTAACCATTCTATTTTCATACATGCCTCAGTCGGCACTTACTCAGAAAGACCCTACCTAAAATTTTTGAGGGTTTGCTAAGCTACAAAATGGATTTAATAGAAAACCATTTCATTCGATACTTGAATTTAAACAAGCAAGGGATCGTCTATTGAAAATATAAGTGAATCGACACAAGATCCTCTACCGCGATCCAACTCGAATCACCAATCACAAGATTAACAGTCAGCGAAGGAGGGATACAAGGCAAAATACTCTTCCTACGAACTATGCCTTCTCTTCTGTCTCTAAAACAACATATGAATAGTTTGGGCATACCCATCTATCTCACGACAGTCTACTCGACCTATCCTCATAGTCGCTCCAAAGAAAACGTCTGCTACTACAGAGTTCGATTCACAAGGAAAATAATTTACATAGAATTTCTATAACATCATACACTTAACCAAGAAAGAGAAAACTCTACAATTTTAATTTATGCCTTTCACTATTACATCCATTTAGAATAAAAGCATTATCAGGCAGTCATAAAGCAACCTAGCCAAAAAAAATTTAAAAAAAACTGGAATTAGAATTGTGATCAATTTGAGATAGCTTTTCATAAATTACCATTATTGATCAGACAATTGCAGTAACTAATAACATAAACAAAGGTTAGGTTTTACTGTTTACCTAGTTCATTCATTTTGTCCATCGTGAAATAGTTTTATGCTACAAAATACCATTTTCAAAGCCAGAGAGCAATTAATTGAGGAGCAAGGAAAAATCAGAAGCCCATTTTAAAAGCCATAACAGATAAAAAAAAATAGAAGTACATTCAATTCATGACATAATAAAAGGGTAGTAGAAGATTGCAAGGGCAGGTTTAACATGCCTGGTTAAAAAACGCCATCTCCATATGCATATGATTGTTTCAATGCCGTTGCTTGCCCTTAACCCAAAGTTATCTGCGAGCTCGTGTTAGTGCCACATTCATGCGGTGAAAATAGCTACAACCCAACCCCATGATTTGAAGCTCGGACACAAGACATAATGATTACATCACGCTCCTAACTCTGGAAGGCATATACCATAATGATAAATAAACCTTTTCCTCTAACAGGTTTGAGGACAGCATCAAACTCTCGGTGCAAACATTTCAGTTGTAGCTTGTAAGGTGTGATAATTCCAACAGAAACCTTTATGCCTGCCAACTTAGTGACTCGTTGAAGAAACTTATATAATAGAAAGCAAATTGTTTTTCATGAATATTCTGATATGAAATAGATCAGCCTCTATGAGGTTCTCTTCCACGAGTTACATCGTACAACAAGTAAGATCTCAATAGAGAATCTTTGTAAATAAATTTCATCAGGTCTGATGGTAACACCCTCACTGTCACAAAAAATGATTTTGGAGAACAAACTCAGTACTTGATCTGGATCTTAAAAATATCCTGCTACCTTCATCTCCCAAGACATTTTCTCCAACATTGCATAGATCTCCTATGCCCATGGGTGTTAATGACCTCCTCATCCCTGTCAGCCGCCACAGACACTAATGCCACTTCCTTGCCTCCCTTTTTTTTAATTTCCTCGTGTGACTGGAAAACCACACCAAGTGCATGCTCCGAAACTGTTTTCTTGCCTTTCGAGAACAACACGAGATTGCACCTTGGAAGATTAACTGGATACATTCTTTAATGTTCGTGTACAACTCAGTTTCTCTCTCCAAACGAGGAAGACCCTTGGAAATCCTTATCATCTTCGCAAGCTTCATCATGTGCTTCAGAAGGTCGACACACTTTTCTTTGTTACTTTTCACTGTGTCCATCCACTGTATAACTGCAGCCACCAGCAAGAAACCCACTGCAACCCAGTGAAAATTTCCAATGGCATTCAACACACTTATGGTCGTCCCCTCTTTTTGTCCAATGTACACCGATATCTTGCTGGACAATGCTTGGACACTATTGTAGAAGCCTTCTGATGCTTCAGAGGCGTCGGATGCAGAGGGTAGACAGAGGAATGAATGCGTGCACTGCAAGACACACAACAAAGATATGAAAGACTGAGACTCAGGGAAAGGATAAGAAATACATGGCGTTTGAACAAGTGGGAAGGAGGTTTCCTGGCAACTTCCTCACGGCACTTTCCTAGGAGAATTTCAGTTCTACGCTCCACGTTTGGTATAGCAACAGGCTAGGAGTGTACTGGTCTAGAATTGAGTGGTTTTGGAAAATTGTTTATTACATTTGGTGAGACTGTGAGAGCTATTGAGGGTGCCCCCTACCAAACTGACCCAACTCTCACCCACCTGCCTTCAATTCTCTCTGAAAAGCTATCCCCTTTCTTTCATTTGGTCAAGGTCTTGATTACATTCACCAAACTTCTGCGCCTTGCCAAGAAAACAAGTGCCTTCCCATGCCCTCCACTCCATTTCCATTTTTTTTTAAATTTATTTATTTCAAAAATTTTACTTTCATTATTATTATTATTCTATTTTTATTTATTTTATTCTAAAACTCATTCTATTTATATCGTTATTCTATTTTATTTTTATTTTTTCTAGATCTCAGGTATGCCCCAGCGGTAAAAGGAAGGGGGCACCACAATAAGCGAATGGTTACACGAGACTTAATACTGCTTGAGTAGTCTTGAAGCCTAATACGCCCAGTCAAGCTAACTAGCCATGCGTCGGCTCGTGACCATGTTGTATCTCCTGAAAAAGTGGGTGGGTTGAGCGATTAAAAGAAATATTTACGCGAACGCCACTCCCAAACCGTGGCGCCACCACAAAACCTACTCTTCCTCACTTGCGCAATGAGGCTCGATCAGCGGGAGCGACAAACAAATCAAAAGGATAGTTTAACGATAACAGAGGATGATATCGATAACAATTGATATAAAGAAGGTAATAATAAAATACAATCGTTGATCGATAATACAATTATAATTTCATTATCATTATTATCATTTTACATCTTGTAAAATAATTATTAATTATAGTCATAATGGTCAGAAATCGAGGTCGACGAAGGCACAACGACATACCATTCTTAGCACTCGATCGCCACAGGAAGAACAGGTGTAACGTAGAACAAGGCATTACAGGATTGTTACAAGTAGTGTGTGTTGAAAGTAATTAATTTTAATGTCTTTTTATCTTTGAATTAAATTAAATAAACTCTACCCTTATTAGTTTAGTTTAATTTTACAATGAAGAATTAATTAATTAGCTTAGTATAAATGAAAGAACTATTTTGACATGAACTTTAATTATTTAATTTTGCAAGACCTTAGGAACCTAGATATTAAATTTATTTAGGATTAATGGAAAGAAGTATTTTAAACTCAACTATCAATTTAATCATTTCTCTTATTTAATAATATTATTTATTTAATGTTGTGACAGTCGGTAATTAACCCTAGATTTTTTTAAGCATTGTATTCAGCCTTTAATAAAATAAAATAAAATAAAATAATTCCATAATTTTTCCATTATATCATTTGTTGGCTTTGGTTTTTGTGTGCAAAAATTTGCGGGTGCTACATAATTAATCTCTATGAATTCTAAAGTGCACAGCTTATAAGGTCAGACACAGGCGCCCATGATATTGCAAGGGCCCCTAGGATCTGGGTGTTGGTGTTGGTGACTACGCAAGAGCTCAGGATCTGAGTGTTGATGTGTCAAAAAGGTGTTGAAATTACTTTGGTTTTCTCACCTGTTATTTGCACTATGATCGCTAAGGGCACCTATAACTTGCAAAAAGAGATATTCACCTACACAAACCTGCAAACCACATCAAACGTAAAAAAGAAAAATACAAAATGGGGAGTCAGACTAACCCTTGAGGTTGTCTTGAGAGTGAACTTACGACAGATAACTTCACTACATCTTAGAATCAATGTAGTTCTTGTGAGTGTGTGTAGAAATTGTGCCCTAGGATGCCCTTGTGTAAGTTGCACTTGATAGTGTATTGTAGTTAGAATGTAAAAATGTAATGGAATGTGTGGATGAAATAGAATAGACTTCCCCTTCTTATGATGTGTATGCAAAGTATGCACTCCCTTGTCCCTTGAATGGGTTCTAGATGAATGCCTTGAAGTGCTTTAGGTACCTTTTGAATGCAAGCTTAGGTGATGGTATTAATGGTTAGTGCTTGGTCCCTAATTTTGAACACATAACTATGTATTGATATGATTCCTTTGTTTAAATTTCTTAATTGACAACTAGAAGGCCGGCCCATAAGTGATAAAGATTTCCAAAAGATAAAAGAGACCCAAAAGAAGCGAGTAAGGTAAAAAAGGGTTAGGGGCACCTAGATGCTTATGTCCTAGCTAGGCGCTAGTGTCAGCAGAAATAAAAGATAAATTATTAATATTCAAACTAGGTTGTATGGTGTGTAAGACCAAAGAGGAAAGAAAAAACAAAGAAAATAGGCTAAAGATAGTCGTTAATTACTAGTTTTCTAGCTTAGGAATCATATGAATGTTAGTATGCTTTCAAGACCTAAAAATATACTGAAGTGTGTGATTTTGTGTTTACAACTATATAATGCTATTATTGAATATATGTGTTGTTTTTGTTTGTGCACTTAATATTTGAATATTCACAGTTAAATTAAAATTGATTAGTTAAATATATACTGGAATTAACTGAACATACCTTCAATATATGGTTATAACTTTGTCATTTTCTAATACACATTAAATTATCTGCAATCTATAACGTTAAACAATTAAACTGAGTTATAACAAAGATGTAACCATGAATGACGTATGATATTGGTAGTCTTAGGATTCTCATGAGGGGTTGAGTCATTACAACATGTATATCCCTTTTGATTAAGTTTGAAAATCGTGTGCTCTAGTGTTTTCCTATAGTCTATGTGGGTCCATGCATGTGTTAGTGTGCTTTGTGATGTTAATTTACTTTATTTAGGCTCTTGTGGTGTCATGTTAAAAGAAAATAAAGAAAAGAAAATTATCCGAAAACTTTACTGTGGTATCTGGGTGTGTGAATTGGTGAACATTACATGATACTTTGAAATTATTTCTTATTGAAGGAGATACTATTGACACAAATTATTTTGGTAGATAATATGGTGTGTAAAATGATGTTTGATTAATGAATTTAGAACTCCTTGGAACTATAGTGTATGAAAGGGGGACAACATTGACCTATTTCATAAAAAATTAAGTGGTAGTAATTATAAATGTGTGGTCGTTTGAAGATAGAATGGAAAACCTTCCAATGAGGCTAACTCCCAAACGAAATAAATTATAGCTCTTACATGGGAACATGTGATATAACTACAAGAGTCTTATTCATATGAAGGCCTATAATAACACATACAAAGAATGCATCATGTAATAGCCATGATGCTAAAGTGACCCCTACATGTTCCAACATGTACTTCTATGAGTGCAATGATAGTCTTTGTGGTTAATATGGCTCATAAGAGTACACCATCATATTCAGGTTTGTAGAGGATGTCCCCTAAAAGTACAAAGCAAATGTCCTTTTGGAAAAAATATTGGTATCCTTATTTAGTAAGGAAGGTTTGTAATGTATCAAGTTTTAGATAAGTAACAAGTTCCTCGTACCATATTCGAGGTTGTGTGGTATTGATGTTAAAAATAGTAAGCACTACAGAGCTCATGTCCCACCCTAGGTTTTCTCCAGTTCTTGTAGAAGAGGAATCTTCTCAACCCTGACATTGTTCTTAATAGTTAAGACAGATCCTAGACCCTACTAATTGGCTACGAAGGGCTTCCCTACAAACGTCGAATATGTTTTGCTCGTGCACATCTTATTTTGGATTGCCATGGTGTAAAACTTAAAAAGGCAATAATAGTGTCATGGTGGCAGCATGGTCTTGTCAATCATTTGGGGGTGTATAGGGTAGCGACCTTAGCTGAGTAGTCATAGTCAGAAGAGGAAACTATGGATACGAAAGACCTATTTGAGGAATGCGTGGATCTCAAAGGACTAGTAATGTAGAGGCAATAAATCTAAAAATTACAGAGGAGTCAACTAAAATGGATATTGAGGACCAAATTCTGTTGTCCATGTATCTTGGTGTTTTAGGACGATTCCACCTCGATGGCGGTTGGCAAGAAAATAATGGACACTCTAAGAGGATACCTAAACAAGCCAAAACGTTGCTTTTATCTCGAAAGGAGGGATGATCGTGGTATCACATCTTTGGTTTTTCTTCTGTTGGCATATTCCATTATTTTATACATGTCAGTCCACCTGAGAGAACAACTTCTCATGTGGCTCTTTAGCTTGTCCCCTCTCACGAGCATATATATATTTACATGTATAATCACTACAAATTATCTATCTTATTTTGCATACATTGGTATCAGAGCTGAGCTTTCACCCAGTGGCCTGCGTGTATTGACTCACCTATTGTCTCTGCATTGAAAGTGCTGTATTTTACTCAGGCGTTGGCAGTTATAGCCATTATAGATAACTTTATTCTGTGCCAACATACAATTAAAAAAACTAGTCCTCCATTATATTTGTTGTGGTATTTTGTGCCAACATACATACAAAGGGCGGGTGGTAATTAAAGTTTTAGCATGCATTTTTGAGTGTAGGAAAGATCATTAGTTGGCCTTCCGGATTACATGCAGTCAACTACAGATAACATCGTCTGTACAAGCTTAATGGCGATTATAATTAGTCGAAATTTATTGGAACACTTACATTAGAGTCCTGCGTGGAAAACAAGATAGATTCGACATAAGACCAGAGGAGCAAGGCTGTGAGCAGAAGCAATCAAGAACAACCCATGAAACCAAGCCACCTGAAGCACAAAAAGACCAAGGAACATGTTAGGAGAACTCTACAACGACCTCCATAAGCAGAGACTTGACGTGCAAAGGCGAGAGGAAGTATTTTGAAAATAATTTAAAGATTATTCAATAGGATAAAGCACAAGATTGTAACCCTACTTCATCAATTTCACGAGAAATCAATCAACAAGGTAAAGCCTTTGATCTCATGCAACAATATGAGAGCGTGAAAATCATGCCTAGAGAAGCTAGCAGTACTGCAAGAAAACGTAGGGATGCGTAGATTTTGAGAGACTGAATTCAAGCCCAAGAGAGTGCTGGTTTGTACTTTGAGTTGTTAAAAGTCTCCAAAATTTGCAGATTTGAGGACACAGTGCATACAAAATTTCCTTATTGAGTGTTGTTTGATATATGGTACCAGACGGAGAAGAGTCATGCCAAGCTTGAATAAGGCTATGATGCAGATGATGAATGCGAGAGTGAACACCCATAGGAGCGTCCACGTCGCACTACACAAGTATAGCAAGACCACCACTTCATCCACAATTCAGGAAACAAGAGCATATTTGGTTGTAGTGATTCAAAGAAATTGAGATGGCATCGTCATCACAAAAAGTAGAAGGGATGCATCATGACTCAATAAGCTATGATGACTCCGAAGAAGAAATACCAGAACCAGAAGACGAGGATGATGTTGTTTCAGGGGTACCTTTTGTAAAAGTAATGAAATAAGGGGCAAAATGTTGAAATATTCCATTATTTTACACCCATCAGTTCAAATTTCTTAATCCATTTGACTTTACAACTTCTCACATGGTTGTTTACCTTCTCCCCTCTCACAATCCTATATATAGTTACATGTATAATCACTACAAATTCATCCAATTCAAATTATCTTATCTTATTTTGCATATATTTTCTTCCCGTTTGTAGACTTTATGTTGTTCGTGTGCTTTCGACTATCCTACCCTTTTCTTCCTCCTTTAGCTCAATTTTCAGTTGATATTAGGTGGTTCAAAGACTATTGGGATAATTGTTTGCTTTGTATGTTCCTTTTGAGATCTCTTTGAACATTTTTTTTTTTTGTAATGGCCCTCGGATACTTTCCAAGAATTATAAATTAAAAAAGCTGCAATGGTACGAGGAAAGGATGGCTAAGATAGAACATCAATGGGAATGTGGAGAGTGTCAGTATCCTTTCCCAAATTTATGTAAGATCCTAAGGAAGACGTGGTTTCTTTGAATTTGTTAAAATATCGTGGGTTGGACTCAATTTTAATATTTGTGAAGTGTTTAATAAATGAATTTGTGAGGATCTACTATTGTTATAGTGTTTCATTATGACATTAGTACGATACTAGAATTTTTTTAGCTGTAAGTTTTGAGTCACCAACTATGTGTAACCAATGTATTTTTAGTGTAATATTTAATTGGAGACCTATGATACGTGCTTCATACTCAACCATGTTGTTGGTTTATGGGAAATTGATCTTCAATGCAAGTGAAATAGAGGCACCTTTGGGTATGAAAAAGGTAATGTCCAGATCAATGCCCTCGATTGTTCTTTGACCCATCAAAATATAAAGCCATGTCAAAATATTTGTTGATGTCAATGTGGTCATTTTTTAAATATGGTAAATATCAAATTATTTTGGAGGTCAAGACTAAGTGGTCATGAATCTATATGTTGTTCTTCATCCAGCATATCTAGAATCACTTGCCCCTTGATAGATTTGTTGAGAGATGAATTTCAAGTCAAAATAGATGAGAAACATGGGACATATGACTGTTATGATATGTTTTACTCATCATATAGTGTATGTGATATGATTTTGTGATGATGAAAATCATATGATTAAACATATAGTTATGGAATAACCTTATAAGAAAAAGTCCCCCAAGATGTGGGAGTTGTGGTCTTCTGTTGATCTTATGGTGCTATTTTGATACAATTGTATCCAAAGAAATCATTCTTTGAAGAATTAATTTTGTGACCAACAGTGTTATCTATGACATTATGAATGTTATGCAAGGGGGATTCGTCCTTATGCAAGGGGGATTCGTCCTTATGCAAGAGTGTTATCTATGACATTATGAGTGTTATCTTATTTTGCATACGTTGGTATCAGAGCCGAGCTTTCACCCAGCGGCCTGCGTGCATTGATTCATCTATTGTCTCTACATGCGTGGAAGGAAAGTTTTTGGCTTTTTTAAAAAGCTACATTTTTTGTTTTCTAACAGAGACCTGTATGGAGTTTTCCTTTTTATGACGTATTCCCTATTTAACGTTTCAGACCTGCGACCCCGACATTAATTCATGTAATCCTTTCGTGCTTTTATTTCAGACCGATTGTCAATCACTGGAATTTTTAGCATAATATTGGAATTTTTCTTAAAAAAATGATCCTGCGACCTATTGCGGAACCTTGCGCGTAAGGTAGGGGTAGAGATCTGTTGCTCCGTATTGAAAGTGTTGTCTTTTACTCAGGCATTGGCAGTTATAGCCATTATAGACAACTTTATTATGTGCCAACATACAATTTAAAAAACTAGTCCTCCATTATATTTGTTGTGGTATTCTGCGCCAACATACATACAAAGGGCGGGTGGTAATCAAAGTTTTAGCATGCATTTGTGAGTGTAGGAAAGATCATTAGTCAGCCTTCCGGATTACATGCAGTCAACTACAGATAACATCATCGGTACAAGCTTAATGGCGAATATAATTATTCAAAATTTATTGGAACACTTACATTAGAGTCCTGCGTGGTAAACAACGTAGATTCAACATAAGACCAGAGGAGCAAGGTTGTGAGCAGCAGCAATCAAGAACAACCCATGAAACCAAGCCACCTGAATCACAAAAAGATCGAGGAACGTGTTAGGAGAACCCTACAACGACCTCCATAAGGAGAGACTTGACGTGCAAAGGCGAGAGGAAGTATTTCGAAAATAATTTAATGATGCTTCAATAGGATAAAACACAAGATTACAACCCTACTTCATCAATTCCACGAGAAATTAGTCAACAAGGTAAAGCCTTTGATCTCATGCAACCGTATGAGAGAGTAAAAATCGTGCCTAGAGAAGCTAGTAGTACGGCAAGAAAATCTAGGGATGTGTAGATTTTGAGAGATTGAAGTCAAGCCCAAGAGAGTGTTGTTTTGTACTTTGAGTTGTTAAAAGTCTCCAAAACTTACAGATTTGAGGACAAGGTGCATACAAAATTTCATTATTGAGTCTTGTTCGATATATGGTACCAGACGGAGAAGAGTCGTGCCAAGCTCAAAAAAGGCTATGATGCAGATGATGAATGCGAGAGTGAACACCCGTAGGAGTGTCCACGTCACACTAAACAAGTATAGAAAGCCCAACACTTCATCCGCAATTCAAGAAATGAGAGCACATTTGGTCATAGTGATTTAAAGAAATTGAGATGACATGGTCATCACCAAAAGTTGAAAGGGACGCATCATGACTAAATAAGCTGATGACTCCGAAGAAGAAGTACCAAAACCAGAAGACGAGGATGATGATGTTTCAGGGGTACCTTTTGTAAAAATAATGAAATAATGGGCAAAATGTTGGAATATTCCATTATTTTACACCCATCAGTTCAGCTTTCTTAATCCATTTGACTATACAACTTCTCACGTGGTTGTTTAGCTTCTCCCCTCTCACAATCCTATATATAGTTACATGTATAATCACTGCAAATTCATTCAATTCAAATTATCATATCTTATTTTGCAAATATTTTCTTCCTGTTTGTGGACTTTATGTTGTACCTGTGCTTTCGACTATTCTAGCCTTTTCTTCCTCCTTTGGCTCAATTTTCGGTTGAGATTAGGTGGTTCAAAGACTATTGGGATGGTAATTATTTGCTTTGTATGTTCCTTTTGAGATATCTTTGGAGATATTTTTTTTTTGTAATGGCTCTTGCCCTAGCTGTGAGAGTGTCATGTGGTTGGGCTTCTATGTTGTTCTATCAAAAAGGGTATTTTGTCCTTGAAAGGTGTGATCGTTTCCGTGCTGCCTTTATGGCTGTCCTTGTATCAAGTTGTTCACAGTGTTAGTTGTATCCTTGGTGATGACATGGTTGCGTCATGTTATGTGTCAAGCATGTGAAGTCAAAAAATAATAATCCTGTCTTTTACTGTGATTGTGTGTGTGTGAAAATTTGTGGGTCGTTACAGTTATAGTGTTTCATTATGACATTAGTACGATACTAGAATTTTTTTAACGGTAAGTTTTAAATTTTACCCTTCAAAAATGTAAAAGAGTGTTATTTTTATATTGTTAATAAGATTTATAAAATATTGTTTTATATGTATTTCACTACTTCTAATATATATTTGTATAGTTTACTAATAAACTTATATAAAAAATGAGGGTCATACTGTAAATTTACAAGTCATGCGTGACGGTTTTTTCAAATATCTGCAAGTATTTTATGGCTAAAATAGTGAAAAACGTCTAAACGGCCTTCAAAATTTAACCCATGTACCCATGTGTCAACATTTCCATTGCACACTTATAGTACACTTGATAGTATTATAATTTATAAATAGGGCTATCAACCTTTGGTGCTATTGCTACTTAGTATATATAAAATGTTGGTGTATACTCGAGAATAATAAATACCTATACATAAATATCCATTGGACATTGGTATGCATCTAGATGATTGTTTAAATCTTTAAGTGCTTGCGTCCCAATGGAGAGACGTCCATGGGAATACTTACACCGAAACTTCCTCAAATATGCAGGTGGAAATTGTAGTATTTATCCCGCTTTTATAATTGACTCGGGATGGACAAAATGGCAAACTGCTCACTGTGGTATGGCATGGATTTTGATTATGCAAATATTTAGGCTCTTGCACCTCGGAGTGAAGTAAATTTTTGTCCATTTGACTAGGTATGAGCCCATGGAAATTTATTGACAGTGAAAATTTGATACAAAAAAATTCGACTCCTTGCTATTTATTGTGATTAGGATAGAGCCTTATGCAATCCACTCAAAGAAAACCTGCACTCCTCCTCCACATCCATTTCAGATTAAGATGTTACAGAAAAATTGTTGTCAGTGAGATTTATGTAAATGTTATTTATGATGTTGAGTTTTATTTTGTCTCAAAGCCTTTGATGAGATCGGTTATCTGTGAGGTATCATATTCACGAGGCCTAGAACATACTGTAAGGGCTGGTTAGTTACATAATAGGGTTTTTATGCACTTTTTTCCTGTATTTGTGTGTTAAATCAAGTATAAACAAGGCCAGCATACCGATAACTAACACTTAGCTTAATTGTTATAGCGTAACAATGTTGAAAAGGGTGATTTGTGCTTTGATAGTATTGCTCCCATTTTTAATTTTCACTTCATATGCAGAATAGACCAATGGAAACAATACTAGTTTTTCATTCTCTAACTTTGGCCAAAACAACAGTCAGCAGTTGATATACATGGGGAATGCTTCTTTTCCTACTTCCCACGGTTATATCAATCTCACATCAGATCTGACCGCCACCACACCCATGGCTTCAAACCTGGAGTTGCAGAACTGCATCGGAAGGGTTCTCTACTAGAACCCAGTCATGGTTTGGCCGGAAATTTTCACCACCACCTTCACTATACTGGTAAGAAACATCACAACCAACGCCACGGGCGCGCTGACGAATTTCAACGGTGACGGACTGGCCTTCATCATCATTCTGGACAATGGAAACTTTTTGCCAGATAGCTACGGTACCTTCCTCAACCTCTTTGACTCTGACACCAACGGAAACATGACCGGGTAGCTCGCCATCGAGTTTGACACGTTCAAGAATGAATTCGACCCATACAACAACCACATCGGGATCGACATCGAGGGAATAATATCCAATGCAACAGAAAACATGGCAGATGGGATGTTCATCAGGGCCGGGTGATCGATAATGGTTCGGTTCGCCTACAATAGGTGGAGCAAAAACTTGCAAATCTCCATGGGCTATGCAGATAATGCATCGGGTAGCAGCTTGGAGAGCCTTTTGAACCACACGGTGGAGCTCGAGAAAACCATTCTGAGATCGGCGTATGTGGGATTTTTCACGGCGACGGGGAATTCATATGAGGTGCACAAAATTCTCGACTGGAATTTTAGTTCCATGAGCTTACCAGAGTCTTCGCTGAATTTATTGCCAGTGGGAACTCCCGGAGTGCTAGAAATGAGGTGTCTCAACCTTGTTTGGTTTATTCATTTATGATTTTCCTACAATCGTTTCACATTGTCTAGGCTCTAAAAATAGAAATAGGAGTAGTCAAAAGATTCCCATATGATAGTATATCATGGAAGGACTATTTTTAAAGATATTATGATAGATTTTATGACATCTATAAGGGTCAAAAATAGGGGAGAATATTGTGGACGTGGGAGCCTAATTTTAGACCAAAATCTTGCTCTTTAATGCTATCCACCTCATGAGAGGTTTGACACATGGTTTTGTAAACCATTGATGGTTTCTTGTATAACCGGAGATCTATAAATTGAAGGCTTGGAGAAGCAATTGAAGTAGTGAGTTTTAATTCTCCTAGAATTGTTTTTGGTGAAACTCCTGTAAGAAACTTGCTTTACAACTGTATGTAATCTTGTTATTAGATTTGAAATATATTGAGTGAGATTTTGGAGTGTGGGGTTTTTTATCTGAAATGATTTTCCCCACGTATATCTGGTGTTTGTGTTTTGTTATGAATATATTGCTGATATTTTTGTAACTGTTTTACTATGTTGAAAGTTTTGCATAATATATCTCCTCAAAGATTAGCGTAGGAAGTTTTTCCGCTGCTCTTAACTTCCTATCAAGTGGTATCAGAGCCTGATCACCTTTGGTTTCAGTTGTGGGTTGTTGGGTTTTTGGTGCTAATCCAGTTTTGAGTGGGAGCTTGTGCAGAGAATACTTTGTTATCTGGTTGCAGATATTTTTCAAATGGCAAGCACATCTGGGAGGATTGACATAGAGAAGTTTTCTGGCACAAACTTTGAAATGTGGAAGCTGAAGATGGAAGATCTGTTGGTTGATCGAGATCTATGGGATGCGGTGGATGAGAAGGTCTATAGACCTACGGATCTAGTTTTGGCTGCACAATATGATGTAATGGATAGAAAAGCTAAAGGTCTTATTAGACTATGTTTTGCAGATTCTATCCTGATAAATGTCCATGAAGAATCCACTTCGGAGAAGCTTTGGTAAAATTTGGGTGAGATATACCAAGCTAAGTCTTTAGTAAATAAGATTTTCTTGAGGAAGAAATTGTTTTCCTTAAGAATGGAAGAAGGTGGACAAATATCTGAGCATTTGGAAACATTCAATATGTTGGTGACTCAGTTGAGCTCGATTGGGGTTAAGATGGATGAAGAAGAAAGGTGCCAAACGTTGTTGGTTTCATTGCCAGACTCATGGGACAGCCTAGTCATGGCCATAGGGAGCACTTCAGTCACTCTGAAGATGGAGGATGTTGTTGGTTCTCTACTCTCCGAAGAGATGAGAAGGAAGGTCTCTCTGAACGCCAAAGATGCTTTGAGTGTTCGAGGAAGAAAAAAAGAACGAGGCAAAGATGAGAAGAAACATGGCCATTCCAAGAATAAGGGGAGATCAAAATACCCTAGTAAGTCCAAGGCGATATGCTGGAACTGTGGCAAATCTGGACACTTCCGAAGGGAATGCAAAGAAGAAAAGAAAAAGAAAAAGAAGCATGATTCTGATTCTGATTCCGAAAAAGAAGATGGAGATGCCTTTATTGCAGCTTTGGCCACTCGTGCAAGTGATAATGCCTGGTTGATAGACTCAAGTGCATCTTTCCACATGACTCCTAACAAAAATTGGTTTAGTAAGTATGAAAACTATGATGGTGGTAAGGTGTATTTGGGTGATAATTCTTTCCTTGAAATTGCTGGTCGTGGTAGTATTCAGGTGAAATTTTCTGATGGTAGAATTAGAAGATTTGATGGTGTCTTGCATATCCCAGGACTAGCAAGAAATTTATTATCTGTTAGCAAGCTAATAGATGCGGGTGTGCATGTACAGTTTTCTAAAGCAGGTGTGAAAATGGTGAGAGGTGCTATGGTGATAGCAAGAGGAAGTAGATTGGGTACATTGTACCAACTTGATGCATGCACGGTTGAGTGCAATAGCTCTTCGGATAAAACTAAGCTAGTAACTACTTCGCTGAAAAAGGAGAGGGTTTCCTCCTCTGCGGATGGTCGTGGCTTTTGGGTACCCAAGAGTTCTCTGTCACTAAAGATTTTATAACACTAAAGATTTGCAAACCTCCACAACACTACTAATGTTTGGTTAATTTAAAATAAATTACCCATTTCCCAAAGAACCAAATTTTTAGGCAACCCTTGGTAACACAGTCAACCGTCACACAAAGATGCCAACATAACTTCTAAGTGACATTATCAAAACAAAACCTTCCGCTATGTATCTATGAGACTATCAAATGAAAGCTGAGTTTTTCCCGAAGATTAATCACATTTAAGAAAATTTCCATCACAAACTATTACGGTAATTACGTGCATAAAAACCGACCAATATTAATTAATAGCATTAACATTACAAGGGAGAAAATAATGCAAGTTAGGAATAATAGAAGAGTGCCATCAGCAATAATTCTGAGAGGGGGATTAGACCAAACTATTCTAGTGTTAACGAGGTACTGGATTCGCACAATGAAACCTCCAGCTTAGTTGATCCGAAAAGCTAGTTATGGTTCAAGTTGATAGGGATAGTCGAGGTACTTCTTGAGGATGGCCTTAAAAGCCTAGAAACAAGATGAAAGATAGTATAAGAGTCTAAAAACGCAAGACGGCAAAACACATTGCACACAAACCTTTTCATTCTACTAGTTTTAATATCAAAACTCTAAGCTCTGGCTAGCCCACGCATTGCTCACACGATCCTACGACCTTTCTTTCTCGATGCCAAAAGGTTATCAAAGGGACTTGCAAAGGAGCTAACAAAAAGAATCAAAGACAAACTTGGGTGCTAGGGAGGGGCTTCATAGTTATCGTAAACTTACTTCCATGTTATCGAAAATACTAGTTTGATCAACATAATAACTTGCAACTCAATCGCAGAGAAGAATAATACATAAACAAGTAGACGAAGGTCTATCACTCGAGCAAGAGAAACATAACACCCAGAGGGGAGGGCACACGCATCCTTTTGACCAACATACTGACAACGATAAAAGATAAAACAAGGAGAAACAGGCAGAAAGGGGAAATCTCCCATCATGACATCCAACTGACAAATCAATGCAAGGAAAAAGTGGTTCGATTTCACAATAATTTTAAATAAAAATAATAGTGGAAAGGTGTAGAAATATCTTGCCTATTTCTCCAGCTTCAACAGGTCGTACAGACTCCACACGGGTCAGCATAAGAACTATAGGTACTGGAATCTGGGTGCATCAGTTCTAAGCGGTCCACATTCACGATCCGCGAGACCATGCAATAGAAGAGGATTTTTTTCAAACAGTTCACGAGCATTGTTGTATTCGAAGTGACTCCATGCACTTGTGCTCAACTATTGCTTTCCTTGAGCTTTTACTTCTTGTGGGATTCGACAACCAACTCACATACCCTATAAGTGCTACCACAAATATAAGTGATCTACACAAGGCTGGAGGAGATATTTTCAAAGAAGAACCTAGCAAGGATGTCATGGCAAGCAAAGGTTGTAGGAGATGGATTTACCCAAGTTACTCAAATTTGTTTCAACTTCCTATGCCTCCTCAACAAACCCATTCCAAAACAACAAAATTCCCAAGTCATATTTACCTTACCTCAAATATATAATAAATATGTAGCACCTATGGCTTCACCTATTGGCATAGAATTCAATGCAATTAAAGATTCCCTGAAGTGGCACTCATCTTCAGTACAACTCGCAAGAAATTCCCACCATGCATCAGATGAAATGCATCATTGATTTGGTCTAGTGTCAAATTGTGTGTAATGCACTCGTCAACTTTGATCTCCTTATTCATGTATTTTTCAACAAGCCATGGTACTTGAGAGCGACTTTTGAAGCCACCAAAAGTAGTTCCTTTCCATACACGGCCTGTAACCAGCTGAAAAGGTCGGGTAGAAATCTCCTATCCAGAGCCTGCAACACCAACAATAACAGACGTCCCCCGACCCTTATGACAGCACTCTAGAGCAGCTCGCATTATACTAACATTTCCAATACACTCAAATTTGTAGTCAACACCTCCATTGGTCATATCAACAAGCACCTGCTGAATGGGTTTATCATGATCTTTAGGATTAACAAACTCCGTGACTCCAAAATCCTTAGCAGTTTCAAATTTCTTAGAATCAATGTCAATGCCAATAACACGTGAAGCACCCGCTGTTTTAGCACCCTCTGTAACCGCGAGTCCGACTGTACCAAGACCAAATATTGCAACTATTGATCCAGCTTCTACTTTTTTTGTATTCTAAACTGCTCCAAGACCTGTGGGCACACCACAACCAAGTAAGCAAATCTTATCTAAAGGAGCTTGTGGGTCCACTTTTACAACGCTCACATCATGTACAACAGTGTACTGGCTGAATGTTGATGTACCCATGAAGTGAAAGATCGGTTTCCCATTCACTGAAAACTGTCTTTTCATGTCACTCAGCATATACAATCGCCATATCCCTCTACAAAACCCCAGTCAGCAGCTCATGAAGCAGGCATTTCAGCTGCAGCTTGAAGGTGTAATAATTCCATAGAAACCTTTATGCCTACCAACTTAGTGACTCGTTGAAGAATTTCACATAATTGCAAGAAAAAATGTGCTTCAGGAATATTCTGATATGAAACAGATCCACCCCTATGAGATCCTCTTCCATGAGTTACATCGTAGATCAAGCAAGGTCTCAGTAGAGAAACTTTGCAACAATATTTGTCAGGTCCCCTGGTAACACTCTTACTGTCACTTAATCGATTTTGATAAAAATATCTTAAAGGAGAATCCCGAATTTGAGGATGCAGTCGATATTGAACCAAAAGCAACATAGTTGGACAACCTGCCTATTGGAAGCGCTCAAAAATGCCTCTACTACTCTGCAACTTGTCTGCTGCCATGGCTACTTACTGTTTCCGGCTGTTGCTGAGGATCACCGACAAGAACACACCTCGCAGTGCCCAAGGAAATGGAGGAAATGCGCCTACTTCACTCGCTGGTAGTTGTGCGCGGCCAGCAAAAGGAAACAGTGCGCCTTTCTCCCCCAAACGCATCCTGGAAACAACAAAAAAACATGTATTCTCCAGCGGTTTCCACGCCTATCTCACTAGCTGGTACGTCAATTCAGACTGCACCCAAAGCATTGAATGAAAGGATCAAAACAAAGATCTAGGTGAAGAAAACAGGCCTCCACCGACTCCCTCTTTCTCACGCAAGGTAGAAAAATGTGACAGTCAACCAGAACAAGGAAGATTTGCAAATCAGGGTTAATAAATGAAGTGCATCCACCCTCCACGCAGACAGCCAGCACAATGAGGCCCCTAACAACAATAAAAAAAACGATTCCCTCCAGCCCACGCCAAGTAGGAGGTAAAGCTGACCGAGACAAGGTAGGTTGGGGGCATTACACTTCCGAAGGGAATGCAAAGAAGAAAAGAAAAAGAAAAAGAAGCATGATTCTGATTCTGAGTCCGAAAAAGAAGATGGAGATGCCTTTATTGCAGCTTTGGCCACTCATGCAAGTGATAATTCCTGGTTGATAGACTCAGGTGTATCTTTCCACATGACTCCTAACAAAAATTGGTTTAGTAAGTATGAAAAATATGATGGTGGTAAGGTGTATTTGGGTGATAATTCTTTCCTTGAAATTGCTGGTCGTGGTAGTATTCAGGTGAAATTTTCTGATGGTAGAATTAGAAGATTTGATGGTGTCTTGCATATCCCAGGACTAGCAAGAAATTTATTTCCTGTTAGCAAGCTAATAGATGCGGGTGTGCATGTACAGTTTTCTGAAGCAGGTGTGAAAATGGTGAGAGGTGCTATGGTGATAGCAAGAGGAAGTAGATTGGGTACATTTTACCAACTTGATGCATGCACGGTTGAGTGCAATAGCTCTTCGGATAAAACTAAGCTAGTAACTACTTCGCTGAAAAAGGAGAGGGTTTCCTCCTCTGCGGATGGTTGTGGCTTCTGGGTACCCAAGGGTGCTCTGTCTACCGAATCAAAATTACCTACAGAGAAGACCATGTTATGGCACCAAAGGCTTGGTCACATTGGAGAGAAGGGTTTAAAAGCCCTGAAAAATAAGAACCTTGTTGAGGGGTTGAATGATTGCAATCTAGAGTTTGATTTTTGTGAACATTGTATTTATGGCAAACAGAACCACGTTCAGTTTTACTCGTCTACTCATAAGTCTTCATGTATCTTGGATCTAATCCATTCCGATGTATTTGGCCCTATTAAAGTTCCTTCTATTGCTAAATCAGTTTACTATGTTACTTTCATTGATGATTTTAGTAGGAGAACATGGGTATATTTTTTAAAAAGTAAATCTGAAGTTTTTAGTCATTTCAAGGAATTTAAGGCTATGGTTGAAACTCAAACTGGGAAGAAAATTAAGTGTTTGAGATCTGATAATGGCGGTGAGTATTGTTCTGCAGACTTTGGACAGATTTTGTACAGATTACGGGATTAAAAGACAAAAGACAACTTCGTATTCTCCGGAGCAGAATGGAGTTGCAGAAAGAATGAATAGAACATTGATGGAGAAGGCTAGGAGCATGCTTATTGGAACTGGTCTAGAAAATAGGTTTTGCGCTGAAGTTGTTACCACTGCTTGCTATTTGATAAATAGATCTCCTACATCAGCGCTTGTTGATAAAATGCCAATGGAGGTGTGGTTGGGGAAAAAGCCTTCAATTAGACATCTGAGAGTTTTTAGCTGTGAGGCATATGCAAATGTGCCTAAGGAGAAGAGACAAAGTTGGATTCTAAGGTTTTCAGATGTATCTTCATCGGATATGGCTATGGTGTGAAAGGATACAAGCTTTGGGATCCTATTGCACAAAAGGTAATATACTCTAGAAGTGTTATTTTTAGAGAGATTAAATCTTCCCCTGTTAATTTTCAGCTAGAACAACATAAAAAAAATGAACAAAAAAAGGATGTGGTTCAACTTCCTTCTACACCTAAGAAATTTGAATCGAGACCCCAAAATAGACAAGAAGTTGAGGAGAGCTCACCAAGCTCTGAATCTTCAGAAGAGGAAGAAGAAGAGGAAGAAGTGGAAGAATCTCCACCTCAGCTTGTTCGAAAGTCTACAAGGCAAAGGCAACCACCTGAAAGGTATGGGTATTCTCCTGATGATTGGAAGTGCATATTTTCTTTGAGTACTAACATTGATGAACCGAGATCTGTACAAGAGGCTTTGGGTATGAATGATGCAAAGTCCTGGCAAATAGCCATGGATGAAGAAATGGCAGCCCTTACAAAGAATGATACATGGGACCTTGTACCATTTCCTGAAGGTCGGAAACCTATTGGATGTAAATGGGTGTTTAAGAAAAAGATTGGTTCAGATGGAAATGTTGAAAAGTATAAGGCACGGTTGGTTACGAAGGGTTACTCTCAAGTTGAGGGTATTGATTATGGTGAGATATTCTCTCCTGTTGCTAAAATGGCATCCATTCGATTTTTATTATCTATTGCAGCAGCTTATGACCAAAGGTTGAACAAATGGATGTGAAAACTGCTTTCCTTCATGGTGATTTGGAGGAAGAAATCTATATGACACTACCAGAGCACTACATGGTGAAAGGTAAAATCAATATGGTTTGTAAGTTAAAGAAATCCATGTATGGCCTTAAACAAAGTCCTAGGATGTGGTACTAGAATTTTGATTCATATGTGTTGAGTTTGGGGTTTGTGCGGTCTAAATCTGATCACTGTGTATATTTTAAATCTGATGGTGATTGTTTCCTGGTAATTACTTTATATGTTGATGACATGTTGTTTATTGGGAAAGGAAAAGGTTTGATTACAGAATTGAAATCTCAGCTCTCTGTGAAATTTGAAATGAAAGATCTTGGTGCAGCAAAACACATACTTGGGATGGAGATTAGAAGAGATCATGAGAACAGAAAGCTATGGCTTGGCCAGAGAAAGTATGTTTGTTCTGTTTTGCAAAGATTCAACATGCAGGATTGTAAACCACTTTGTGTTCCTGTTACTTTGGGAATGAAACTCTCCATTTCACAATGCCCTTCATCCCCATCGGAGATGGAAGAAATGAGCAGAGTGCCTTACCAGAGTGCAGTTGGAAGCTTAATGTATGAGATGGTTTGTACAAGACCAGACATTGCCCAAGTAGTGGGAGTTCTTTCTCGTTTTATGTCTAATCCTAGAAGAGTGCATTGGGATGTAGTTAAGAGGGTCTTCAGATATTTGCAAGGTACATCAGAGTACTCTATATGTTTTCATGGAAGAGGAGATCAACATTCCCTATGCATTCATGGTTTTGTGGATTCAGATTGGGCCGATGATGTCGATAGCAGAAGATCCACCAGTGCATATGTGTTTACTCTTAATGGTGGTGCAATTAATTGGATGAGCAAGCAACAGGCTGTGGTCACTTTGTCCACTACTGAGGCAAAGTACATGGCAGCTACTCATACCTGTAAAGAATCCATTTGGCTGAAGCATTTGTGCTCAGATATTGGACTAAAACAGGGCGCAGTTACAATATACTATGACAGTCAGAGCGCAATTTGCCTTGCGAAGAACCCGACTTTTCATGCCAGGACCAAACACATTGATGTTCAGTATCACTTCATTAGAGATATGGTCAAGGATGGAAGGGTGAAGCTGGAAAAGGTAGAGATAGTTGCAAATGTTGCAGATGCATTAACTAAGCCTGTGAGCACAGTGAAATTCAGGTGGTGTTCCGAGTCTATGGGCCTTTCGGGCCCTAGAAGTTGATCCATGATGGTATCTTTCCCTTGACCCTTGCAAGGTATTCGACAAGTGGGAGATTGTTGGAAATGAGGTGTCTCAACCTTGTTTGGTTTATTCATTTAATATTTTCCTACAACCGTTTCACATTGTCTAGGCTCTAAAAATAGAAATAGGAGTTGTCAAAAGATTCCCATATGATATTATATCATGGAAGGGCTATTTTTAGAGATATTATGACAGATTTTATGACATCTATGAGGGTCAAAAATAGGGGAGAATATTGTGGACGTGGGAGCCTATTTTTAGACCGAAATCTTGCTCTTTAATGTTATCCACCTCATGAGAGGTTTAGCACATGGTTTTGTAAACCATAGGTGGTTTCCTGTATAACCAAAGGTCTATAAATTGAAGGCTTGGAGAAGCAATTGGAGTAGTGAGTTTTAATTCTCCTAGAATTTTTTCTGGTGAAACTCCTATAAGAAACTTTCTCTGCAAGTGTATGTAATCTTGTTATTAGATTTGAAATACATTAAGTGGGATTTTGGAGTGTGGGGTTTTTTATCCGAAAGGATTTTCCCCATGTATATTTGGTGTTTGTGTTTTGTTATGAATATATTGTTGATATTTCTGTAACTGATTTACTATGTTGAAAGTTTTGCATAATATCTCTCCTCAAAGATTAGCGTAGGAAGTTGTTCCGCTACTCTTAATTTCCTATCACCTCTGTTCAAGATCTGAAAACTAGTGTCCCCAATATAATGGATTGTGGCCTCCAACATATGATACTTATCTGGAATTTGGAAATAATTTTATCTACAACTCAGCTGATTGCATGTTTTACTCATTACAGAACGTCGAACAACCCATGTTCTGTTCAGAATCTGAAAACCAGCGTTCAAAAGCTGAGTGCATGTCTTACTCATTACAGAACTTGGAACAACCCATGTTCTGCTCGGGATCTGAAAACCAGTGCCCACAGTATAATGGATTGTGGCCTTCAGCATATGATACTTATGCGTCTTCGGACAAAAAAATTATGGACAACTCGTGGGAATGCAAATTTTACCCATTACAGAATGTGGAATAACCCATGCTGATTTGTTCAGGATCTCAAAACCGACTGCTTCCAGAAAATGATGTTATTACTAGTGAAAGGAAAGAGGGCATCTTCAGATCCGAGAGAAAAAACTCAAAATTTGTGAAATGGAAAGGCATAATTATCCCTCAAAATCTGAGTTCCACTTCCCAATCTTTACACAAACGGTGCATACGACTGTTGAATTGCATCAACGATCATAAAATCAGTCAATTCCATGACGATGACAATGGTGAGAGAATTTCAGTAAATACAACTAAGCATAGTTATAAAGACAAGCTTCATATTCATTATGTCTCTGCTGAACGTAAGAGGAGAAAAGAAATGAAGGACATATTTTCTACTCTACGTCAACTCTTACCCATATATTCCAAGGTATGTATTTCTTTATTTTCAATTCTAATGAACTAGTTAAAGGCTATTCATGATGGGTGAAAAGAAATAGGTTAAACAGCTCGTGTGTCGGTGTCGATTGATGGTTTAAAAGAAGTATAGGAAAAGATAAATCACCTGCCTATCCTGGTTTGGAACCTGCAACTTTTAGCTTAAAATGCTCACATCCTATCGTTCAGGCATGCATTTCACTTTCAACACATGAGCAATGCTTTTCTAATAAACTAACAAAATATTATATAATTTGTTGTTACTTTGGCAGGTGATAATACATTGTAGTGTTATTATTCCTATTAAAAAAGGGGAAAATTGATGAAAAATAATTTCTGATAGGTAGCGTGCATAATACGAATTTGCACATGATATATAGGTAGACCTGTCTTTTATAACTGCAAATAATTTAGTTTTTGTTTTTTTCTTAAAATCAATTTTTAGTATTTTTGAATGTTAAAACTTGTGTATTTAAATTCAATTTAACTTAGAAGAATGGATAATAAACGATGATATTATTTGACTCTCATGTAAATATATAATATATTGAAAATAAAATAATATATTCTTATTAACCATACACAAATTACCATAATATAATTAGGAAAAATAATAGACATAATAAATGATTTGACTTTTGACTAACTACATAATGTTTTCCTATAATTTGTGTAGAAGGGAAGAGCCACAATATTGCTGCAAATGATAGATTATGTGAATCATTTGAAACAACGAGTATGACAATTGGAAAGATGTAACGGAGAGCTCGAAGCATTGCACCATCAAAATTTACCAAATACCTCTTCAAAATAATGCCTCCTTACCATATTTTTATTACTATTTCACTGATATTTATGTTTTAATATTGAAAGACATATCTTATATATAATACATTGTGTTTTGTATATTCTAACACTTCAAAGTGTGATATTTATATGTGAAATAGACACACACTAAGGTTATGAATGAGACAGTTTGAAAAGGATGTAAATTTATAACTTGATTGTTTAAGATTTGCGTCTAGTGTTTTCTTTCCGTTTTAATTATTCATTTAAATGTGTTAAAAATTCTACATTTAAAACTTTAGTGAATGTGAAACCACAAACTTTTTTTATAAAATTTTAAAACATATGAAGTCAAAATATTTACATACATGTATCTATATTAAGCAATATAATTTCTTATAAGGCAATTGTAGATCACTAAACACATTGTAATTCAAACGTGCCTTAGATATATGTTATGATTGTACTAAATTAAATAGGGTATTATTATGTTACAAACAATATCTCATTTTATCATTGGTGAGGTTCATTATTTAATACTAATCTACACAATGGTTTGTATAGAATCTAGACAATGGTTTCTATGGAATTTTTATTTAATGTTTTTTTTTTTAATAATTATTAGTGAAAAATAAACAAATGATGGAATTTATTAATGTTTTTTAGTGTATTTGAATTGTTACTTTGTTTTTCCTTGTTTAAAGTGATTGGAAAAACTGTAAAGGTTGTATATATATATTTTTTTTGTCTATTATCCTTTGTAACATGTAAAATTTACTGCTTCTCCACTGAGGTAGTTTTCCACTACTGTTTGGCTAGTTCGTATTGCTTTACATTTCTTAGTCGGACATCAGTTGTTTGTTTGTTGTACATTAGCAATTTTTTTCGTTGATGTGTTGGTTTTCGGAACTTCTATGAGCAGATTGTTGTTTTTTCTGCCGGTTGGGCCTTAATTGTTTAAATACGGTTTGCAGAGCCTCTTTGTACAAGGGCATAGTCACTTTCAAAAAACTATTTTCCCTTAATAACAAAAAATATGTAAAATTTACCCTTATATTATTCTATCTTCTTCCTTTACAAATCTACAAAAATATACGACAAATAAATTGTCAAGGATCATAGATACCATATCTTCTTCATTTTACAATATTAGGTAATTGGTGCAACACCATTTGTAATATTGAACATTGTTTTTCATAATCTATTAGATTGATTAGAAGTATAATTTTTGTTATTTAGCAGTATTTTAAATTTAATCTATTAGATTGTTTTTTAATTGTTCATAGTTAGTTCTCATGAAGATCAAATCTTAATTGAGATTTATAAAATAAAATGATAAATATAACTTATTATTATTCTTTAAAAAATATAATAAATTAAATTATAATATATTACTACTTTAGGTCATAGTTTAATTTATCGTCCAGTAGTATTAGTTTCATTTCAACCTTTGTTTTCATTTTAAAAAGGCCTTACAAAAGACACTCTAATTATTAACATATATCTTTGGATTCAAAGAAACATTCACTCACCAAAGTAATTGCTAGTATAATTTTATACAATAAAAAATAAATCTATTGTATTGCACTCCTAAATGTTTCTTCGTGGTTTGAGTATGTTGGATTTTTCAAAGTTTTCATTAAGTTGAAAAAACTTCAAATATATATTTCAATGTACAATATACATCTAAATGAGTTATTACATAATGTTTTTCATCACACAAATTTATTATTATTTTAATTACTATTCAATATATAGTGGTTTTTAGGGAGCAAGTGTTTCACATTTCCCCTATTTATGAGATCTTAACTATTGGAGGTGGGAAGCACAGTCTATCACATCTGGATAAAGGTAAAAATGATGAATCTGGTCATGTATAACTTTTACTACCCCTGAATGTACCGATGCTACACCAATTAATTAAAGCAAATCATTTAGGGAGGCAATTCAAAAGAACTCTACTTTTTTCCCCATCAAATCTTCCTCTAGCACTCCATGTGTGAGTTTTGGAGATAAAGTGTCCAAACCTGAAACTTACTTCTAGTATCGTGTTATTATATGCAAATTCGTTGGATGGTGGCCCCCGTTTATACTTGATCTACATGTGTGGATTTCAAAGTTTTGGCTCCCCTTGCTGAAAGGCTAACATTTATACTTGTACATGAAGTAATGTCTAAGAAATTACTGTTGTTTTCTCTAAGCTTAGGGATAAGACCACTATAATTCAAACCATTTGATTCCAGAAAACTCATAATTTAATTTTGAAATCCTGCTTTCAATCTTTAAACCCACTTACTGAATCATTTTCAAAAAAAACTATATGGATTAGATTGCCTCATTTTTCCCTTCAATTTTGGGTGAAAAATTGTCTAGTTTTCTATAGGAAACACTTTGGGAAATTTCATAAATGTTGATATTGACACCACTTGCTATATTCACATAACTTATGCTTGGATCCTTGTTTTTTATTGATAATTCATGTAAAGGCTCCATGGAATATACAATAAATATATAACAGTGAACCTCACATAGAACAAAAAAATAAATAACAAAGAGCCAAACAAGATTGACTCAAACAACTAAGAGAAATGGGAAAAACCCAAAATACTTGAAACAAAATTAGCCCAATGAAGAGGAGTGAGATCCTAAAATCATATGAGTTGGAGCTGAAATCTACTTTGAATATTCTCTTTTCTTATTCTGGACCACCGTCCATTCCCCCTTATCATCTTCTTCTAGGATCCTTGTTGAATTAGACACTTCCAAAGAACTTCCCACTAATAATGACCTTAAATTCTAGGATAGAACTTTGAATAATTAGAGCCTTGATTATGAAGGGTTTCCCTTCAAATGTAGAAGGTGTTAAGAATTGGGACATATAGTTGTAGAGTGTCATCTTGAGAGTTATAAACATGTGAGATCTACTTGGTGGAAATATTCCCTCCCATGTCATTATGTGATTAATGAAAAACAAGAGAGTGGACATGATTTTAATTCTTATTTGGTAGATTGTGTACCTGAAACTTCTATTAGGAATCGTGTAGGTGCCCTCAACTATGCCAACACCCTATGAAATGACAAAGGAGAATGTACCCCCTACATCTCCTTTACCTGATAATTCATATATTCCAATCAATTCTTTTGAAGTTATTATTCTGGTTGAGGATGGATCCAAGGATTGGAAAGTGGTTCAAAACAAAAGAAAAATTAATAGAAAAAACATTATTCCTATCTAGTAGTTTTGTTTGATCTTGTTCTGTGGGGAAATTATATTTCTTTTATTTTTTGTAGTGCTTATGGTTATATCTTGGATTTTAGGCCTTTTTGTACCTGGTTAGGGTCTCAGTAAAAACCCCCTTTTACCTATTATCTAAACAAATATTAGTGTTACAAACAATTTGAAGAGTAATACAGAAAAAAAATATCAAAGATTTTTTTTTGGTAGGCATCTGCAACCATCGAACATAAAGCCCACTTGGGATAGATATGATATTTTAAAATTTGTTTACACTAGTTTATATGTATAAATACTTTCATTTATGTTAACTATTTTTTTTTCGATTTTGTTTGACATTTCTTATATTAAAAAATTGAAATGAATTTATAATTTAAAAAATTATATATTATGAAGACATATGAGTTAATTAAATAGTTAAAATTATTTTAGATGATGGATTTCCCTTTTTCCCAATGGCCTTGCTAATGTAGGTGCATATTCTACACTATCAGGGGTTATCATTTTATTTAGTACATGACGATCCCTTACCGACGCTCTACATGCTTTAGAATCCCTAAACGATCCCCTGACTGCGTGAATTGAGGTGGTAATAGATCATTTGGAGGGGGAAGGACATCGGGTGGGAGTGGATCACATGGAACCACAGTCTTGATGATTGAAGGATGCAATATGATCAAGACTGCAAACACTTCAGTCATCTTCAGTTCCACCGCAAGGTTTTCCCTTAATTATTTTGTTCCTTCTGTTAATAAAATGTAACATGTCTCTGTCATTGTTTAGTGGCATGATCCATGCCTATTTTTTAGGATCTAGTTGAGTTCTTTTTTTTTATCTCCTTCTTTACTGTAGTTGCTCCTTCTTTTAAATGTAATCTTTTCCTTCAGACTTCAACGCACAGTAAGAAGGAAAAAGACAATTTTTGAATAAAACCAATATTTTGTTCACTCTTAAATTCGATGTTCGCTCACTTTGTGAGCAGATGTATTATTATTATTATTTACACAGTATAGTGTAAGTGTTGATTTTATTTATAATCTTCAATTGGTATCAAAGTTGGCTACAGGACTGTTCCTTTTTACAAAATTTGCAAGTTAAGGGTTCTCTCCAAGAATTATCATAATGTCAAGTGGTGGCAATTTCTCATTCCAGCTTCTGCTATTTACTAGAGACAACTATGATTACTGGAGTATAAAGATGAAGACCCTACTATTATCCCAAGATATCTGGTATTTAGTAGAAGGAGGATACATAGAACCTACAACTCAGAATGCTTTAAATGATTTAACAAAAAATCAACAAACGAAATTGAAAGAAGACAAAAAGAAGACAATCGAGCTCTTTTTTCTATCCAATTTGCATTAGATATATCAAATTTTCCCTGTATAACTAGTATGAAAAATTCAAAGGATGCATGGGAGGCCCTACAAACTGCATACCAAGGATATGATAAAATAAGGTTGGTAAGACTTTAAACCCTTCGAAGATATTTTGAAAGTTTAAGTATGAAGGACGCTGAGTCTATTCAAGACTTTATTACTAGGGCTCAAAGTATTGTGAACCATCTTAAAGCTCAAAGGGAAAGTGTCATAGACCAAAAAATTATAGAAAAGATTTTGAGATCTCTTCCTCCAAAGTTTGATCCAGTGGTCATATCCATTAAAGAAAGTAAAGATCTAACCACATTCAAAGTTGCAGAGTTGATAGGTTCTTTGCAATCTCATGAGGAGCGTATGCAGCGTTCTATAGTAAACCTAGTTTAAGCCTTCTAGTCTACTGTAAGAATTGAAGAAAAATTTACAACCCCTTCTCAATCAAGCAAATCTGAATGGGAGTCTTCCACATCTAGATAATGTGGCAAAGGAAGAGGAAGAGGAAGAGGAAGAGGAATAATTTCAATGGATCGGAGAAGCATCTAGTGCCAGTAGTTTGAAAGGTATGGACACTATGAATCTGAATGTAGAAAGAAAAAAAATGATTCGAATAAGTCAAGATCCAACAATATTGAAGATTCTTTTGAAGAAGAAAAACACTCTACATTCGTCGCTTGTAATTTGGAAGAAGAACCTCAAAGGGATGTTTGGTTCTTGGATAGCAGTTGCTCAAATCATATGACATGTAAATCTGATCTCTTTGTCAAATTAGATGTATTTGTAAGGATTCAAGTAAAATTTGGTGATGATAAAGAGGTTGATGTAATGGGAAAAGGTACCCCTTGCAGTGAAAACTAAGCAAGGAGAAAGACATTTATTCATGACACTTTGCATGTGCCCAAATTACAACATAAACTTTTAAGTATTGGGAAACTTGTAGCAAAAAATTACAAGGTTGGGTTTGAAGATAACTATTGCAAAATATTTGATAAATCAGCTAATCATTATCTTGTAGCAAAGGCTTGTATGACAGATAATTGATTATTTCCTCTCACTTTGGAGTCCACTAAGATGCATGCCCTCAAGGCAACCACAGATGATTCATGGTTATGGCACAAACGGTATAGTCATTTTCATTTTCAAGGATTAAGTTTGCTTCATAAGAAAGGCATGCTATGAGGACTTCCTGCAATTCAGGAAAAAGAAAAAGTTTTTTCAGGGTGTGCACTTGGCAAGCAACATCGAGACAATTTTCTAGTGAACAAATCATGGAGGGCAAAATCTCCTCTAGAGCTTGTGCATAGTAACATTTTTGGTGACATGCAAGAGGAATCTTTCGGTAAGAATATTTACTTTCTGACATTTATTGATGATTTCTCACGCCACACATGGGTTTATTTTCTTAAGTAGAAATCTAAGGAATTTGAATGCTTCAATCATTTTAAGGCTATGGTAGAAAATCAAAGCGGGTATTCTCTCGAAATACTCAAAATAGATAGAGGGGGAGAATTCACTTCCAATGATTTTGCTGATTTTTGTAATACTCATGGAATTAAGAGACAACTTATGGCAGCTTATACCCCACAACAGAATGGCATTGCAGAAAGAAAGAACCATACCATTATGGAATGGCACAAAGTATGTTGCAGTTCAAAAACCTTCCTAATTGCTATTGGGGAGTTGCAGTAGCAACCACAACTTATATTTTGAATCAAATCCCAACAAAATTGCTTAAGAATATCACTCCTAAGGAATCCTGGAGTGGAAACAAGCCCTCAGTAGCTCACTTTTGTGTATTTGGTTGTCCTGCATATGTTCATGTTCCAGAAAAGAAGCGGAAGAAGTTGGATGCAAAATCCCAACTTTGTATCTTTGTGGGCTATTTAGATTTCATGAAAGGATACAAGTTCTATAATCCTAACACACAAAAATGGATTATTAGTCGAGATGTGGTTTTTGATGAAGGGGGAGTATGGAAATGGAAAAAAGGAGTTCAAAAAACTACACCACTCATCATGGGTGTAGAAGAATTATAGTTTTTCCCTACAACAGAGCAAGTTGCTGATATTTTACCAAAGCTCTACCTATAACCAGTTTTGTTTCTTTGAGGAATCAGTTGGGACTCATCCCCATTGCTCATGCAGGGGGAGATTGAAGGATGCATGATCAAGACTGCAAACTCTGCAGTCATCTTTAGTTCCACCGCAAATTTTTCCCTTAATTATTTTGTTCCTTTTGTTAATAAACTGCAACATGTCTCTGTCATTGCTTAGTGGCATGATCCATGCTTGTTTTTTAATAGAAGGAACAAAATAATTAAGCAAAAAACTTGGGGTGGAACTGAAGATGACTGTAGAGTTTGTAGTCTTGATCATGCATCCTTCAAACTACATGCAGCAGGGTCAGCTATTTGGATGCCAATGAGTTTGGCCCAGGTTTTTTTGTTAAGATTTTGTGTAAGGCGGTAAGGATGGGAAGGTGAGGGAAGGAAGAAGAGAATTGAGGGAGGGATGCGAGAACTATTCAAAATGGAGCTCTTGCTAATAGCCGCCCTAAAATAGTTTCCATTATGGGTTGAATCAATCCTACAAAAGGATATAAATATGTAACCCTAATATCTCCTCATTTTACTATATACAAATTTATTGATATGGATTTGTATCTATATATGAAGACCAAGCCCCTAATATTTCCTGGAGTTTTTTCCCCAGACAAAAGAAACTCAAATAACATAGGTAAAAACCTGACATTAGCTACTAGACTAATATCAATCCAGGTCACATATTACCTCTACATCGTGTCCAAAATCAGTGGCTCCTAGTTCTGGTCTCAAATCTCTATAAAATACTACCATATTCTACGAGGAATTTATAATCTTGACTACACATTGTTCTCTCATTGCATCCTTGATTCTTCCAATGTTTGTAATTTCATCAGAGTTGCGAGGATAATCCAAACTAATCAACTCATCATCAAGCACATTAAAAATACAACAAAAAATATCTACAACAGCGGGACCTTTTCCCACAGAAGACAACAAATCTAGGAAAACGAAAGGTCAGCTCAGTAAGCTAAATTCTAATAAAAGTCGGCATGTCTACTCCAGACGGATTTTTAATTACTAATGACATAACAAAATTTCTAATAAACATCTCTTCTTGCAATGCAAGAGATGTTTACTGGAACCTCACGAATTCTTCCAAGGTCTGCGAGCACGAAAAACTGCACCTCCGCATAATTGCTGGCACCAAACTTAGTTGCTTGGAACTATGTATTAAAGATCATTTATGCCACTACATAGAAAGCCAATGCCCACATGGCACATATTCTCAAAGATATGGAAACAACCCATGGATATTAAATGATGAAGGTTAATATTAAATGTTTGCAGGCCAACTGTACCTAGTACATTATTATCATCTTAAGAATTTACCATAGTTTTTAGAAATATTTGTTTTTAGACTATAGAAAAACCAAAAATATGAATGGTATCACTCTAGTGAGTAAAACGAAAAATAATTTTTTACTAATTATAAAATTTAAATGTGATTATAAATTTTTCTTCAACCAAATCAGGAAATAAAAATAAACTTTTTAAAAAATAACTAATTGAAAACCTTTAACTTATATATAATAGAAAACAGTTGGCAAGATTCTATTAGTAAAAAGGTTAAGATTATTTGTGAAGTTAAAGCATAGACCTGCCCTGACAATATAATAACACAATTTAATAAATTTTCAAAATTAAAATTAATAAAAAATTAAAATTAATAAAATCTAAAACAAAATTAAAATAATTTAACAAAAATTAAAAAAGAAAAAAAAATTAAAATTAAAAAAAAAATAACTAAAATTAAAAATTAATCAATTAATAAAATTAAAAATGAATGAAAATTAAAAGTATAAAGTAATTAATAATTAACAAAAATTAAAATGATTAAAAATAACAAATATTAAAAAAATAAAAATTAATAAAAAAACTTAAAAGATAAAAAATTAAAATTAATAAAAATATATATATAAATCAGAAATCATTTCAAAATTTAAAAATATAAATATAAAATAACAAAAATTAATTTAATTAAAACATGAAAATTAAAAAATTGTAAATTATAATATAATTTATTAAATTAAAAAATAATTAATAAAAATAAAAAATCAATTAAAAATTAAAATAAATAATCATATTAAAAGTATTAATAAATTTAAAATTAAAAATTAAAAAAAATAAAAAAAAAATAGAAAAGTTTTTAAAAATAAAATTTTAAATAGTAATTAAAATTTTAAAAAAATTAATAATCAATAAAATAAATAAATATATTAAATTAAAAATTACAAAATTATAAATAAAATAAAAATTAAGATTTTTTTTAAATAAAAATTAGAAATTAAAGATTTTAATTTTAAAATTAAATAAATTTAAAAGTAAAATTAGTTAAAAATTAAAAAATTAAAAATTAAAATGAATCAATATTTAAAAATAATTTTAAGAAAAATTAAAAGATTATAAAATTAAAAATTACCAAAAATTTAGAATTAAAATTTAAAATTAATCAAAAATTAAAATTAAAATTAATCAAAATAAAAAATTGATAAAAGTTAAAAAAATTGAAATTAATAAAATTTTAAAATTAAATTGAACTAACAATTAAAATTAATTAAAAATTAAGAATAATTTAAATTAAAAAAAAAATAAAATTTAAAAAATTTAAAATAAAGATTAGTTAAAATTTTAAAAAAAATCATTCAATAAATAAATGTAAATTAGAAATCAAGAATTTTTAATTTTAAAATTAGAAAAATTTAAAAGTAAAATCAATTCAAATTTAAAAATTAGACTTAATCACAATTTATAAACGAATTTAAGAAAAATTAGCAAAAAAAATAGATTTAAAATTAATCAAAATAAAAAATTAACAAAAGTTAAAATATTAAAATTAATAAAAAAATTAAAATAAAATGAACTAATATTTAAAAATAATAATAAATTAGAATTAGAATAAATAAAAAAATTAAGAATAATTTAAATTTAAAAATTAATGTTCAGAAAAATCTATTACGATGTGTTGCTGAAGAAAACGACATAAAATACACAAATATATATATATATATATATATATATATATATATATATATATATATATATATATATATATCACTACTCAAGGATGAACAAGTAATGTTGTAAGAGATGGTTGTTGTTCACATTTTAGTAAAAGAGTTTCTTCCCTCTTCCTAAGAGAAACATATGCACCTTCCTTCATCTTTAGAATAACACTCAAAAGAAAAAGGAGGAGATATGCATAATCCATCAAGAGTTGATAACATCGTGAATGTCATCCCTTGTTGCTCCCTCCTACCTATGTCAAATGTTACTCTGTTGAGATTCAATCAGGTTGTGACTTGTGAATCGTAAGAGCCCATGACATCTTCAAAGGAACTTGTCTGTGACATCCCCTCGATACCGGAGGCATAGGTACATACTTGGGGTGAATCAAATCCCATGAGATGTCGACGTAATTATGAAACTCCACGAAAAACAAATATTGGCAGATCTGGAGGCTTTGTTCCAGGAAAATACACTATGTTCCTCATCTATCCAAGGGATACGTTGATTGCACATGCACCTGCCCGCCTCCATATGTAGTATGCCTAGTCATGTGTCTATACGTTTTTTCTGCTTTTCCTCGTTTTTGCAACGAATCCATTTTTGGGGATTTTCACCATTTTTGAAAGCCCGTTTTGGAGATTTGCCACCAGTTCTATAATAATTTATGGGAGGGGATCTTAAAGTGAACCCTGGACTGAAACTCCCCTCCACCCACAAATTACACACCAAAATGACATGTTGACCACTACAAAGCAACACCTCACTCTCCAATTGGTCATCGTCATTGTCTCCATATGTCAGGTTTCTCACATGGGTTGCAATAACTCGTGCCACAAGAACATTCAATTTCTTAAGCATGTTTTGTTTATGAAATGTCACTTGGAAATTTGTCAAAAATAAATGACTGGAAGAGTCAAATATGGAGCTTTCATCTGCACCAAAGCGTGAATCAGTTTTGAACATTAACACCTCCCAATCCTCAATCGTTGGATTCACATTTCTCAAATTAGACAATAAATTGCGGAACTTCACCTGATCTACACTATGCCCTTCTTGACAGAAAATTGTGTCTAGAGTCATAACTGACGAAAAGGATTTCCATAACATTTTTCCTTATGTGCTTCAGGGATATATTGGTATGTCCTTTACAGGGAGTTGGGCAAGATTCACAACAAGAATTACTGATCTACCTCTCGTGTGAAGGGATTTTGAAGATGACGCTCTCGTGTGAAGGGATTGCTTCTCGCAAACGAATATCAAATTTTTCAATACTTTCAAACCAATGAAACTCATTTCATCAACAAGAATGTACATATATTATCTCATCTACTATTGAAATATTGCCAACGCTTTCCCGTTCAGAAACCTTATGTCGCACAATTGAATTCTCAATGACACATGTACAATTATATCGTGGTTTTTTAAATTAGAAACTCTCGTAGGTGCCAAAAGAAGTATAAGACTCTTACATGTCGCAACTTTTAATGCAATTGATCGGGAAATATTTTCCTATTCCAAAAATACCTTGTATGATCATTCGAAGCAAAGATTCCTCCGGACCTTTTCTAGAATGTTCAACAATAATTTCCAGAGCAATACATTGTTTTATGGATAACATGTCCACATCCGAGAGTGAATTATCTGAAGCATACACCAGATTTTGCATAGATTTGTTTATTTCTATAAAGCATGCAAATGCGTCCTGCAAGTCCTCATTCTCTTCTCTATCCCAAACATGGTTCAAGTCAAAATATCATCTTCCAAGCATATGAATATCACTCAAATTTAAAAGATTGGGAGGAACAACACGAGAAAGAAAATCCCACTCATCCATTCCATCCACGACTACAAAAGTTTATGTTTCATCATCATCAATGGGTAAGTGCACAAAGTTAGGGGGCCAAAAAGAGGACAAGAATCCGGGAAAAAGCAAAACGCGTACGCTTTCTATTATAACGTTATCACATTTTCAATTGTCAGGTTTGGGATTTACCGAAGCATAACGCGTAAACGTTATGCCTACTATAAACCAAAAAAAGAGCCCCGGGCCTCTATCATTTTATCTCCCTCAAACATGAATTTCAGAGCTTAACCGTGCCCTCGTGTTTTTCATTCAGCTGGATCTCAAGGTCAAAGGATCGTTTCTAGATTGCCAAGAAGATCTGAATCGACGATGGCGCCACGGAGAAGAGGTAAGCACAATTATTTTCTCAAAATTGCATTGAAATATGATAATTATAGATTAAAATTAGAATTGAATACATATTTTTTATTGTTACAATTAGAGGTCGAGGGAATCAACCACAACCAAACCCTGTTATTCCTGTCATCCCTTCCGACACTCCCACAATTGCTCAATATCCCTCGGGTAGTCAAGAAGATTTTGCAGCCCACATAGTTGAAAACAAAATTGAAATTGAGGATTTAATCAAAACAATGAGGGATTCACAATCTATAAACCCCCACCGTAAACACATTGGAGGCATTACTTGTTCAAATTGACACGGCAACGGGGAAAATTGATCATTGGAAAAATTACAGAGAGGGTTGTAGGGTTTATTATTCCAACAAATTGTCATATGTGGATGTAAAGAAAAAAGAAATTTCAAAAGACCTCATATGCGCCTTATTTTTGGACCCCCGCACTACTTTTCTTGTTCTGTTGTCATATAAACGATTTCCCTTCCATTGGTGCAATAATAATTTGATTAAAAATAATTTTTGGGACCGATGGTGGATGGTGTTTGATTTTCCACCTTGTAATAACAACGAGGTGCCACTATACTTTCTGAGGAAACTCTATTACGAGTTTATCCTCAACGAGATCCCAAATTATTTTGATTTCTGAGATTTCCAAGGTCGAGGAAAAGGATCTGCACAGGATCGACCATGTGCACAGCGTGCACCTATTCAGCATGGTAGATTCCCCGCACAGAAGCCCCCTTACCCTGAGATTGTCCCTCAAGCAGTGGAGGAGACAATAGATATTGATACACTCCACACATTTCAGGGGCTATCTGCGACCGTTGTTCAACATACGAGGGAGATTTTTGATCCAGATGCTCACAAGGTACACAGAGTATTCCCTCAAGGAGTACTAGCATGAGGCCACATCTTTGCTCTTCATGTGGTAGCATATGTTTGGGGCCTGAGGAGGACGATACTTTCATGTAACTGATATTGGTGCACCTGGTGCTAGGGGTGAACATGGTAATGTCACTATGCTAGATGTTCTTTTGAGTGAGACATTTGGATTACATTCATCGGCATCACCTTCGCAGGTAAATTTGTTATGTTTTATTATATGTGTTACAAAAAGTTTGGAGCACTTGATTTACTTATATATGTTAAATTATTGAAATAATTATATTTGTACATGTATATGCATTGATATTATAGCGCGCGGGAGGCACATCTTCATCCTGACCACAGGTGACGAGCACCATGCATACACATACATTCACAGAGGTCACTTAGAATGTTAATTATGTAAAATTTTCACATACATGTGTGTGTGTGTGTGTGTAAAAGTTTTGAAGTAAAATATATGTATTTTCTTGTATGTCCATCTAACTGACGTGATATACATGTTTGATAAAGATGTTGACTTCATTAGACACCCCACCAGCTCTATGACAAGTAGATAAAGGTGTTGCCGCTGCAATTTCATCTGCGCAACGACTCACTGAGGTATTCAAACAACACGTAAATTTTGTTAAATTTCTCGTGTAATTCATATTATGTTAAATTACATGTTAGTAATGTCTTTCATTGTAGAATTATTAAATTATGTTAATAATTTCTTTCATTGTGTATATGCAGGAGTTACCTGCGACAGGTAACAGCCGTGTTCATTTGTCTCACAGGCGTGGTGACGTAAAAACAATAGTTCTATATTGATAAAATTAGTTAAAATATTGTCATTATGTACATACATGTACTTAGTTCTATTTTCGCTAATTTCAATGTTAGATTTTTTGATCTTATGTGTATGTAGGGAACTTCAATCCCCTCCATTTTGACTTCGAGGGCAGGGACTCCTCAATCTCGTCATCTTCTTACCCCCGTTCGTACTGCAGGAGCTCCTGATGACTTATCTGAGAGTGAGACGAAAATTTAGTGTGATCGACAACTTGCAATAAGTTTGTGTATTTATGTAAATATTTTCATTCTAGCATGGTCTTAAATACATGTTGAAAACATATATAAATTAAGTTTTGACAAAAAAAACATTGTTTGTATTTACAGGCTCATCTACAAGGGAGTATTCAATGACAGAGGACTCGAAGCATAGGCTCGGATGATCCACATTCATCTCATGGATCTCCATCTTCATCTAAGGGAGGGTCTTCTTCGAGTAAGGCCAAGAGAGGGATAGATTTTGATGAGTAGGAAATGTATATGTCTTACATGACATTGTTTTTGTATGCCTATGTGCGTGACATTGTATGTACGCCTATATGGCATTTGAACTTGACGGTATATGACCTATTTGGGCATTTTTGTATTTATTATGCACATTAAAATACTATTTGGAAATTGATAATTTTATATGAGACCTTACATTTCTAAGATTAGTTTTCGCATGAAACTAATATGATGTGCACTTGACAATTATTTAAGACATTATGGATTATTTTTTCATTTATTGGCGATGTACATGTACTAGCATTTTCAATGTATAATATGCATCAAACTTTGAAAATCAATATTTATATAATGTATGTATATAAAGAGTTACCTAGTCTGAGTAATTATTCATTCAATTTATCAATGTGTATATGTGTATTTGCGTTATTTGTGTTTCTTCTTGCTCATGGTCTCTTTGTACTAGTTCTTATCTTATCATGCACTTACTACATTCTTCTATGCTTCGTAGTCTTCTCCCATATTAAAACATCCGAGAGTCGTCACAATTTGATGCCTTTCATCTGTTGATATTTTTAGAATGTCTCTCCATATACATTACTCCAATGCTTGAGAATGTCTCCAGACGCAATGACATTATGATTCAGACACTCAATGATTCTTGATTGTCTAATCCTATCCAATTCGTGTTATTACCTTTAAATCTGTAGGTATTTCAAGTTATTTGGAAATCACATCACACCCCTTCACTAGGCTTGATGACTACCCCTATCCTTTTGAAGGTGCTTTTGAAAGCATCCATGGGTTTATCATAGCATAAATTATCAATGAATGGAAGGTAACTAAGCTGTAGGCCAGTTGACTCCCATCCAGAACTAAACAAGAAATATTTACTAGATGATTGATAACTCCCGTGTGTTCTTAGACATACCCCTATTAAATTCATTCTTAAGCCAATCTAGTCATTCAGGTCTTTTAAGGGACTACGCTCGGACGAGATAGCCTGAAACCTTGGGGAGTGTAGGGAACCAAAACAAAACCTCCACTACCATTAACCAGGGCACCCCGATGTGTTGGCATAGTTAGTTTGGTCCCATGAGCTTTTGTTTGTAAACTACAACATCTGGCAACCGTACACGGACTCAGATTGCACTATTTCACACGTTTGCAATCAATAGCACAATGAGAGAACCGAACGGAGATGGAGAAAATGCGAGAGGCTTTTGTAGAGGGCCCCAACATGGAGATTTTGGATCTGACAAGACATCTCTAGGTGTCACGGAGTCCAAGAAATCACCTGTCGAATATATGGCGTGTTTGGGCCTCAGGGCTCTTAAGGGACTACGCCCGGACAAGGTAGCCCGAAAGCACAGGGATCATAGGGAAAAAAAAAATCCTCCACTAGCATTCACCTGGCCACCCCAAAATGTTGGCATAGTTGTTTGGTCCCACAAGCTACCGTTTGCAAAATACATCATCTAGCAGCCTTACACTGACTCAGACTACACTATTTCGTGTGTTTGTAAACAATAGGACAGCGAGAGAACCAAATGGAGATGGATATAATCATGACAGGATTTCGTAGAGGGCCCAAACGTGGAGGTCTCGGATCTAACAAGATGTCTCTAGGTGCCATGGAGTCTTAGAAATCACCCGTCGAAGATATAATGTGTTAGGGCCTGGACGAGGTAGCCCGAAAGCACGGGGAGCGTAGGGAAGAAAAAAGAAGAATGCACTAGCATTCACAAAGAAATCCAGACGTGTTGGCCGAGGCGGTTTGGTCCCATGAGCTACCATTTGTAAAATATAGCGTCTGACAGCCTTACACTAACTTAAACAGCACTAATTCGTGCGTTTGCAAACAATAGGACAATGAGAGAATCAGATGGATATGGATAAAACTGCGAGAGGATTTTGTAGGGCCTTGACAATTTTTCCATGTTAGTACTGAAGAGCTTCAAAGTTTCATTGAACGACTACAGAAATCTAACCTAAATAGTCAGAGTAATAGACTAAATCAGCATTCTATTTCTCACATATAAAATGAATTTCTTCCTTCAAAAAAGAAACTATGGGTGAATGCTCAATCATAAAATAAATTACAATTCTAAATGAGTTTCAGGCTCAATTATCAATACTTCATTGTAGTTTTTCTTGCCATTATGTTGCTTTTGAAACTACCTGGTTTGATTTGTGAAGTTGAAGCAGCTAGGATTAATAAAAATAATCAACTTGGCATGTTGTCCTTAAGATTATCCATGATTCTATCAACAACATCACATAGATCTTCCATTCCAGTTAGGTTGTGATCCTTCCACGCTTCCCATTTTTCCTTTTCTTCTACTCGTATCTTCTCTTTAAGTTCTTCCAGATGTTTTTGGGTACTCAGATTAACTCTTTATGACTTTCAGGAGGCATTTCTTCTTGAATTAGAGTGAAATCTTCACCTAATTGCTTTTCTTCACGATGTTCATTATCATCTAAAGTTAAAGACTGAAAATTTATATGGCCTTCAACTTATTTTCTGGCACAAACAAGCTTTTGTAATGTCCAAAAAAATTAAGGCTCTTCATTCTCTATTTGATTTAGGATCCTCGTGCTTTCAGGCTACCTCGTTCGGGTGTAGTCTCTTAAGAGCCTCGAGACCAAAACACCTTATATCTTGGACATGTGATTTTTCAGACTCCATGGCACCTAGAGATGTCTCGTTAGATCAGAAAAATCCATGTTGAATCCCTCTATGAAATTCTCGTGTAGTTTTCTCCATCCCCATTCGGTTCTCTCGTTGTCCTATTGTTTGTAAACACGTGAAATAGTGTAGTCTGAGTAAGTGTAAGGTTGTTAGATGCTATATTTTGCAAACGGTAACTTGTGGGACATAACCATCTGGGCCAACATGTCCGGATGGCTTGGTGAACACTAGTGGAGGATTTTTTTTGGTTCCCAATACTACCCGTGCTTTCGGGCTACCTCGTTCGGGCATAGTCCCTTAAGAGCCTTGAGGAAAAATCACGCTATATCTTCAACGAGTGATTTATCAAACTCCGTGCAATCTAGAGATGTTTCATCAGATCCAAAACCTCCATGTTTAAGCCCTTTATGAAATCCTCTCACGGATTTCTCCATCTCCATTTGGTTCTCTCGCTATCCTATTGTTTGCAAACACTTAAAATAGTGTAGTCTAAGTCAGTGTAAGGCTACTAGATGCTATATTTTGTAAACGGTAGCTTATGGGACCAAATTTTTTGGGCCAACATGTCTAGGTGAACTCTAGTGGAGGATTTTTTTTGGTTCCCTACGCTACCCGTGCTTTTGGGCTACCTCGTTCGGGAGTAGTCCCTTAAGAGCCCTGAGGCCAAAACACGCTATATCTTCGACGAGTGATTTCTCAAACTCTGTGGCACCTAGAGACATCTCGTCAGATCTGAGACCTCTACATCAAGGCCCTCAAAAAAATCCTATCGTAGTTTTATCCATTTCCATTCGATTCTCTCTGTGTCCTATTGTTTGCAAATGGGAGAAATAGTGTAGTCTGAGTCAGTGTAAGGCTACTAGATGTTGTATTTTACAAATGGTAGCTTTTGGGACCAAATAAACTATGCCAACATGTCAGTGTGGCTAGGTGAATGCTATTTGAGGTTTTTTTTTGGTTCCCTACACTCCCTATGCTTTCGGGCTACCTCGTTCGGGTGTAGTTTCTTAAGAGCCCAGAGGCCAAAACACACTATAGATATATTCAACAGGTGATTTCTAGGACTCTGTGGAATCTAGAGATGTCTTGTCAGATTCGAGACCTCCACATTGGGGCCCTATAAGAAATACTCTAGTGGTTTTCTCCATCTCCATTCGGTTCTCTCGCTTTCCTATTGTTTACAAATGCGTGAAATACTATAGTCTGAGTTAGTGTAGGGATTCCAGACATTATAGTTTGCAAATGGTTCAGCTCATGGGACCAAAATAACTATGCCAACACATTAGCGCGGCCAAGTGAATGCTATTGGAGGCTTTTTTTTGGTTCCCTATGCTCCCCGTGCTTTTGGGCTACCTCATCCAGGCATAGTCCTTTAAGAGCCTTGAGGCCAAAACACACCATATCTTCGACAGGTGATTTGTTGAACTCTGTGGCACCTAGAGATGTCTTGTTAAATCAAAGAGCTCCATGTCAGGGGCCGCTATGAAATAATCTCACGATTTTATGCATCTCCGTGCGGTTCTCTCGCTGTCTTATTATTTGTAAACAGATGAAATATTGCAGTCTGAGTCAATATACGACTGTCAGATGCTATAGTTTGCAAATGGAAGCTCATGGGACCGAACCAACTACTCCAACACATCAGGGTGGCTAGGTGAACACTAGTGTAGGGATTTTTTTGGTTCCCTATGCTACCTATGCTTTCGGGCTACCTCGTCCGGGCGTAGTCCCTTGAGAGCCCTGAGCCATAACACGCAATATCTTTGACGGGTGATGTCTCAAACTCCGTGGCACCTAGAGATGTCTCATCAAATCTGAGACCTCCACGTCGGGGCCCCCTATGAAATCATATCACGGTTTTCTTCATATCCATTCAGTTCTCTTAGTGTCCTACTATTTGCTAACGCGTGAAATAATGCAATTTGAGTCAGTGTATGGTTGTCAGATGCTATAGTTTGCAGATGGAAGATCATGGGATGAAACCAACTATACTAACACATCAAGGTGGCAAGGTAAACACTACTAGAGGCTTTGGTTTTGTTCCCTATACTACCTGTACATTCAGGCTACCTCATCCGGGCGTAGTCCTTTAAGAGCGTTGAGGCAAAAAAATGCTATATCTTTGATGGGTGATTTCTCGGACTCCATGGCACCTAGAGATGTATCTTCAGATTCGATACCTTCATGTCGGGGCCCTCTAAAAAACCTCCCATGGTTTTCTCCATCACCATTTGGTTCTCTCGCTATCCTACTGTTTGCAAATGTGTGAAATACTACAGTTTGAGTCAGTGTAAGGTTTTCCATTGCTAATCACCTGAATAATTTATATGTTGTTCATACAATATAGGTGGTGAAATGAGAATTTTAATAAGATATTTTTACAATATAGGTGGTGAAATGAGAATTTTAATAAGATATTTTTACAGTATAGGTGGTGAAATGAGATTTTTTTTTTGTTGTTCCTTTCTAATATTTAATTTCTCTTAGCTTCACTTGGCTTCGAGAATAATAAATTCTCTACTGATAGTGCCAACCACGTGAAGGTGGAATCTTTTTCTGCACCAATAACCTACATAAACATGTTAGTAAGCAATTAAATAGAATTTTAAATCATACAAAATTTAAACAAAATCATTTAAGTAAATATTGAAGAAGATACCTTTGTAACTTCAATCCAATGAACCACAAAGACCAACTCTATTCTTCACAGTAGCAAGAATTGCTTCATGATATGATTCACGAACCTTCCACAGATTCTTGTTTGATGGAAAACCTCGATATTTGATCAATTTAATATTTGTTGCAAGGACCAAATGTGAATAGTGAAGTATCTTTAGATGTAATTCATAGTATTCAAACAACCAAATGTTTGATTTTTTGATAGGATATCATTGAAGCCAAGTTCTAGTGACTACCACTAACCCAGTAAGATACTCAAGGTCTTCACCATCAATGACAATGGAAGTCAATTTTTCCCCTCTATATAACGAGACAAGAAGTAGTATGTTCCCTCTTCGTTAAATTCCGTCGCAATAACTGTAAAAACATGCCCTATGTATCACAAAGTAAAACTATTCAATAAATTTAAAAATACATTAAGAGTTGACCATTTAATAATTTATAAATCTAAAACATAATATGTACATATATGTATGTACCTTGTTGCACTAAATCAGAGACTTGGTCAAAGTAAGGTGATGTTGTCATTTGATCTGAACACCCTGCAAGTTGTAATGCTCATGGAACTTGATGTGTGTCAAGTGTAATTAGAGGTCTACAAGTCCATTTATCCACCCACTACTGTGACTCACATTCATTCCATGTAAAATCAATGCATGATATACAAAAACATTTCATGCACTTAGTATAAATAGTCCAAGAATTTGCACCTGAACTACAGAATGAGTGCATATCACTTGATCCTGAAACTGTCATACAATCTTCAAATTTTTCCAGATGTTGATCCTCTATCAAAAAAAATATCTACAAATTGTTGATCTCTCTTGAGATTCATGGCCTATGTAATTCCCTGTTCTACGCTACACCTGTTCTTCCTGTGGCGATCGAGTGCTAAGCATGGTGTGTCGTTGTGCCTTTGTCGACCTTGATTGCTGACCATTATGATTGTAATTGAAAATTATTTTACAAGCTGTAAAATGATAATAATGATAATAATAATAATAATGACATTATGATTGTATTATCGATCAATGATTGTATTTTATTATTACCTTCTTTATATCGATTGTTATCGATATCATCCTCTGTTATCGTTAAACTATCCTTTTGATTTGTTTGTCGTTCCTGTTGATCGAGCCTCATTGCGCAAATGAGGAAGAGTAGGTTTTGTGGTGGCGCCACGGTTTGGGAGTGGCATTCACGTAAATATTTCATTTAATCACTCAACCCACCCACTTATTCAGGAGATATAACATGGTCACGAGCCGACGCATGGCTAGTTAGCTTGACTGGGCGTTTTAGGCTTCAAGACTACACAAGCAATATTAAGGCTCGTGTAACCATTCGCTTATTGTGGTGCCCCTTTCCTTTTACCACTGGGGCATACCTGAGATCCAGAAAAATAAAAATAAAATAGAATAATGATATAAATAGAATGAGTTTTAGAATAAAATAAATAAAAATAGAATAATAATAATAATGAAAGTAAAAAAAATTGAAATAAATAAATTAAAAAAAAATGGAAATGGAGTGGAGGGCATGGGAAGGCACGTGATTTCTTGGCAAGGTGCAAAGGTTTGGTGAATGTAATCAAGTACTTGACCAAATGAAAGAATGAGACAGCTTTTCAGAGAGAATTGAAGGCAGAGTGGAGTTTGCAGGCATGTGGGTGAGAGTTGGGTTAGTTTGGCAGGGGGCACCCTCAATAGCTGTCACAGTCTCACCAAATGCAATAAACAATTTCCCAAAACCACTCAATTCTGGACCAGCACACTCCTAGCCTGTGCCTATACCAAACGTGGAGCTTTGATACAGGTTGTGGAGATCCATCAAAAAATAATTGAAAGGATTTTTGTCCGATGTTATAATCGGGAGTGCCTAATAGACATGTCTGCAAGATATGGATGCATAAGGCACATGGACTATTTGATGGAATACCTGAAAGAAATGTGTTTTCATGGGCATCAATGATCCAAACTATGCACAATATAATTTATTGAAAAGTGGTTGGGCAATTTTAATCTATAGAGGCATTGGAAAGTGCATTATTTCCCTCTGCTCCATGGTGCCAAGTCTGAACCAAAATCTGATAGATGGCTTAAATCTAGATCAGCTACCGCAGGGTGATCCCAAGGAACCGTTGGTGTTGATCCTGATGTTCTAGTTGCACACGACCACAGTCGTGATCAGTTGTTACAAAATCTTGCAGCTGTAGTAGAACAACGAGATAAAGTTTTAGTTGAGCTGTCTTGCCTTTTCATTTTGGAAAGTCGCTTCCATCCAGGTGGTGAATTTAACATGGATTTCTTCCTTTTAAATTCTTTGAAAACCCCTGTAAAATCTAGTGTTTTGGATGGGAAACTAATAGGTATTCTGATTGGGCCTCACTGGTTGTACATTCCTCTGCAGCATGCGCTTGGTGTGGTTTTCCAGTCACACGAGGAATTGAAAAAGGGAGGCAAGGAAGTGGTGTTAGTGTATGTGGCGGCTGACAGGGACAAGGACGACATTCACACCCTCAAAAGATGTGGCCAAGAAAACCAGATTGATGGACGTTGTGATATGGATTTATTTGAAAGTGTTCTACAGATTCTACCAACCGACTGGCTTGCAGTTCCATTCAAGCCCTCCTCTGCCTCTGATGTGCGAGCACAGCTCATTAGCAACTACAGATCTGGTATTTTTGCTCTGGCTTTTGTCGGCTCTGATGGTAAACTGCATACTAAGGGTGGTTTTAAAATACTGGACGAGTGGGGTGTTGATGCTTATCCTTTCACACAAGAAAGGATTCAACAACTTGTTCATAAATCCCTACACAGGGCTTCCAACCAGTGCTTGAAACCTCTCTTGACAACAGATACAAGAGATTTTCTCATAACACCCCATGGAAAGGAGGTGACAGATCACACCCACGCGCACAGGAGAGCTATGCAATGTTGGAGAAAATGTCTTGGGAGATGAAGGTAGAAGGATATTTTTTAGATCCAGATCATGTACTGAGTTTGTTTCTTCAAAATCGGTTATGTGACAGTGAGGGTGTTACCAGCAGACCTGATGAAATTTATTTACAAAAATCCTACTTGTTGTACGATGTAACTCATGGAAGAGAACCTCATAGAGGCCGATCTGTTTCATATCATAATATTCATGAAACACAATTTGCTTTGCCATTATATGAGCTTTTTCAAGTAGTCACCAGGTTGGCAGGCATAAAGTTTCTTGTTGGAATTATCACACCTTACAAGCTACAACTGAAATGTTTGCACCGAGAGTTTGATGTTGTCCTCAAACCTGATGGAGGAAAATGTTATTTATCATTCGGTAGATTCCTTTCAGAGCCAGGAGCATGATGTAATCTTTATGTCTTATGTCTGAGCTTCAAATCATGGGGTTGGATTTGTAGCTATTTTTCACCGCGTGAATGTGGCGCTAGCTCGAGCTCGCAGAGAACTTTGGGTTAAGGGAAAGCAGTGGCATTGATACAATCATATGCATATGGAGATGATGTTTTAAACCAGGCATATTAAACCTGCCCTTGCAATCTTCTGCTACCCTTTTATTATGTCATGAATTGAAGGTCCTTCTATTTGTTTTTTTATCTGTTATGGCATTTAGAATGGGCTTCTGCTTTTCCTTTTGAATTGACCCAGATTGAAGGAAAGGAAGGACTGTTGGGAGTTGTTTGTTTTTCTTACCCTGGTAGCAACTGTGATATCATGTATACACTCCTTTCTGCCTCGTTTTTTCTTTTCGAAATAAAAGAGTAACTGCCATGTGATAGCAAAATAATGGTTGATGTTTTATATTGTGGGTGTTAGATCTTTAACCGGGGCGCCTTCCTACTTAATTCTTAAATTCGGGTGACATTTAGAGACAATAGTGAACAATGGCCGTTGAGTTCGATTTCTAAACCAACAGTAGCAGATATAAACTTGAGCCATGAATAACATTAGTGGATATTTTTAGATTTGTCAACTCATGGCCAATTTTAGGCTAAATGTTTGTTTTTGTCTTGGTAAAATCCTTTCTTGGGCTGAATCTGTGTGTAGTCCTCGCATAGTGAGCATGATGTTTTTTTCTTAGAGGCCTACGTGAGTGAAATATTGACTACTCAATACAGATCCTGTGACATGAGTCACTATATCATAAGATAAAAGAGTTCAATCGAACTCTGTAGTAGTAGATGTTTTCTTTGGAACGACTATGAGGATAGGTCGAGTAGACTGTCGAGAAATAGATGGGTATGCCCAAGCTATTCATATGTTGTTTTAGAGACGGAAGAGAACGCATAGTTCGTAGGAAGAGTATTTTGCTTTGTTTTTTTCCCCTTCGCTGACTGTTAACCTTGTGATTGGTGACTCGAGTTGGGTCACGGTAGAGGATCTTGTGTCGATTCACTTATATTTTCAACAGACTATCCCTTGCTTGTTTAAATTCAAGTATCGAATGAAATGGGTTTCTATTAAATCCATTTTGTAGCTTAGCAAACCTTCAATAATTCAGGTAGGGAATTTCTGAGTAAGTGTTGATTAAGGCATGTATGAAAATAGAATGGTTACCTTTCTTTGAATTGGGTTAGACTTGTATGAAAATGGAAAAGGTAGGAATCGACTCCGTTACATATTTTAGTGAGCTAAGTCCTTAACTCTTTCAATGACCATACGAGGGGTGGATTACGGGTTTATTACTGATTATGTGATGTAAGATAATAACAACTTTTGGTGAAAATACTTCTTCTTGATCCTTGCCTGTGAAATCTAACTATAGTTGTTGTATGTAGTTCTAGTTGGATAGAATCTAATTTATTTAACTTCTTGATGAAAAATAATTAGGTTCGATGAAAATTTCTTGGTATATTGAACCTTCAGATTTAGTTATAATGTTGTGAGTATTATATGTATGTTGTTTTATTCAACCGAGTGAAGTTGACTTTAATCTTTGACTTATTTGTGTTCATATATGGTTGGGGCCTATATTCTTCCTAAAACAAGGATGTGTGTTAATGCAGTCTTGTTACTAAGCAATTTTGAATATGTGAAGTCTTTTGACTGATCTTTATCTTTTTGGTTAATAATATTAGAATGATGTTTGGGTGTTAGATTTCAATCACGTAATCCATAGGATTACATGACTGAAATCTCAATACTCTCAGCCTGGTTGTCTTCACCAATAAGGTCTCACCTTGTTTGTCTTTGGAATATCTCTCTCACTTGAATATTGGGATTCCTCCTTGTTGGCTGGTATAAATCTCGTCATCTTGTAAAACATATTGATTAGTGGTTTGTGATTTGATCCATTCTTGAGTTTAGAATTTTACTTTCATGATATTATAAAATGTTATCTTACTGTTGCTATGGGTAGTCTTAACATGCTCAGTTCTAGCGAACTGACTCTACTTAATATTTGTACAAATGGATTATGCGAGTAGACTAGAGGAAAAGAGTGTTAAAGGTTCATCTGTACAATTTATGAAGTTCCTTGTAAAAATGTCCAATGTGTTGTAAATTGTGTAACATTGCTTGTAAAGAGAGTTTATATGACCTCTTGCCTGGAATTGTTCAGAGAATTACGTGAAGTAGTAGTTTTGTCTTTTTTTTGTATTTTGGCTGGTAACTCTTCTTAGTGAGAAATAATATTCAATCTCTTCACTGGCATAAGCATTGTAAAACTTTGATCTTGAGAATTATGTGTAAATTTAAATCTTTCTAAGACTTTGTATTGATGGGTTATATGTAAGCTTTAATGGGGTGGCTTTTCCTTACAGAAGTTACCTAAAATTTTTATTCAAAGAATTATGTTGTGGTTTAGATCCCCTTGCAAACAAACAATACCTTAAGTATCAAGAGTGAGACCATCCTTGCAAAGTTATTTTATATAACGTGTTATCCCTAACTGAACTAGTAAACACTACTCTTTTGGTGAACGCTAAAGACAAGCTTAATGGAAAACAATGGTTAGTTTCTAATAAGATTTAACAAGTAAGAGAAGAAAATTTTGAAACCACTCAATTTATCTCTCAGCCTATTTAAAAGTAAGTAGCTTCCTCTTGATAAGCTCTTTCGGTGAAGCCTAAGTAAGAGTGCTATTTAACTACGTATAAAACCTCAAGCTTCAATTAAACCTTAGTAAGAACTAATGACGTCTTAAGGGTGAATTCATTTGACCTTCTTCCTTTAAATTTATCCAGGGTGTCTTATCAAAATAAATAACCTCCAATCATTTCTTACTGTGGCTTTCCCTAGCTGTGAGAGTGTCATGTGGTTGGGCTTTTATGTTGTTCTGAAAAAAAAAATTTGTCCTTTATAGGTGTGAACGTTTCCGTGCTTCTTTTATGGCCATCCTTGTATCGAGTTGTTCACAGAGTTAGTTGTATCCTTGGTGACGACATGTTGCGTCATATTATGTGTCAAGAAAATCAAGTAAAATATATATATATATCTTGTCTTTTACTGTATTGTTTGTGTGTGTGATTTTTGGATCGTTACAGCCTATATTCTTAACACACCAATCAACAATGTGTTTTGCATCTATAAATTTAGCATCATCCTTGAACTTTAACTCTTCTCTTGCAAGTGATCTTTTCACACATGCTCCTGCACCATCATGCTCTCCTTTTCCATGCCCTGCCTCAGTAAAAATCAACATATGTTGTACATTTGTTTCTTTGTGTATCCTACTTAGCCAATAAAACATCTGTGCATTCTTGAATTGTGATGTGCATTTGTCTGACCAAATGTAATGTTGATTGAAACTAATGTTCCTCTCATTCAAGTTCACATAAAACACCTGGAAACACCCTTGTACATATTCTGTAGAATGTGTCCGATAATCACTGATGTAGAAATGATACTCTCTTAATATTTTTTGATCTTTCTCAGTGCTTTCAGGAGAGTGCATGAATGTTATATGCATGAAAATAGAAACTTGCACTAAGTTATAATACTGATATTGAACCTCCATTTATGGCTATAATGTGTAATTATCTGCGAAGTCAACTACTGAAACAATAGTACCAAGTGGGAATGTGTCCTTGCTTAACTTGAATTGTTCATCTAACCGTCGAGCTCTATGTGTGTGCCTTGCATACTCATAAAAAATTTCCTCTCTGAATTTGACCATATATTCTGATACAGGTAATTATTTTCTAATAAGCTCACACCTCTTGGATTATTTTCCATCTTTTAATTGATATGCCACTGATTTATATTTAGTGAAATCAACCAATTCTTTTCCTATTGAATATGTACCCTCCTCATGCAAACAACTTTTCATATTTGGCAAGCGACCGCATACATTGCACATTCCATCCAAACATGCTTTGTTATGAAAAATTGTCTTGTTGATTTTTCACAAAATATTGTCGGAATAAATTCCCTTGAATATTTTTGTGGGACATTTAATCCACACTCTTGTAACATGATGTCAGAATGCAAAACACGACATATTTGACAAAAAATTTCATAATGCATTGAAAATTCAACATGATGCCTACAACAACAAGTGGTATGTTAGTTATTGATTTTCACATAAAAGAGTTTACTCATTTCAAATAATCTTTGGATAATGTTAATTTGTGGATTTTCATTCGTAACCTTAGAGAACAATTCTGTTTGAGTGATATCTAAGAAATTTTTTGCACACGATGCATGATTATGAGAACCTATTCTTTTTTTTACTGTATCTCTTCTATTCGGTGACACCCTTGTGTTCTCATTCCAAAATTTTACAATTAATTCTTTTAGAATATCAGATGTATTCTTGTCTTTTCATGGAAGTCTGCTAGAGAAATCCCAATAGTCAGTGTTATTGAATGACTCAAAACGTTTACGTCTGTCTACTGCTCTCATTAGTGTTTTTCTATTTAGCTTCAAAGCACTACTTGTTTTTCTATTCAAGCATTTATTAATTTTTTTATCACTTACTATAAAATTACTAAGTGCATGTTGTGTAGCATTACTATCTTTGGTGCGTCTTTTTCCACCTATAATTTGGTATGCTTTATGTATGTTTTCAAAAATTGACACATTTTGATCAACAACATTAGATGTTCTTAACCTCAGGGTATTCATTATAGGTCTCATATTAATTAATTTCATCAATGTAACAAATAATTGACATCTTTGTGTGTCATTTAAATTCTCAAAGTAATCATCCCAAATTCCACTAGCTTTTCTTCTTGTATTTCTTTCAAACATTTTTTTAGGCATTGGTTTTATAATGTTTTCATCAATTCCAATTACGTGAATTGGTTTTATTCACAAAATGGAAAGAGGTGTTCTTAGAGGTAAAGATTCATTTACAAGGTTACTTTCTTCATTCAGTGTTTTCATAAAAAAATCGGGGTTAACATTTGGATTCTCAGGTAAGGGTTCAATAATTGGATTCATATCAATTTCTTCATCCATACCAACATTATCATTCAATTCAATATCATTATTTAGTACAAAATCATTATTCATTGCAAAATCATTATTCTCTACATTTTCACTATGTATTTCATCCCCATTTTCTAATACACTAGCTACATTTGATATAGTGGATGTCCCTTGCCCTGCTCGATGTTTTTGCATTCTCTTCAACTTCTTTATTCTCTTCTCTTCCAATTGTTCTAGTGTCTTTTTATTGACTTTCGTCTTATCCTTAGCTCGATGTTTATCGCCCATGATTAGAAAAAAATCAACTAGTGGGGTATGGGAAAAAATGAACTACTAAAAAATCATGCAAGTATGTAGAGAAAATTACAAAAAAAATGGAATGTTTGCAGAATTCCCATGAAAGAGATGAAAGGGGCGTTGGGGGGCCAAAATATATAAACAAAGAAAAATGCGTATGAATTATAATGTGTACACATTATGTAATGTATACGCGTTTTTTATTTTCTCTTTTTCCAAGCCATGCCTCAAGGCTTGGGATCCGGTTTGGATCCCCAAGCTTGAGGCATGGACCTGTACAAACATAGAAAATAACATGTTTTTGCAAGAAAATGTAAAAATTCCACTTCCTCTATGATAAATAAAAATAAAACAATCAATCCATTTTAAAAAAATTATACCACGACGTAGAGTAGAGTTTCTTCTTTCTAAAAATATAATTTTTCAAATTTTCTAACTAATATAAGGTTTCCATATTATTTATTTTCTAACTATGCCTTTTTATAGCTATTTTTTGTAGTGTAAATATGTCTATCTTTTATGGTGTATCTTTTCTTTGGGTGATTGAAATTTTAAAAAAATTATACTAGCCCAAACTAGGCATAATTCTGTACATATAAAAAAAAATTCTAATTTTTCGATATTTTTTGAGGTAGTTAGGGGGGGGCATGGTCGAAGCTCTGTTATTTTTCAAAACATAAAATTTCTGTACTAGAAAAATCATAAATAAAAAAATATTCTTTAAAAAAATGGAGCCCAAACTAGATGCTCCTAGCTATCTTTCTACCAAAGGGTTTTCAAAAATACTAAATGGTGCTCAAAAAATAGTGGGGGGCACGAAAGTCACTCTATTATGTTTTTTTAACAAAAACAGGAGCATCTGTTGGTATTTTAGTTGTTTGACCCACTTAAAATTATCCGTTTTCAATAAAATTTAGTATCTTAGATACTAGACTCAAAATTCTACGATTCATATTTCTAACACATCTTCCAATTTTGAGAGTAACTATTTTGAAAAAATCGTACAAGTTCAAGTTTTTTTTTTTCATAAAAATGCGTCCACTTAAGAACACCTTTTGGCTCCCCAACTTGGTGCACTTACCTATCTCATTGACCCCACTCCTATAGTAACTGGTGTTTTGATTTGAATAGTGATATATTTCTTCCAAGTTAGGTCTGTCATCACCAATCTGGCACTATGATAATTCTTCATCGGGAACTCCTCGTGCTATGATTATTTACTAATGCACGGCCTTTAGTTTGGTGGATGTAATCTGGAAACAAAACAACAACATAACACAAGAATACCATCGACTATGATAAGACAGAATGATGACAAATCTGAAATATCAAAATAAATTATAATATTAACACGAAATTGTTACAATCTCACCCATGAGGTACTTCAACAAGACTATGGGAGAAACTTTACAATTACGCCTCTTGATGGCTTCTTCAACACACCTTTAACTGATGGCTTCCTTTGCACACTTCCTACAATATTTCTCACTACTTCTTTCTATGCTAAATGAGGGGGGTAGCCTCTCTATTTATAGAACTTCCAGGCTTATCCATCTTATCTCTAAGATAGGATAAGAAATCCACTCTGACGAATCATATTCCATACCTTAACTCTTATCTGTACATGTAAGCTTATCTTCTAAGATAAGATAAACCTTATCATTTTACATGGGTTCCACATTTTTAGAATTTTTACAAATAAAATACACAAAATATTTATGACCTCACTCCTTGTCCTTATTACTAATATAATATTTCTAATTCCTAATCATGTAGACCCTACTTCTCTAATTACCCAAACTTTGACATTTTAACATTACCGGACCACTTACGACAAATATTTACTTTTTACAACATTCCTATTATACTTTGACTGTTACCGTACTCCACATTATTGGTGACACCGTACTGACGGTGCCATTATCTTCTATCAGACGCTAATACTAATTATACTTAACAACATCCTATTCCTAATACATACATTAATGAAATAGAAAGTATGGAGGAAAATTTTAGTGTCGACATCTTCCCCCTTCCTAGCTTCTACTCCGTCCTCGGAGTAGACTATTCTGGTGCTTGGAAAATATTCAACTTGTCGTGGTTGACCCATTTCGTAATGGGAGTGCCATCCAATTCCTCCAGTCGGTACGTACCATTTTCATGCACAGCTGCTATTTTGTAGGGCCCCATCCATTTTGGAAGAAATTTTCTCTGTCTTCTTTTTTTGTATCTAGAATCATATACTAGGACCAAGTCATTCACTTGAAATGGAGACCACCGGATCTTTTGATCAAAGTACTCCTTCTGCTTCATTTTCTTCTTATGGCTTGTATCCTTTGCTATTTCTCTCATTTCCTCCAGCAAATGAAGATGTATCAACCTTTCTTTTACTGAATCACTTTCATCCATCCTTTCATTTTTCATAACTCTCACAGTGGGAATATAAAACTCAATAGGAAGAACTGGATCAATTCCATAGGCCAACTGAAATGGGGAGTATCCTGTTGTTGACTTTGATGTTTCCCTATATGCCCACAATGCTGCATGAATCCTTTTATCCCATTTATGTACCTGCAAGGCTGCATCTTTTGCTAGAATTTGACACAGCACAAAAAAATTTCGTTCCACCTGTCCATTTGTGCTTGGCTTGTATGTTGTTGCCTTCCTATGCTTAATAGAAAACTTATTGACTAGGGCTTCTACCACCTCATTAATGAAGTGGCTTCCTTGATCTGTTACAATTTCTAATGGACAACCAAATCTGGTGACAATGTGTTCATATATGAACCTTTCCACTTCATCCATGGAAGTTGTTTTCAATGGCCTAGCTTCAACCCACTTGGTTAAATAATCTGTGGCAACTACAATATACTTATTTTGGCATGATGTAGTTGGAAGTGGACCTACAATGTCTATTCCCCACTTTTACAAGGGACCAAGGGGAAGAATAAGACATAATGGAGCTGATGAAGTCTTACGGTTACCATGTGTTTGAAAAATATCACATGTCTTACAATAATTATAACAATATTTAAAAAGAGTGGGCCAGTGATAACCTGCATCCAAGATCCTTCTTGCTGTAAGTTGTCCAGAGAAGTGCCCTCCACATGTACCATTTTGGAATTCTTCTAGCAGTTCCTTCCCTTGATCACGTCCAACTACCCTCTTGTACTGTCCATCAGGTCCTATTCGAAATAATACTCCATGCAGAATGGAATATTGACGACTGGCTTGAGTAATCTTGCTCTTAGTATTTGCATTGGCACCATCAGGAAACTTGAATTCATTCAGATAATTCCAAATATCTATGTATTCACTAGGGATTGTGTCAATGGATAACAATGCTGCATCGAGGAAATCATCATCATCACAAGATGATCCTAAACCATCATAGGCTTGAGAGAGTGCATCTGCATTGACATGCTTCTTTCTTGGCCTATCTATAATATCAAATTCAAATTATTGTAGCAAAATTATCCATCTTGCTATCCTCCCTGATGGGTTAGGCTTATTTACAATATATTTTAGAGCCTGATGATCTGTTACAACTAGAAATTTTTGCGCTAGCAAGTAATTTCTGAACTTATTTACAGCAACAAAGATAGCCAGAGCCTCTTTTTCAGTTACAGTATAATTTACCTCAGCACTGATCATTTGTCTGCTCCCAAAGTAAATTGGATGTTCATTCCCATTTTCATCCTTTTGGCTCAAAGTACTTCCTAGTGTTGCATCTAAGGCATCAGTGTACACAATGAATGGCTTACTCCAATCTGGATTCTTCCAAAATAGGTGAAGACACCAGAGCTTCCTTCAGTTGTCCAAAAGCTTCATGTGCCTTATTTCCTAGTTCATAAGTAACATCCTTCTTCAAGAACTGGGTTAGTGGCTGTGCAATCTTTGAGAAATTCTTGATGAACCTTCTATAGTAACCCACATGGCCTAAAAATGATCTCAACTTACTTCTATTAAGAGGAAATGGTAAATCTTTCATTTTTGAAACTTTATCAGGATCAGTACCAATACCATCTCTGGATACAACATGCCCTAACGAAATGCCTTTAGAACATCCAAAGACACACTTTATAGGGTTTAGTGAGGCTTGTGCTTCATCTAACCTTTGAAATGCTATCTCCATTCGGTGCAGGTGGTCCAACTTTCTCCCATAGATGCAAAAATCATCCAGAAATACTCTAATGAAGGTCCCAATGTAGGGTTCGAACACCCTATTCATCAAACGCTGGAATGTTGCTGGAGCATTACACAACCCAAAAGGCATAACTATATAAGCAAACATTCCCTAAGGAGTGGTGAACGTGGTCTTCATCTGATCTTTCTCTGCTATATGAACTTGGTTGTAGCCGCTATATCCATCAGCAAAACTATAGCACTCCTGGCTAGCTACTTCGTCCAAGATCTGATCTGAAAATGGAAGAGGGTAATGATCCTTCTTTGTCGCCTTATTGAGCTTCCTGTAATCAACACAAATGCGTAGCTTCCCATTCTTTTTTATTGAGATAACAATGGGAGAAACCCATTCTGAATTCTCCACAGAAAATATAAATCCTGCATCAAGAAACTTATCTATTTCTTCTTTTATAGTCTTGGAAAAATTAGGATTCATTCTATATGGTATTTGATTTATGGGCTTAGCACCATCTACCAGCTCAATACAATGTTCTACCCAACTTACCTGACGGAGTTCCTTGTAATCAAAAGTGAATAGGTGTATGTACCTTCGAAAGAGTTGGAGGTAGGATTCCTTCTCACTCTCCATCACAGCATCACCAATCTTTATTTTTTGGAGACGATCATCAACTTCTTCTTCAGATAATTTTATGGGGTCATGAGTTAGTGTGACTGGAAGGATATCCATGACTGAAACATCAACCTCACTTTCTTCATCTTCAGTTTCTACTTCACTAGTACTAGAGTAATCAGAGGATGTCCAATCATCAGTTTCATCACTTGAATCCATAGGTTCTGCCTTATGATGTTGAGGGATCAAATTTATCTTCACCCTCTCTCTACCATGTCCAAGTGTCATGAAACCTTCATTCCAGTAGTTTCTTTCATGAACTCTCCTTAGCCATGGTCTTCCCAGGAGCATTAGGTACGCAACAGTACCATTTTTCATCACCTGAAAGTCTACCACACATACAACACCCATAACAGATATTGCCACATTTGAAACTACACCTTCTGGTTTAGTTTTTCCCTTAATTAATGACCTTAACATAAGTGTTGAAGGGAGATCAATTTTTAAACCCAACATATTCATTACAGACTCGGTCATTACATTAACTGCAGCACCTCCATTAACTAAGACATCATGAATTGAAATACCATTACATAATACCTCATCTTGTGGAGCATAGGGATCTGCCTCTGCCTCTAAAACAGGGACCTCAACCTCCTTCCCTTCTTCGAGCATTGAGTCCACCTCGCAACTCCCGCCTCTTCTCCGAAGACATAGCCAAGAGTTGACCATATGTAATATTTGCAGGCCTTTTGAACAGATCTTCCAAGATGGAGTATGGTCCTTGCCCCTGTGAAATGCGAAAATCATGCACACCCAAACTTTCTTCTCCTATGTTTTCTACTAGTTTTCTTTCATCTTCTTAGGATCAGTTCCATCTGATTATTTTTCTTCTTTCTTTTTGTTACAAACACATTCTACTTCATTTTGCTCTCTTATCTATACATCAAAAAGAATTACAGGTTGCTTTTCCTTTATCAGATAGTTTGTAAAGATGTAGAAAGCTCTATATGGACAATTATACTTATTAATGACCCTTTTTTATAAACACCCATAACAACAAATTCGAAGATTTCTTTTTTGGACGATCATCACTCCGTCTTCTCTTCAGATATTTTATGGGGGGTCATGAGTTAGTGTGACTGGAAGATCCTCCATGACTGAAAACATCAACCTTCACTTTCTTCATCTCCAGTTTCTTTTCACTATATAGAGTAATCAGAGTGTCCAATCACAGTTTCATCATTGAATCCATAGGTTCTTGTCCTTATTATCTACACACATACAACACCCAACAGATATTGCCACATTTGAAATACACCCTTCTGGTTAGTTTTTTTCCCTTAATTAATGACCTTAACATAAGTGTTGAAGGGAGATTCAATTTTCTTAAACCCAACATATTCATTACAGGACTCGGTCATACATTAACTGCAGCACCTCCATTAAATAAGACATCTGAATTGAAATACCCTTACATAATACATCATCTTGTGGAGCATAGGGATCTGCCCTCTGCCTCTAAAACAGGGACCTCAACCTCCTTCCTCTCGAGCATTGAGTCCACCTCGCTCAACTCGACTGCAACTTCCCGCCTCTTCTTCCGAAGACATGCCAGAGTTTACCATATGTCATATTTTGGCAGGCCTTTTGAACAAAAAGATCTTTCCAAGATGGAGTAGGGTCTGCCCCCCTTTTGAAATGAGAAAATCCTGCCACACGCCAACTTTTCTTCTCCTATGTTTCTGACTAGTTTCTCTTCTCTTGTTCACTTCTTAGGATCATTCCATCTTGAATTATCCTTTTTCTTTCTTTCTTTTTGTTACAAACACATCTACTTCATATTTCTACTCTTATCTACTACATCAAAAGACTCACAGGTGCTTTTCCTTTTCATTATCTTTTGTACCAGATCGAAGAATCTCTAATCTTATCTTGACAATTATCCTTTAATGACCCTTTTTATAACAACCCTAACATACAACTTCAGAAATCTTTCTTTTGGGACTCTATCTCCTCCCTGAAACTAATATCCTTCCCCTTGAAGAAAAGATTAATAGTTTAACTGACCCATCTTTTTTAGCAGATCTTCATACTCAGTAGATGTATTGGGAGAAATATTTGTGCTCACCAGGAGTGGTTGTGGATTCTGGACCAAAGGTGCTGGTGTAGGCTCTACTTTAGCAACAATTTCTTTGGGCTCCTCTTCCACGCTTTCTTCTTGCCTTCTTGCAATCTCCTTTGCTTGTTCAATGGTAGCTAGGTGGTCATACTTCACTCATTGTATGATATTTGGCTTCATCCCAAGAATGAAGTGCTTACATAGGAGATTATCCACGCCATTCATCAACCCATCCGCTAATCCTTCCTTCCAGATCTGGGCGTCGAGCTTCCTCCTTAGCTCTAGAACACGAGCATGATAATACCTTATCTTCTCCTTCTCTCCTTGGGTTAGCTTTGTGATCTCGATCATGAGGTCTGCATATCTCTGTTGTTCACCAAATTCTTCAAGAAAACTTTCAGTTAATAAATCCCATGATTTTTTCACATTATCACCTAGTGTTTCCAACCACCTAAGTGTTGAAACCATACAAAAAAGGAGGAAAAAATTCAGTCCATTGCTTCCTTCTTATAAGGCCATTACAATACAAGATCGATAAACTCTTGAATGAAAGAAGAAGCATTCTTAATTAAGATTGAGCTGAAAAAAATGAATCTTTCCCATTTCAAAAGTAACCACCGTGTGAAATACCAACCCACACGTACAGCAACAAGACTTATGTGTACAAGAATTGGAATCACGGTATAGAACGTGACTTTACAACTTTCTACGGTCCGTAAATAGAAATGACCACGCGGACTTGGTAAACTCGACTTATTGCAGTTAACAATGACTTTATTGTGGTAACACTATCACGGTAAAAAAGGTGAAGTTACTGCGTAAAGAATATTCTGTAAAAAGTGACTTTACTGTGATAAATACTACACAGCAAAAAAGGACTGTGTCATGGTAACTAATATTCAAGGTAAAAAAAGACTTACCACCGTAACTACATGCACGTAAAAACAAGGTTACCCTCAATTGATTTTTGACTAAGTGGGAAGATCTCCCAGAAAATCCACCAACGAGGAATGGTCCCAGCAACGGAACCAAAATGTCATCACCAATCCGGCACTATGATAATTCTTCACCGGGAACTCCTCGTGCTATGAATTATTTACTAATGCACAGCCTTTAGTTTGTGGATGTAATCTGGAAACAAAACAACAACATAACACAAGAATACCATCGACTATGATAAGACAGAATGATGGACAAATCTGAAATCTCAAAATAAATTATAATATTAACATGAAATTGTTACAATCTCACGCATGAGGTACTTCAACAAGACTATGGGAGAAACTTTACAATTACGCCTCTTGATGGCTTCTTTAAACACACCTTTAACTGATGGCTTCCTTTGCACACTTCCTACAATATTTCTCACTACTTCTTTCTATGCTAAATGAGGGGGGTAGCCTCTCTATTATAGAACTTCCAGCTTATCCATCTTATCTCTAAGATAGGATAAGAAATCCACTGACGATCATAATTCGTCCATACCTTAACTATTATCTGTACATGTAAGCTTATCTTCTAAAGATAAGATAAACCTTATCATTTTACTCGGGTTCCACATTTTTAGAATTTTACAAATAAAATACACAAAATATTTATGACCTCACTCCTTGTCAGTATTACTAATATATAATATTCTAATTCCTACTCAGTAACCCTATTCTATACTTACCCCAAACTTTGACATTTTAACTTTAACGGACCACTTACGACAAAATTAATTTTTACAAACATCATATGTACTTGATGTTACCGTACTCCACATTATTGGCGACACCGTATTGACGGCAACGTATCTTCTTCAGATGCTAAGTACTAATTATAATTAAACACATCCTATTCCTAATACATACATTAATGAAAATAGAAAGTATGGAGGACAATTTTTGTGTCGATAGACAGGGTCATCTAGAAGAGATGGTGATTGTAATGGGTCCCAGTTAGGTTATTGGGAGGGATAGTGATGTGATTCATTGCATTATTGATTAGATTGATTGATAGATGGATGAATATGATTTATTTAGTTGATTGATAGAAAAAACATAAGGAGCAGTATAGGAAGGAAATGACAGTCTTATTTACCCCCTACCCCTCTCTATAGTAATGGGTGTTGGGTTAAATTGAATTTTCCCATTTTCAAAAGTAACCACCGTGAAATACCACCCACAAGTCAAGTCAACAGACTATGTGTCCAAATCATTGGGAATCACTGTAATAGGAAAGTGACTTTACACCTTCTACGTAAAATAGAAATGACCAACGGGTGACTATGGTAAAACTTGCTTCCTGCAGTAAAACTGACTTTACTGTGGTAAACACTATTCATGTAAAAGTGAATTTACTGCGGTAAAAATACTATTCATGTAAAAAGTGACTTTACTGTGAATAAAATACTATTCACACAAAAATGACTTTGTCCTGGTAACTACTATTCAAGGTAACAATGACTTTACCACGGTAACTACTATGCACAGTAAAAACAAGGTTACCCTCCAATTGATTTTTGACTAAGTGGGAAGATCTCTCCAGAAAATCCACCAACGAGGAATGGTCCCAGCAACGGAACCAAAATGTCATCACCAATCCGGCACTATGATAATTCTTCACCGGGAACTCCTCGTGCTATGATTATTTACTAATGCACAGCCTTTAGTTTGGTGGATGTAATCTGGAAACAAAACAACAACATAACACAAGAATACCATCGACTATGATAAGACAGAATGATGACAAATCTGAAATATCAAAATAAATTATAATATTAACATGAAATTGTTACAATCTCACGCATGAGGTACTTCAACAAGACTATGGGAGAAACTTTACAATTACGCCTCTTGATGGCTTCTTTAACACACCTTTAACTGATGGCTTCCTTTGCACACTTCCTACAATATTTCTCACTACTTCTTTCTATGCTAAATGAGGGGGGTAGCCTCTCTATTTATAGAACTTCCAGGCTTATCCATCTTATCTCTAAGATAGGATAAGAAATCCACTCTGACGAATCATATTCCATACCTTAACTCTTATCTGTACATGTAAGCTTATCTTCTAAGATAAGATAAACCTTATCATTTTACATGGGTTCCACATTTTTAGAATTTTTACAAATAAATACACAAAATATTTATGACCTCACTCCTTGTCCTTATTACTAATATAATATTTCTAATTCCTAATCATGTAGACCCTACTTCTCTAATTACCCAAACTTTGACATTTTAACTTTACCGGACCACTTACGACAAATATTTACTTTTTACAACATTCCTATTGTACTTTGACTGTTACCGTACTCCACATTATTGGCGACACCGTATTGACGGCACCGTTATCTTCTATCAGATGCTAATACTAATTATACTTAACAACATCCTATTCCTAATACATACATTAATGAAATAGAAAGTATGGAGGAAAATTTTAGTGTCGACAGGTCATCTAGAAGCGATGGTGATTGTAATGTGGCTCCCAAGTTAGGTTATCTGGGAGTGATAGTGATTGTGATCATTGCATTAATTGATAGATTTGATTGATAGTATTTGATTGAATATGATTCTATTTAGTTGATTGATAGAAAAACATAGGAGCAGTATAGGAAAGGAAATGACGTCTTATTTCCCCCTCTCTTATAGTAATGGGTGTTTAAATTTGAATAGTGCTAGATGTATTCCAAATTATTTCATCTAGAACCGATGGTGATTGTAATGCGGCTCTCATGTTAGGTCATCTAGGAGAAATAGTGATTGTGATCATTGCATTTATTGATTGATTTGAGTGATAGTAGTTGATTGATATAACAACATACTGATGATATAGTAAAATAGTAATATGTGTGTATTTGCATGTCTACATTTAACCGTCTTATTGTTATTTTAATAAAATTAAGATAGTGTAAATGATGTAAGAAATATACATGTATAAAGTTTGGAGAAGCCATATTGGAGAGTTTGCATAGAATATAATAACTTGTAGCGTGGTGAAACATGGATCAATGTTTTGACCCACATGGTGTAATAGGAGATAACAACATTTCATAAGGAGCAACTTGGAGAAATAGTGATGATTTCATTGGTGATGTTGGATTTTTTTTCAAAGGCGATAAAGAGGGTTAGGGAGTGATCAATTCCCAACCTTATTTTCTTGATAATGGGAGGATTTAGGCGTCAAGTCGCAAGAGGAAGTATTTTTTGGGAGAGAGGTCATTTTTTCTCTCCTTCCATTATTTATACCTCTTAAGTTCCTACCAATGTGGACATATAGAGACAAAATTTAGTTTCCATTACTTTTGATTTAGTTTTGATTATAACTGGTTGTTCTTGATTGAAGAATCCACATATGAGCACTATAGGAAACGAAATGACGTCTCATTGGCCCCACTCCTACACTAATGGGTATTTTGATTTTAATATTTTTAGATGTCTTCCAAGTTAGGTCATTAGGAAGTGATGGTGATTGTAAGGTGGCTCCCAAGTTAGGTCATCTGGGAGTGATAATGGTTGTGACCATTGCAATAATTGATTGATTTGAGTAAGATTAGTTGATTAAATAAGATTGCATTTAGTAGATTACTCATAAAGATGATTTTAATTTTACCCAAATTATTTCATTTGGGGGAGAGAGATTTGAAATAGCAAGAAACAATGTTTATCGTATATAATATGTGTAACCGTGTTCGAATGAGATCAGAGAAAATTGTGATAGTAATATCTAAAGAGTGTTGATTAATTATATTTTATTATGAGAGGGATTATAATATGATCCTGATTTTATGGACCCATTTTGGAGAAAGTGTGAAGGGTGGAAAAATGAACCTTGAGCTGAAAACAAAATGTATAAAAAATTTTAATAGGAAAGATAATTAGTAGTATTACAATAGTATGTGTATGTATCGTGTCCTAAGACCTATGTCATAGTTAAATATAACATTGCAAAATTTGTATGGTATGGTGCTAGAGTATACCACAATCTGTATGGCATGAATATGTAGAAAAAATAGTAATGAGGCTCAAGATATGAGTGAAATGGTGTTACATGCATTATTTGTAGTAATAGTTGAAAATAATAACTGCAGTATATGGTAAATTTGGATTACTATATATATTCATAGTGAAAAAGTGAATTATAATTTCATTTGTATCGAGAGTATTTGAGTTTTCAAGCTCTGAGCTATGAGGATTCATGCATTAGAGTAGCTTGTTTGATGAGATTTGTGAGAGTGATGATTGTCGTGGCTTTGTAGAAAACCAATGAGCTGGTATGTATGATGATTTTTGAAAAAAAATGTAACCAAATGTTTGGTTTTATTAGTTTTATTAAAAAATTAGTTTTTATAGTATTAGGAATTTTTTACCAGGAAAGAATTGGTTAGGATGTTTTTATCCTTTGGGCCACTACCACCTAGTTCATGGTGATAGTGACCTACGTCGAGGCACTAGTGATCTGTATATGGGCGCAAACGTCTAAGGGTAGGTTTTTGGAAATGTCTTTTTATATGAACACATTTTAATTAATGCGATGATGTTATAACTAATTTGGAATGTTGTATTTTGTGTTAATATTGTGATTGTGTTATTTTTTTGTGTTGTGTAGAGGGATATAAACAGAAGATAGTTTCGGGTTGGCCATCACTTGAGTGCTATAATTACATTGGAGTTGTCAGATTCTAATTGGAATATATTGTACCATTCCATCCTACGACACTTTTCTAGGTTGGGGTTGATACCCCATAATATGAATCTATTGACTACTTTGTGTGAGAGATCGTACGTAGATACTTGAACATTATAGTTGACGAGATGTGTGATGATGGTGACATTAGAGGAAATATATAGGATACTACAACTACCTATACTATGAGAGAGATTGTAGATTATGGAAGTTTTTGATGCTTAGAGTTAGATGAGGATGGAGTATCACTATTTTGTAGGGACACAAGTATGTGTGGAGACATATACTAGGTTAGATGGTATTTCTAGATCTAGGGTTCCATGATTGTGAAATTTATTACAGTTGTCATAGATTCATCCATGGAAGTAGAGGGTGGTGTAGTAGGTATTTTGTACAGGATGCATGCTATTAGTCACAATATAGAGGAGCATAGTACTAGGTATGCATGGGCACAATCTGTGTTAGCACATTTATAGAGGTACTTGTATAGATTCATGCAAGATGATAATAGTGGTCGGATAGGAGACATTACTTTATTACATGTGTGGGAATATGAGCATTTTGTTATATTCAAGCCACTTAGTGGGCCGTGAGATGACTAGGATCGATAGGAGATATTTTTGCAAGGTTAGTGGGTACCCTTAATAGAAGGATGGGTACGACCACATATAGGTTGAAGATAGATTAGATGGTTCCTGGGGACATTATATAGAGGAAGTATAGGGACTATGGAGGCTTGGTGGATGATGGTGAGGTTTTTTGGTGCATATGACACACCATATGGCTACAGGATAATTTTCAAGGGAAATTTGAGTTCTTCAAGGGTGAGAGAGTATCGAGATAGTTTGGCATGACCTAGGACATGCCTCTAAGATAGTATATATGGTGTAGATATTATAGGGTGGTGAGATAACCAGATTCAAGACCAGACTCGACAGGGGTACATCTAGTGCTATTATGACTTGATGAGGGAGGTCTGGCCATAGGGTCTATACTAGTTGATGATGTGGGTTGTAATCAGGCTTATAATTAGTATCGGGCAACGCATCGACGAATGTTTCTATTTCCAGTGGTTGTAGATATGGTAGGGGATCCAAAATTTGGAGGATTCGAAGTCTAGGAACATGCTCTTGAAGTAGATGATGTAGCAGTGGCTCAAATAGAGATTAAGTATCGTTAATTGTTTTTTTGTTGATGGATTGATATTATTGACAAATATGTAGATGTGTAGTTGCTAAAAAATTTTGTGTGATTATAGGAGATACTTATTGTTCACTGATTCATGACACCTTCATACTCACGTTGACTCAAAACATGCCCCCAGATGTGCTCATGGGAGGAGGGATGCTATTATGGGTGAGGATGCCCATTTATTTGATGAAATGGATATAAAAGTTGTGACATGCATGCTTTTGATGAGTGAGCGCAATGAGGCTTGTGCAAAGGCAGAGTGAGTGATAGAAGTTATTGGAGGAGGAGGTCCAAATCAAGATATATTTTCACGATATGTGGAGCTATAGTGTCGATATGTAGAGTAGATGATAGAGCTTGTTGTGTTACGAAGCCAACTTGAGAGATATAAAGGCTTAAATGAGATACGTAGAGTGAGCAATGAGAATTCTATTTCTATAGTTGTCGTGGTTGTAGATAGTGATAACAAGGATGATAGATGATGTATCATAAATGATGTATTGATGCATGGGGGTTTCCCCCCAATGATTGTATTTTGTAACTTATTATTTTTAATTATGTATATGTGTGTGTGTGTGTGTGTGTGTGTGTTGATGTTACATTTATTGTTGATGTGCATTATATACTATGTTTTGATTATGATTTGCACTTATTAGTGATTGTTGAGTTTCGCTAGGTTCAATGTGCATTGCTGGAATGATTTATTTGGTATATATTATTGGTTATGTTAAATATGTTATGATGTGAGAAGAATAACCAAGTAGTGAAATAGATAAATAATGTATGTGAATAAGAACGCATGGTATAACATATGATAAATAGAAATGCATTAATATGGGATGTAACATTGTCGATAAGTGAAACCGGCAATGTGATTTTAATTAGATAATATGTTACGAATATATTGTTTGTAACATTATTAATAGTGTGTGTGAGTTACTATTTAAATAATGTAATATTTAGATATTACATTATGTGAGTGAATGATGAGTTGTAATAGACAACTGGTCATGAGGGAATAAAGGGATAGTTGAGATAGAGGTGGAGAGAATCATGTTGGAGAGATAAGTGGGATGTTGAGTGATCAAGAGAGAGATATGAGGGATAGAAGTTGACTCCTTACTTTAAGGATGTCATTTACCTATATATGTATGTAATCCCTTCAGTTTAAATTATCCCAGAAGTTTTCAATATCAAAACTCCATTATTCTATTTCCGGTGTATTTTTTCTTATTAAATCTGGTTCAAGCTCCATATTTGGTATCAGAGAAGCGATGTTCCTTAGCATAATGGTTGATTAATGGTTTACGTATTGGATCAACATGGTTCTGGTGAGATGGCATGGATGCATATTTTTGTCAAGAGATGAATTTATGAGGTGGTTGAAATTGATGGGTTCTATGTGTTAACCTGGCGAGCTCTTCCAACATTAGGGATCTGCGACCTTGCCCAGTTCGTATTCTGCATGCTCTTCTAGATTGGTCTTATTGTGTTGATTGGCAAAGGCACCGCAAGCTGTGACTCAATTCTTACCATTTCTAATTGCATTCTATTGATGATCATACCCAGGTGCAGCTCAAAATCCTACCGGAACCATTATCAATTCCATCGACAATTGCAATCTTCCACGCATTCATTCCATCTCCACTCATAGTCATTTGTGCTTTCTGTAGTCGTGGATCTGTCAAAGTTCCTACATCATTGCAATCTACGTGGCTCATATCACGAGCTTTTCACATGCAAGGATTTGAGATGCCATTGCAAAAGCTGAAGGAGACATTTTGATGAGAATAAATTCAATCTCTTCTTCTCCTAGCGCAGTCACTTGGCATCTCGAACCTCTGTCAACAGCACGCAATGTATTGTGATTTGTATTGCTCTGTAGAAACTTATTTACACTGGAGTAACCACTGAGTTGACTTGGTATTATGTTGAATATACAGTAAAACTGTATTTGAAAATCTGTGCACTCACTGCCAAAACGACTTGGTCAAGACCCTATCTCGTGCCAGGAATTTATATTTGAAAGGCAATGTTTGATAGTCAATAATTTTAATGTTTGATCGTCATATGTTTATAAATTGTCTACTTTAGTAGTATGTCTATTCTAGGTATTTTGTATATTCTTTTGTTAATTATTTTTAAAATGTATTGTTATAAAGGTTTTCAATAGTGTTAGTTTAGTTTATTTAACGTCAATTGTGAAGTATTAGTATTATGAATGTCAAATATAAAATGAGTCGAGAGTTTAGAGTCATTTTCATTTAAAAGTAATTTCATTTTATTATTTTTTAAATTTCTAGTCGTATCTTTTTGTTTGATTCAAATAAGTCGTCAAATTTACAATATCGTCAAAAGTATTGTTTTAGTCATTAAGTGTTGTCATTTTGCGTTAGTAATTTTGTTGTCAAATTGTAATGTCAAGTCTTTGTTAAATTTTAGTCCAAAGTGTCAAATTAGTGTCTAGTATCGTCAAAAGTTGAATTGTCAAAAGTCAGAGTCAATATGGAAATAGAGAAGGTGGGATGTGTGGAATCATGATTCTTAGGAAACTAATGATACGGAGTAGAAATCTGTGAGGGATGAGAGGATGTGACTATAGGCAAGTTGGTTGGAGCCTGGAGGACACAGATGGATGATAACCTTATGAGGTGGACGGATAATGAATTTAGAAGGAGGTTAATGAGACAAGGTAACTGTGGAAAAAGGTCACTTATGTGGGAAAGAGGAGGGAGAGCGCTCACGAGAGTGGGAATGAAAAACAATGATACATTTTTCCTATAATTTTTGTAGGTGATCATGGAGAGCATAGAAATAATTTTCATGGTGGCAATTAATGCGGTATAGATTACAAAAGTGACAATAACAATGGATATGAAACTGATGAGGTGGATGATGTTGGTTGGAAGGTAGATAGATTATTATCTTAGCAAGGTTCACAAGAAATCATGTTGTTTAGATTTATGTGAAAAGTGCAATGGTTCACGAGTGGTAGGTGGAGAAGGCTTAGGTGAATGTTGACGTGGTGGTGGGGGAAGAACAAAACTTATGTGGAATAGGAGATTGTGATCATGAAGTAGGATCAATAAATGTGAGAAGAGAAGACTTAGTTGGTGAATAGAAGAAGTAGAAGGAGGTGTTATGACATGATCCGCAATTAAGTATTTTTCAAAATCAATAACTTTGTAACAAAAAAAGAGTACATTATTCACATGTATCATATTATAGATTCTCTTTTAATAGAGTAACTAACCCATTTCCAAATATAAATTACATTTCTAGATCAAGGTAAGTGCACCAATATAAGGGCCATAAGGGGGTCTTATCTAGAAGTTTTTTTTCTAAAAAATACAAAACTTTAACTTGAAAGAGTCTTTTGAAATAGGTACATTAAAAATTTGAAGATGTTTAAACATGAATTGTAATATTTTGAGTCTAGTTTATAAGCTACTAAATTTTATTGAAAATGGATGAGTTTGAGGGGGTCAAATAACTCAAAAACCAAAAGGTGATTTTTTTAATAAAACATTATAGAGTGACTTTCATGCCGCCTACCATTTTTTTTAGCACCATTTAGTATTTTTGAAAAAAATATTGTAGACAGATAGCTAGTAGTATCTAGTTTGTGCTAGAATGTTTTTTAGATTTTTTTAGCGAGTATTTTTTTTAATGATTTTTCTAGTATAGAAATTTTAAATTTTGAAAAATAACAGAGCTATGACCATGCCCCCCTAACTACCTAAAAAAAATTGATTTTTTTAATATGTATAGAATTATTCCTAGTTTGTGCCTAAAAAAATTATTCAATTTTGATGAGTTAAAAAGAAGATACATGATGAAAGATAGACGTGTATAAAATCCATAAAATAGCTACAAAAAGGCATAGTTAGAAAAAAATTAATATGCAAACCATATATTTGTCAGAAAAATTTCAAAAAATATATTTCTAGAAAGAAGAAATTTTTCTCAGGCATATTTTTATGTAATGTATCAATTTTTTTAGTGTCATTTATCATGGCGGAATAGCCATTTTACTTATTTTTTGTAAAAAGATGTTTTATGTTATGTTTTTGCAGGTCCATGCCTCAGGGTTGGGGATCCAAACTGGATCTAAGCCTAGAGGCATGCCTTAGAAATAAGAAAAAGGCATAACGTGTATGTATTATGCTTTATATATATGTTGTGGCCCCCCAACATCCTTTTCATCTGTTTCACGGGATTTCTTTCTCCTTTCTATCTGGTCTGCAGATTCTTGTACATTCTTCCATGAATTTTGTGTAATCATGGGAAGTAAAATTCAAGCCCATGAAAAGAGGAATGTCAAGAACAAGACACCAAATAAATGGGAAGAGATGAGGATAAAGAAAGTTAAGAGAATGCAAAAACTTTTTTTAGGGAAAAGTACATCTCCTACATCAAATGTAGCTAATGTTTTAGAAAATGATGATGAAATACATAATTAAAATGTAAAGAATAATGATTTTTCTATGGATATTGATATTGAATTGAATGATAATTTTGGGATGGATGAAGAAATTGATATGAATCCAAATGTTGAACCTTTACTTGTCAATCCAAATTTTAATCTTGAAATTTGTAAAAAACACTGAATAAAGAAAGTAACCTTGTTAATGAATCTTCACCTCTAAGAACACCTCCTTCCATTTTGCGAAGAAAACCAATTCACTTAATTGAAATTGATGAAAACATTATAAAACAAATGCATAACAAATTTTCTAAAAGAAATGTGAGAAGAAAAGCTAGTGGAATTTGGTATAATTACTTTGAGGATTTAAATGAAACATAAAGATGTCAATTATTTGTCGCATAGATGAAATTAATTAAGATGAGACCAACAATGAATACCCTGGGCTTAAAACATCTAATTTTTCTAATCAAAATGCATCAATTATTGAAAATATACACAAAACATACCAAACAGTAGGTGTCAGCAGATGCACCAAATATAGTAATGTTACATGATATGCACTTACTAATTGTATAGTAAGTGATAAAAAAATTAATAAATTCTTGATTAGAAAAATAAGTAGAGATTTAAATCTAAATAGAAAAACAGTAGCGAAAGTAATAGAGAGATACAAAAGTCTTGAGTTAGTCAATAAAACTGACTATTGGGAATTATCTAGAAGACTCCCACGGAAAGAGAAGAATACATCTGATATTATAAAAGAATTAATTGGAAATTATTGGGATGAGAACATAAGGGTGTGACCAAATAGAAGAGATATGGTAAAATTAAGAATAGGTTCTCGTAATCGTGAATCATGTGCAAAACATTCATTGGATATGACTCAAACACAATTATTCTCTAAGTTTAAAAATGAAAATCCTCAAATCAACATTATCCAAATATTATTTGAAATGAACAAACCATTTTATGTGAAAATAAATCACCCACGTATCACTTGTTTTTGCAGGCATAATGTTGAATTTTCAATGCATTATGATGTTTTTTGTCAAATACATTTTGTTTTACATACTGACACCATGTTTCAGGTGTGTAGATTAAATGTTTTTTTATAAAAAAAGCATGTTTGGATGGAACGTGTAACATATATGGTGGCCACTTTTTGGGCCGTGGGATGACAGGGCTCGATAGGAGATATTTTCTGTGAGGTTATTGGGTACCCTTAGTAGAAGGATGGGTACGACCACATATAGGTCGAAGATAGATTAGATGGATCCCATGGCCATTATATGGAGGAAGTATAGGGACTATGGATCCTTGGTGGATGATGGTGAGGATATTTGGTGCATATAACACACCATTTTGACTATAGGGCCGTTTTCTAGGGGAAGCTGAGTTGTTCCAGGGTGAGATACTATCAAGACAATTCTACATGGCCTAGGACATGCCTCTAGGATTGTATATATGTTGTAAATACTCTAGGGTGGTGAGATAACCAGATTCAAGGCCAGACCTGATAGGGGTACATATAGTGCTATTATGACTTGATGAGGGATGTTTGGCCATATGTCGTATACTAGGTGATGATGTGGGTTATACTCAGGCTTATAGTCATTATTGGGTGACACATCGATGGATGTTTCTATTTCCAGTGGTTGTAGATATGGTAGGGGATCCAAATGTTGGAGGATTTGAGATCCAGGAAGATGCTCCCGAAGTAGATGATGTAGAAGCGGGGGAAAAATAGAGCGCAAGTATCATTAAACATTTTTTGTTTATGGTTTGATATTATCGACAAATATATAGATGTGTAGTTGCTATTTTTTTTGTGATTATAGGAGATACTTATTGTTCACTGATTGTGGACACCTTCATACTCATGTTGACACAGAACATGCCCCTAGATATGCTTATGGGAGGATGGATGCTATTGTGGGTGAGGATGCCCATTTATTGATCCAATGGCTATAAAAGTGGTGACATGCATGTTTTTGATGAGTGGGCACGATGAGGCTCGTGTAGAAGCAGAGGGAGTGATAGAGGTTGTTTGAGGAGGAGGCTCAGATCAAGATATATTTTCATGATATGTGGAGCTTCAGTGTTGATATGCAGAGTAGATGAAAGAGCTTTTTGTGTTACAAAGAGAACTTGAGAGATATAGAGGATGTGATGAGAGATGTAGAGTGAGTGGTTAGACTTCTAGTTCTATAGTTGTCACGATTTTAGATAGTGATAACAAGGATGATAGATTATGTATTATATATGATGTATTGATGCATGGGGGATTCCCCCCAGCAATTGTATTTTGTAACTTATTACTTTTAATTAGATATATATATATACATGTGTTGATGTTGCATTTATTGTTGATATGCACTATATACTATGTGATGATTATGATTTACACTTATTAATGATTGTTGAGTTTTGTTAGGTTCAATGTGCATTGTTGGAATGATTTATTTGCTATGTATTATTGGTTGTGTTAAATATGTTACAATATGGGAAGAATAACCAAGTAGTGAACTACATAGAGAATGTATGTTAATAAGAACACATGGTATATCATAAGATAAATAGAAATGTATGTATATGGAATGTTGTAAATAAGTGAAACCGGAAATGTGATTCTAATTCGATAATAGAGTAACATAATGATGCATTGATAATGGTATAAGGAAGAGATGTAAAATAATGTCTGAAATAACTTGTGATGAGGATAAAGGGGGGAAGAGGAGTGATTACCCCCCAATGTTACACTGAGGTTCATTTTAGTAAGAATTTCCTCAACTGTCATGTATAAACCTTAAGAACATGAATGCATCAATGAGTAATGAGCTGGAAATAGAAATCATTTACCCGAGGTGGAGAGGCTTACAATATGTTTTAGGAACATGTGGAACAACAACATTATGTGGATAGGTGTTCTATTGGATATAAGTGGTAATGGCACCAATAATGGGAGGTGAGAAGGTGGGAAGTGTGGAATCATGATTCTTAGGAAACTAATGATATGGAGTAGCAATATGTGAGGGATGAGAGGATGTGACTATAGGTGGGTTGGTTGCATCCTGGTGGACATAGACAGATGATAACCTTAGGAGGTGGAAAGATAATAACTTTAGAAGGAGGTGAATAAGACAAGGTAACTGTAGCAGAAGCTCATTTATGTGGAAAAAGGGAGGGAACAAAAAGAAATGATACATTTTTCATCTAATTGTTATAGGTGATCATGGAGAGCGTAGAAATAATTTTCATGGTGGGAATTGATGCGGTATAAATTATAAAAAAGGCTATACATAATGGATATGAAACTGATGAGGTGGATGATGTTGGTTGGAAGGTAGACAGATTATTCGCTTATCAAGTAAGGTTCACGAGAAATCATGTTGTTTAGAATTATGTGAAAAGTGCAATGGTTCACGAATGGGAGGTGGAGAAGGCTTAGGTGAATGTTGACGAGGTGGCGGGGAAGAAGGAAAATTACGTGGAATAGGAGATTGTGATCATGAAGCAGGGTCAAAAAATGTGAGTGGAGAATACTTAGTTGGCGAATAGAAGAAGTAGGAGGAGGTGTTACGACATGAACCGCAATTAATTATTTTTCAAAATCAATAACCTTGTAACAAAAAAAGAGTACATGATTCACATGTATCATATTATAGATTCTCTTTTAATGGAGAAATTAACCCATTTCAAAATATAAATTACATTTCTAGATCAGGGTAAGTGCACCAATTTGGGGGGCCATAAGGGGGTCTTGACTAGATGTTTTTTTCTAAAAAATACAAAACTTTAACTTGAACGAGGTTTTTAAAATAGTTACACTGAAAATTTGGAGATGTTGTTTAAACATAAATCGTAACATTTTGAGTCTATTTTCTACGCTACTAAATTTTATTGAAAATAGATGACTTTTGAGGGGGTTAAATAACTAAAATGCCAATAGGTGCTCCTTTTGTATAAAACATAATAGAGTGAATTTCGTGCCCCCCACCATTTTTTTAGCACCATTTAGTATTTTTGAAAGCTCTTTTGTAGAAAGATAACTAGTAGCATCTAGTTTGTGCTAGAATTTTTTTTAGAATTTTTTAACAAGTATTTGTTTAATGATTTTTCTAGTATAGAAATTTTAAATTTTGAAAAATAACATATCTCTGACAATGCCCCCTAACTACCTAAAACCATATCAATTTTTTAAAAATATCTATTGAATTATTCATAGTTTGTGCCTAAAAAAAATTATTCAATTTCGATCAGTCAAAAAGAAGATACACGATGAAAGATAGACATGTATAAACTCCATAAAATAGCTACAAAAAGGCATAGTTAGAAAATAATTAATATAGAAACCTTATATTTGTTACAAAATTTGAAAAAATGTATTTCTAGAAATAAGAAGTTTTTCTCGATGTCGTAGGCATATTTTTATTTGATGTATCGATTTTTTTAGTGTCATTTATCATGGTGGAATAGCCATTTTACTTATTTTTTGCAAAAACACATTTTTTTTTGTGTTTTTACAAATCCATGCCTCAGGCTTGGGGATCTGAACCGGATCTAAGCCTACAGGCATGCCTTAGAAATAAGAAAAAGGCATAACGTGTATGTGTTATGATTTATATATGTGTTGTGGCCCAGGAACATCTCTTTCGTAGGATTTCTTCCACCTTTCTATCTAGTCTATAGATTCTTGTACATTATTCCATGAATTTAGAGTAGTTCATCTTGTCCCATAACCCACTAGCTGAATTTGTTTAATCCTGGGAAATAAAATTTAATTCAAGCAAAAGAAGAAAGTCAAGAACAAGACACCAAAGAAATGGGAAGAGAATGCAAAAAATCTGTGTAAAGAAAGGTACATCTACTATATCAAATGTCACTAATGTTTTAGAAAATGAGGATGAAATACATAATGAAAATGTAGAGAATAATCATTTTGCTATGAATATTGATATTGAATTGAATAATAATGTTGGGATGGATGAAGAAATTGATATGAATCCAAATTTTGAACCTTTACCTGAGAATCCAAATTTTAATCCTGAAATTTGCAAAAAATACTAAATGAGGAAAGTAACCTTGTTAACGAATCTTCACCTCTAAGAATACCTCCTTCCATTTTGCGAAGAAAACCAATTCACTTAATTGAAATCGATGAAAACATTATAAAAACAATGCATAACAAAATGTGTGAAAGAAATACGAGAAGAAAAGCTAGTACAATTTGGGATAATTACTTTGAGAATTTAAATGACACATAAAGATGTGAATTATTTGTTACATAGAGGAAATTAATTAAGATGAGACCTTCAATGAATACCCTGGGGTTTAAAAAACTAATTTTCCTAAGTGATAAAATAATTAATAAAGTATAGTAAGTGATAAAATAATTAATAAAGTCTTTATTAGAAAAATAATCAGAGCCTTGAAGCTAAATAGAAAAACACTAGCGAAAGCAATAGAGAGATGCAAAAGTCTTGAGTTAGTTGATAAAACCGACTATTGGGAATTCTCTAGAGGACTCCCATAGAAAGAAAAGAATACGTCTGATATTCTGAAAGAATTGATTGTAAAGTATTGGGATGAGAACACAAGGGTGTTACTGAATATAAGAGATACGGTAATATTAAGAATAGGTTATCGTAATCGTGAATCGTGTGCAAAACATTTATTAGATATGACTCAAACACAATTATTCTCTAAGTTTAAGAATGAAAATCCACAAATCTACATTAGCCAAATATTATTTGAAATAAACAAACCATTTAATGTGAAAATCAGTTACTCACATATCACTTGTTGTTACAAGCTTCGTGTTGAATTTTCAATGGCACATTATGATGTTTTTTGTCAAATACGTTGTGTTTTTCTTACTGACATCATGTTGCTGGAATGTGGATTAAATGTTTCTTATAACAAAGCATGTTTTGATGGAACATGTAACGTATATGGTGTTCACTTAGTGGGCTGCGGGATGACTTGGCTTGATAGGAGATATTTTCTGCGACGTTAATGGGTACCCTTAGTAGAAGGATGGGTATGACCACATATAGGTCGAAGATAGATTAGATGGATCTTAGGGCCATTATATGGAAGAATTATAGAGACTATGGAGGCTTGGTGGATGATGGTGAGGATTTTTGGTGCATATGACACACCATGTGGCTAGAGGATCATTTTCTAGTGGAAGTTGAGTTGTTCTAGGGTGAGAGAGTATTGAGACAGTTCAGCATGGCCCAGGACATGCCTCTAGGATCATATAGATGGTATAGATATTATAGGGTGATGAGATAACTAGAGTCAAGGACAGACCCGACAGGAGCACATCTAGTGCTATTAGGACTTGATGAGGGAGGTCTGGCCATAAGGCCTATACTAGTTGACGATGTGGGTTGAACTCAGGCTTATAGTCAGTATTGGGCGACACATCGATGGATGTTTCTATTTCCAGAGGCTCTAGATATGGTAGGGGATCCAAAATTTGGAGGAGTTGAGGTCCATAAACATGCTTCTGAAGTAGATGATGTAGCCAGGGAAAAATCAGAGCATAAGTATCATTAATTGTTTTTTTTGTTCATGTATTGATATTATTGAAAAATATGTATTATGGTTGGATGAGGATCGAATCTCTAAGATCATATCCATTGTGTCTCCATCAAAAAGGGAAACTCCAAGTTGTCAAATTTTTTATTTAGTATGACGTGGAAGATAAGAAAAGAAAATGAAATTTGTAGAATTAGATTTCATAGGTAATTAGTACTAAGAATCAACAAAACTTATATGGCTTTATACTTCCTGTCAACGTATTCATTTTACCTTGAAAATTAACACCTTGGCACAACTACTTAGTAACAAGAACTCGTAACTTCTATAATGTAGACACTTATATTCCGCTTTTGCAACCTTATTGCAAAAATGCATACAAATCACTCCCATTCTTACCAATTCCATTATAATTAGTGATTCTTGCTAATTAACTACCAGTTCTTATCACTTTGGTCAATTAACAAGCACTTCATTGATCACCAAATCTCTTTCGCATTTAGAATTCCACCTTACAATGAATCTTAAGTCAAAATCCTCTTCAAAATATAAAATTAGCGATTATTAGCTAATTAAGGCTATTTTTCCCTTGTTTTGGTCAATATACCCTACTATTGGCTCAAACCTCTTTTCCAACCACTCAAAATCACCCCACTTCTCTCCACAATGTCTCAGTAAGATTCAAAATCTTATCCTAACCTCCTAGTTAACCCTAAGTGATTGATTAAGGCTCCGCACATCTTTATCACTTGGTAATTAACTAATTGTGATTATAAAATATTAATTATGATTATAAATTATAATCTAATTTGGGCTTTTAGTCCCACATAAACCAAAATCCAAGTTTTCCCCAAATGGAAAACTATAAAAAGTGTTCACCTCATACCTTAATACTTTACACCATGCTTTGAGTTGCATCTCATATAAGAAATAAATTTAATATACATGTCACAAAAATAAAGAATAATTTTATGTAAATGATATTTTTTTTTTAATAAAATCAAGTACAAGATGATTCGCATCTTGAATAAAATTAAATTTTCAATAATTTAAACAAAATGACCCCTCAATCATAATGGTGTAAAATTAAGATGCATTTAAACTACTAGTATCAACAAATTATGATATAATGAAAGCTTATATTTATAATATTATAATTTTCTAAAAATCATCATAATTAAAATAAACATTAAAAATTAGATGAGAAGACATGAAAATCAATAAACACATAAAAAACCATAAAATTGCATGTGTGACAATGGAATCTCTTATAAAAATCATTATGAAAAAATTATAAATAATATTAATAAATTTAGCTTTTACTTGTATTTTAGTGCTAAAATTATAACCCATTTGGATTATTCTCAGTTCAAAAAAAAATCATTAAGAATTTAACCACTAAAATTAAAACCCATGTAATGTTTAACTAGTAAAATACATTAAATTGAATTTTTCCAAATAAATTAAAGAAAATGTGCTTCTATACACTGAAACTCTCACACTAACTATGTCACCGATATATAGATCGCGATATTCTTCGTCAAATTTCAGAGCTAAGAGCATCACCTTGTACACAATATTTATGCAAATCTACTACACACAATTGATGTATTAACAAATTAGACTTTTCCATTAAACACACTCACCCTTCATAATCTTCACTAAATATGTTAACAACCCTCTTCCTCAACTCCTTTGGCATATAATTTAGCCACATTGTATTGAGAACAATTGTTCTTGGTTGCCTCCGCATCAATAGTATTAAAAAATTGTTAGAAAGAAGATACCAATGATAACTTGAAGGGGTCTTTTCAATGGACAAAGAAGTTTATCTCTTCCTGATTTGATATTTTTGGAATTAAATTTAGAATATAGAGTAACTAATGTAACCAATGAAAATATACAGCTAATATAAAATTCACAAGCATTTAAGTAATGTGAAATGCTAAGAAAGTAAGAATGATAGATGACTTTGTTGGTTTATGTGTGATTTGGACATAGTCAGGACTGTGTATCTAATAGATCTGGATCAAAATGATGCAACAATGGATGACAGAGAGCTTTATAACTCTTCTCCATTTGGGACTGGTCCACCCATTGGGGGAAAGAAGCTCCTGATGACTCATGTTTTTATGGGTGTTCGAATCTAAGTGAATACTTGGGATTTCTTTGTTTTCTGGGTCTAAAGATTTTCACTTATATCTCTGATATATTGTGTTACCTTCAATGTTAGGGGTTTAAATCACACATTTAACATGCAAAGCAAACCCTAGCTACCTGTAAAAGCTCACAAACACATTAAATATGAATAAAATATGTAAAATGTGAAGTCAGAATGACTGCGGAGCTCTCCCAAAGAGTGAACTTATTACCGAACAATTCGCTACAATTCAAACTACATGTAGTTTTGTGTTTGAAATAGTGTCCTTAGTTTTCCCTCATGTTAATGACATTAAAATAATAGGAAATAACTAGATTAGATGAAATTGTGTGGTATGGATTTCAACAATTCCCCTTCCTATGCAGTATATGCATCCCAAAAATGCACTCCATTTGAGGGTAGCAATAGTATGTGCATGTGATTGGTTTTTTTTGGCAATTGAGTGGTTTTGAAGGGACCAAAAACCCTTTACAACACTAAAACATAACACAATAAATCTCAACTGAAACGAAATAAAGAAATAGGGGAAAAAACTAAACCCCACAACAAACACAATTACACGTAAAGGAGGTAAAATTCAAAGTGTCTTGACTTCAACATATAACAAGGAGATCACATTCATAATTCCAAAAACAAACATCTTGACCATTATTATGACCATAACTCCTAGTCACTCTCATGGGGTGAAAAAAAGAATGCGGCTAGATGTGATTGTCCCTTTCAATTTCCAACCACAATAATAGTTTGTATGTTGTGCATATATTTGAATCTCTTATTTGAATTTTAACACTAGTGAGACGAAAGGCAGAATATGAGTGTGGGATAAATAAAAATGAGGAGAAAAGGGTGACAAAAAATTCCAAAAATGTGTAAAAGGAATAGAGAGGATAGAAACGCCTAGAATGGACACAAGCGCCATGATGTTAGTGTGTAGAGTGGGTGCTAGTGTGTCGAGATAAATAAGACATATCTGAAAAAGACAGACATACAGGATTCCCTATGACATGACGAAAAAAGAGGTACATAAATGAAAAATTTTTGAATAGAAATATGATTAAAAAGCAATAAGAGATATATATGGACAAAAGATAGTGTCACCAGTGAATAATTTTCTTACTTAAGATCCATGCATATAAGAAACATACTTATGACATAGTAAAATAGTAATTTGTGTGTGATTTTGTGACTACATTTTACCCTCTTTATGTTATTTGATTAAAATTCAAGTAGTTTAAAAGGAAGTAAGGAACATACCTATATAGAGTTCATATAAGCCATATTGGAGAGTGTCCATAGAATATAGAAAAGTGATAGTGTTTAGAACCATGGATCAACATTTTGACCCACATGGTATAATAGGAGGATAACAACCTATCGTAAGAAGAATCTTGGAGGAATAGAAATAATGTCATTGGTGATTTTGGATTGTTTGTCAAAGGTTATAGATAGGGTTACGAAGTGATCAATTCACAACCCTATTTTTTTGATAATGGGAGGATTTAGGCATCTTGTCGCCAGAGGAAGAGTGTTGTGGGAGGAGAGTTCAGTTTTCTATCCTTCCATTACTGATCCTCCAAATTTTCCTACAAATAGAAACGGATAAAGAATTTTTTTAGTTCTTATTAGTTCTTATTTAGTTATGATTGTAACTTAATTTTCATGATTGAAGAACCCACATTGGAGAAATATAAGAAGGGTGATGATGTATCATTGACCCCACTCCTACATTAACCAGTGTTTTGATTTGAATAGTGTTATATTCCTTCCAAGTTAGGTCATCTAGAAGCGATGGTCATTATAATGTGGCTCCCAAGTTAGGTTATCTGGGAGCGATAGTGACAGTGATCATTGCATTAATTGATATATTTGAGTGATAGTATTTGATTTAATACGATTATATTTAGCTAATTGATATAAAAACATAGTAGCTGCAGAGGAAAGGAAATGACGTCTCATTTCCCCCACTCCTATAGTAGCGAGGTGTTTAAATTTTAATAGTGCTAGATGTATTCCAAGTTAGTTCATCTAGAACCGATGGTGATTGTAATGTGGCTCTCATGTTAGGTCAATCTAGGAGCAATAGTGATTGTGATCATTACATTTATCGATTGATTTGAGTGATAATAGTTGATTGATATAACAACATACTGATGATAAATTAAAATATTAATATGTCTGTAATTTCGTGTCTACATTTAACCCCACTAAATTTTATTTTAATAAAATGAAGATAGTGTAAATGATGTAAGGAATATACATGTATAGAGTCCGAAGAAGCCATATTGGAGAGTTTACGTAGAATATAATAACTTGTAACATGGGGAAGCATGGATCAAGGTTTTGACACACAAGGCGTAATAGGAGATAACAACATGTCATAAGGAGAAACTTGGAGAAATAGTCATGATGTCGTTGGTGGTGATTTCGTTAGGGGAGTTATCAATTCCCAACATTATTTTCTTGATAATGGGAGGATTTGGGCGTCATTTCATAAGAGGGTGTCTATTTTGGGAGAGAGGTCATTGTTTCTCTCCTTCCATTATTTATCCCCTAAAATCTCCTACCGATGTAGACATATAGAGACCAAATTTAGTTTCGATTAGTTTTGAGTTAGTTTTGATTATAACTTGTTTTTCTTGATTGAAGAATTCACATAGGCACACTATAGGAAAGGGAAATGACATCTCATTTCCCCCACTCGTACACTAACGGGTGTTTTGATTTTAATATTTTTATATGTTTTCCAAGTTAGGTCATTAGGAAGTGATGGTGATTGTAAGGTGGCTCCCAAGTCAGGTCATCTAGGAGTGATAATGGTTATGAAAACTACATTAATTGATTGATTTGAGTAATAGTAGTTGATTAAATAAGATTTTATTTAATATATTAATCATAAAGATGATTTTCTTTTCCCCCAAATTAGGTCATTTGGTGTAGGTAGAATTGAAATATAAATAAGCATTGTTTATCGTATAGAATATGTGTAACTGTGTTTGAATGAGATCAGAGAAAATTGAGATAGTAATATCTAAGGAGTGTTGATTAATTATATTTTATTATGAGAGGGATTATAATATGATCCCAATTTTATGGCCCCCTTTTAGAGAAAGGGTGAAGGGTGGAGAAATGAACACTGAGCTGAAAACAAAAGGTATTAAAAATTGTAATAGGAAAAGAGAAGTAGTAGTATTACAAAAGTATGTGTATGTATTGAGTCCTAAGACCTATGTCATAGTTGAATATAAGATTGTGAAATTTTTATGGTATGGTGCTAGAGGATACCATAATCTGTATGGCACAAATTTGTAGAAAAAGATAGTAGTGAGGCTCAAGATATGAGTGAAACAGGGGGTAACGTGTATTATGTGTAGTAATAGTGGAAAATAATAACTGTAGTATAATGTAAATTTGGATTTTTATATATATTCATAGTGAAAAAATTAATTTTAATTTCATTCGTACCGATAGTATTTGAGTTTTTGAGCTCTGATCCATGAGGATTCATGTGTTAGAGTAGGTTGGTTTGAAGAGATTTGAGAGAGTGACAATAGTCGTGGCTTTACAGAAAACTGATGAACTGGTATGTATGACGATTTTTGAAAAAAATGTAAACAAATGTTTGGTTTTATTAGTTTTAGTAAAAAATTAATTTTTATAGTATTAGGCATTTTTGACCAGGAAAGAAGTGGTTAGGATGTTTTTATCCTTTGGGACACTACCACCTAGTTCATGGTGCTAGTGAGCTACGTCGAGGAACTAGTGATCTGTATATGGGGCACAAACATCTAAGGGTAGGTATTTTGTAATGTCTTGGCTATCACCAATCAACTAGGCTATCACCAATCAACTAGGCTATCACCAATCAACTGGCTGATGCACCTATTTCTGGGGATCAACCCTCTAATTTTGAATTTCCCGATGAGTCAATTACTACTCTTTCCCTGGACGAACCCCCTTACCAAATGACATTGTTCTTCGATGGTTCCAAGTGTCAACGTGGGGGCGGGGCTGGTATTATCCTCACTCCTCTGGATGGAGAACCCATGCCTTTGTCTTTCAAACTATAATTTGATTGCACCAACAATATTGCCGAGTACGAAGCGCTCGTACTAGGTCTCTAGGCTGCCTATGCCCTAGATGTCAAATCAATCCACATCTTTGGTGATTCATAATTCATCAAAAAACAAGTTAATGGTATGTACCAATGTCGTAACAAGATACTTCAAAAGTATAAACATCATGTAGACATACTTTTGACCACCTTTGATCGTTACACTCTTCAAACCATCCCACGTTCAACCAACAAATTTGTAGATACCATGGCCTGGTAAGATTCCCAAATACCCGCTTCCCCTGCCAATTCCAAATTATTTGTTACCGTACAATGCCTCCATTCACCTTCTTATTTACCTCACGATATTTAATCAATCAGAAATGACACCCGTGACCCAAGTGATCTTTGGCATAAACAATACTCTGACTACCTTTCTCTCTCCATCTTACCTCCTGATCTCACCCGTAAAGGACAACGCGCCTTCCTTAAAAAGGTATCCCATTTCATCATTCTAGGGAGAATCCTCTATAAAAGTGGCTTTGATGGTATTATCTTACAATTCCTCACAAGTTCTAAAATCCCTTATACCATTAAGGAGGTTCATGATGGCATATGTGGAGGTCACTTTAGTGGCCTTACTATTGCTAAGCGTATTCTTCATCTTGGCTATTACTAGCCAACCCTTAATCATGATTTTTATAACTATTTCAAACATTTTGTGAAATGCCAACAACATTCCAACCTTCATCATACACCTAGTCATGCCTTACAGGTCACTCGTGACCTTTGGCCCTTCTCTCAATGGGGTTTGGATCTTGTCGGAGAAATCAATCCTCATTCTTCCCAATGCCATCAATGGATCATAATTGCTACCGAATACTACACAAAATGGATGGAATCCATACCACTCATCTCCATGAAGGCCAAGAAAATATGCGAGTTCATTAACCATCACATCATTTTCCACTTTGGTGTCCCTCATCGCCTCATCACTGACAATGGAAAACAATTCAAAAACAAAACTTTGCAAAAAATTTGTGATGCCTTCATCATTCAACTTAGTTTCTCTTCACCTTATTACCCACAAACCAACGGCCAAGCCAAATCCACTAGCAAAACCCTCAACAAAATTCTCATCAAAGTGGTTGACGATACTGGGAAGGATTGGCATACGCACATTCCTTTTTCCCTGTGGGCATACCGCACTAGTATTCGCACTTCCACTGTGGCCACACCCTTTTCGCTAGTCTACGGTACAGAGGTTGTTCTACCTCTCGAAGTCCAAATCCCCTCACTCCACCTTTCTCTCCATGAAATGCTTACTGATGATGAATTTCGTCAGGAGCACGTAGCAAAACTAGAGTTACTAGACGAACATCATCTTAACACTCTGGATCACCTTCAAGTTTACCAACAACGTATCAAAAATGCTTATGAAAAATGTGTTCATGAATGAACCTTCCAAGTCGGTGACCTTGTCTTCAAAGAAAATCAACACGTAACCAAAGCAGAAAAAATTAAACGGGGAAAAATTTCTCCTAATTGGCTAGGACCATACATCGTAACTCATACCTATGGATCAGGTGCCTATCATTTATCCTCGCTTGAGGGTAAACCTGAACCTGAGTCCCTTAAAACATTGCATCTTCGACCATTCTATTATTGACTTGTTTTCCTACCTCACCCTTTGTCTCTTTACAGGCTCGTCCCTTGAGTGTTATCCACTCTATACACCTCCCTAACGATTAAACAAGAATCATGTGAGTACCCATCACTTGTTATCTTCTCTTGAATATGTGTACCATGGCACTACACATAGCATGATTCTCATGGATACTTTTTTTCTACCTTTAGATGAGATCCCATGGTCATTCCACCTTGCCTTTTGAACAAGAGTCCTATCCTTCACCTTGGTCTTGTCCATGATTTCAAAGACCTCACATGGGACCAAACTCCTTGAGTCAAACTTCTAATAAAAAGATGACTCCCTGAAAAGGAAATCTTCCTCTCGACAAAATGGCTTCTATAAATAGACTGCTCCCTCAAAGGACAGCTATGTGAAGCTTAAAAAAAACGAGATAAACCGAAGCTTCCCGCATCGATCAAATTCGAGAAGACCTCAAGGATTACCATATTATTTATCCCATATAGACTTCCCGCATCAATCAGTCTATCACAACAAAAAACTTTTAGTCATGGACTTGCCCATTGTGACCTTAGATCTCTTGCCCAAAAGCCTTGTCACTCAAAACATATAAAATTAACTACCTTTCACCCACCTTACCATTTCCACTCCCATTTCCTCAATCACCTCAAGGGACATCTTAGAATTTCGGCATTTGGTGATCTTGTGACTACTTTCATCGTAGAACCGTTAATTGTGCAATGCCTTTCGGGTCTTGTGTTCATCACCCCCTCCAAGGTATGATCTACTTGATATGATCCTACCAATCAGGTGGCTTTATTGCCCCCCTCTTATCTTTTAACCATCTTTTTTGAAATTTTGATTACCTTATACAGGACTTGGTACTCGATGCTTACCTTTGAGATAGCCCTCCCCTTTCGCCATAATCGCCTTCACCTGCATCATTTTACCTATAATCTACCCACACCTATTACACCTAAACCCACTACATGCCTATAAACCTACCAACTCATTCTCATATTCTTCCCTAGCTCATGCGATAACTACATCGGCCTGAGGTCCCTTTTTAGCCGGGACTATGTAGGTAGCACTCCGACGGCATGGGGCCTTTGGAGGTTAGCTCGGCCATTCTTTACCCTAAATTTTTTTTTTTATCAACCATGCCTAACTCACCATTTACTCCACATTTCACTTAGTTCCCCTTTAATAACAAAATTGGAAATTAAGCCACATACATAACAATTGGCTTCCCACAACATACATTTATTACACCTACCATCTCTCTATCATCACTATGCATAGATTATAGAACATTTCACATATGACCCATAATCTCATTCATTGCCAAATAATTAATCATAACAAACTACGTTTCAACTCAGCCATGCCATGCCTATAACCTGACTTGATCCATGCCTATAACCTGACTCAACCATGCCTATAACCCAACTCAACCATGCCTATAACCTAACTCATCATTGCCTACTAACCTAACTCGATCCATGCCTATAACCTGAACCCTCATGCCTAAAACCAACCTAATCCCATGCCTAACTCACCGTAATTTCCATCCTATCAATAGTAACAAATCCATATCTCATCTAACCAAGCAATAAACATTATTAACCAACTCACCACAAAACCCGGAATCTCATCATATAAATCAATAAAGGTGTATCGCAAAATTACATCCTTATCTCCTAGAAATTCTAAAAAAGTCAGAATGCAGGCCTCAAATACAATACAAAAGGTTCATTGGATGCAGGCCAATCTCAAGGTACAAAAGAATGAATGAATCAATACAAAAAATCGTGTCATGCAGAAACCTTCCAAAGCCGGTGGACCGTGTCTTCAAAGAAAATCCAAAACGGAACCAAAGCAGAGAAAAAATTAAACGGGGAAAAATTCTCCTAATGGGTAGGACCATACATCGTAATCAGTTAACTATGGATAAGGTGCCGATCATTTATCCTGTTGAGGGTAAACTGAACCTGAGTCCCTTAAAAACATTGCATCTTCGACCATTCTCTTATGACTGTTGTTCCTACCTCACCCTTTGTCTCTTTACGGCTGCCCTGGAGTGTTATCCACTCTCTACACCTCCCTAACGCTCACATTTAAACACGAATATCATGGAGTACCCACACGTTATCTTCTCTTGAATATGTGGACCCATGGACTAAACATAGCAGGATTCTCATGGATACCTTTTTTACTTTAGATGAGGGATCCATGGTATTCCACCTGGCCTTTTGAAAAGAGTCCTATCCTTCACTTGGTTCTTGTTCATGATTTCAAAGACCTCAAGTGGCCCCCTTGCGTCACTTAATCCCCAGATGCTTGAACAGGAAATCTTTGCCCTGGTTCTCTACAGCGCTGTCCTAAGGACCAGGGTATGGAAGCTTCAAAAAACGAGATAACGCAGGTTCCGCAGTGCTTAAATGAGAAGTCCAGGATACAATATTTATTATGATTCGCTTTCAATCAGTATCACGCATAACACCATAATGTTGTACTGGCGCCTGTGAACCGTAGATTTGGCCAACAAAAAGCCGGCGGGAGATGAAAGCGGTGTCGCAAATATCGGAAGGCGAGCGTTATCGGCGCGTAGACAGGCGGTCACTCGGGCGAGGGCAAAGTCCCTACATTTGTGTGTTTCCCTCATCGAACCTTTTTAACCAAGGGACTTCGACTCCAGGTCAAGAGGGCGTAAGGGCGGTCAAGTGAGGATTGGTAGGGTAAGGGTCATGTGTGAGGGGGGAGCGGAGTTCACGGGAAGACGCGCACGGACGCGAGGACCGCGCCCGATGCGCGAGTGCTAGCCCTGGGGATCGCGCCCTGGGGGCAAGGGCGGGACAGCGGGGGAGACGGGAGGACGAAGCCGGAGAGCACAGACACAAGCGAAAGACAGGTGAGAGGAGTGTAGTGAAATAGAAGATCTCGCGGAAACGAGATCGCGACCGACACCGACGATAGGTGCGAATGACTCCCCATCAGGTGGCTTTATTGCCCCCCTTATCTTTCAACCATCTTTTTGAATTTTTGATTACCTTATCAGGAATTGGTACACGATGATGTACCTGCGAGATAGCCTCCCCTTGCGCCATAGCCTCACCTGCATCATTTTACTAAATCACCACACCTATTAACCTAAAACCACACATGCTATAACATCCAACTCATTCGAATATCTCCCTAGCTCATGCGATAACACAGAGGCCCTGAGGATCCCTTTCTAGCCGGTGCACGATGTAGGTAGAAACCCGACGGATGGGGCCTTTGGAAGGTTAGGCCCCCCCTCCCCTCCCCCCCCCCCCCCCCCCTCCCCTCTTCCTCCTCCCTCTCCCCCCCTCCCCCTGTCCCTCTCCCCCCCCTCCCCCCCCCCCCCCCCCCCCTCCTCCCCCTCCCCCCCACCCCCCGCCCCCCCCCCCCCCCCCTTGTTCCCCCCCTCCCTCCCAACCTCCCCTCGCCCCCCCAAATTGCGTGGGCACGCGCCGCCATGAGATACGGACGGTGGCGAACGGCTGCGCAATTAAAAGATAGAGGGTCCCACTGGAAATCAGATCATACTATAATAATGGAAAGGGAAGGAGAAAAAACAAAGCGGGATGGAAGAGGAGAAGAAGAGATCTTTGAGAAGAAGAAACGTAGGAGGAGGAGGAGAGAGGAGCAAGGGGTAGTATAGGCCAAAGCCGCGATGGGAGATGAAACAGAGCTATAAATAAGGTGCGATAGAGAACGTTCGAAGGGGGGAAACACCTCCAGTTTGCATGGGAGGGGGACGAGGGCAGGTACAAGAGGAGCGTATATATCAAGTGGGACAAAACAACAAAGAAGGAGAACAAATTGACGAAATGAGCGGTGACCAACACCAACCCCCGGTTCAATGGCATGACCCGAGCTAAGCCCGACTCCGCCTCTGCAATCAGTGTTTGGCCCTACTGTCTGGAATCCAGAGAATGGCGCAACAAAGACGAATGAGCATGTCACTTATTGGTGGGGTTTCGTTACGAGCATCGGCCATTCTTTACCTAAATTTTTATTTGTCTCAACAATGCCTACACTCACCATAAGCTCCCAATGTTCACTTTTAGTTCCCCCTTTAAATAAACACATTGGAAAAAATTACGCCACATACATAAAACGATATTGGTTCCCAGGCAACCATACATTCTAGTTACAAACTAACACAATCTGTCTCTATCATCACTATGCAATAGAGTTATAGAGACATTTCACATATGCCCCTAACTATCATTCATTGCCAAAGATAATTAATCGAAACTAAACCTACTTTCACTCATGAGCTCATGCCATGCCTCAGTGTAAACAGTGACTGAGTCCATGCCTAGAACACTGAACGTCAACCCTCCTATTAACCCAACTCAACCATGCTTAATACCTAACTCATCCATGGCTATAACCTAAATCTCAGACCCATGCATATAACCGTGCTGACTCAAGCATGCCTAAACCACACCTAACTCCATCATGCTAACTTCACCTAATTTCCATCCATATCAAGGTCCCGTCCGCTTCTTGGTCCAGGGGTGTATGGGATGGCAGCAGTCTGCAGAGAGTTTCGGGAACCTTCGAGGCTCGACCTGTTATCCTCCCCTCAGCGGCACCTTGGACGCCGGTCTCTGGGAAAGGGGCAGTACGGTGCGCAGCAAGTATGTTCAGTCACCAGACTAGGCGGGTAATGTCGCCCGAGTCCTTTGTCGTGAACGCTGGAACTTTCTCTCGTCTGTGGCTTTGTGCGGCTTTTTATTGTGGCTCTCTCGGTCGATTGTGTCGTTGCCGTCTGGGTCACAACTCGTGGCACCGTTTAATCGATTCGTCCAGGGTCTCTGTGCGCCAGTGCGTGCTGTTTAGGGTGTTGGAGTGTGTTGTCTAGAAGCACGGATGCGTGCAGGGTTGGCGCCATCTCTATGGGTCTATGTCTTTGCGGCTAAGTTGGCGGTGTCTTCACTCTCTTCGGGGCATGATAACTTTTGCGAACTTCCCCAATGTAGGTGTTTGAGTGGGATGGCATTATGACGATTATAGATTGTGGATGGGGGTGGGGGTTCGTTCCCGGTCTTAGTCTGCGTTTCCTTAGAATCTCGCTTCGGCATGGGATGAGGCCTGAGGCGAGGTTTCCTGTGCGGGTCTCCATACAGTCTGACATGTGGGGGTGTTAATGTGGGATGTGTTTAGGGGACAAGGGTACACCGCCTTTGTAGGTCACTGTATAACGTTTTCACGGGAGGGGTTGGCCGCTCTTTGCTATAAGGTCGCCTCGTGTGCCCAGCCGGGGGAGTGGTGTGTCCCGTCGGTTTTTCGCTTGCGAGCATGTAATAGTTGGAGCGCTGCCTACGGCAGGGTTGGGGTGGTTGCGTAGGGGTCCTCATTGTTAGTGGTCCTTGCCAAACCATCTCCCTTTGGTCTTGGTATGTTCTCCTGTTTACAAAAAATCTTCGGCATGCAGGCCAATGTCTGCTCAAAATTACACATGCCCCAATGATGATACAAGTCTCCTTGCAAGGTGTTTAGGATCTAGAAAATCTCTCCAAGTGTACGTTAACATCCGCATGCCCTGCTTAGCCTCTGTGTGCTTTTTTTTTCTCTTTTCCCCTCTTTTCCTTTGCATTTTTGTCTTCAGTGATGAAACCGCCGCCCTACCTGGGTGGCGGTCTCGTGACCTGCCGCCCAGGTAGGGGACGGTCCTGTAACCACCCCCTGCTCAGGGTGGCAGTCCTTCACGCATTTTCCAGCATGTTTCTTTGAATCACGACTCGCATAAATTTTCAAACTTTTACCAGCTTTCTCACCCGCTTTGGCTAGTATTTATGTTTTATGTTCCCTAGAATAGTGTTTCTCCATTGTTTAATGGTAAAAGAGTCCTAGTTGGAGTTACCTTTGGGTGAATGGGAATTCTATAAATAGCTGGTTTGATTACAAGCAAATGGCCCCTCATCCTCTCATTTCAATAGTTTAGTCTTTCAGTTCTTGCTTAGGAATTCAATAGTTTTCATTTGTTGCATGCATAGTTAGTCTTATTTTGTTGTTTAGAAGCCACATGATCTTCTTGTTCTAGTGTTATTACTATTTCATACAATCAATTGAGGTAGGATAGTTTCATTTTCAGTCTGAAGCCATTAGAGTTGCAGGTTTTGTTCGTCAAGAAGGATAGTTTCAGGTTCTGGATGTTTTGTGTTGTATGACTCGCAATAAATCCTGCTAGGAATTGCATAAGCCAAGCTCTGTTCTCTTGCGCTATCCCTCTCCTACTCACATTGTATTCAGTCTACATCCAAAGCTACCATTGTTCCAATACCTACTTCTGTTGATGCTAGCATTACACGCTTTTCTGGATTCACGTGAGCACGAAGGAATGAGGAGACCACACTGAGGGGACAAAGCCACACACAATCAGATTTTCCACTGTTCTGCAAAATCCAGGTTCAAGCTTTCAAAGTTCTAGTTAAAATATACCAAATAGAGTAGTGAATTACTTCATTTTGGTTACGTTCATTTTCGATATTGCCAGGGAAGCCATGGGGATCGATAGTTTCTGAGAAACTATGATTCGTTCCTCACTTCTGAGGTAGGATCAAAAATATTTCAATTAAATTAGATCAGTTATTTAGTTATTTAGAATAGATTCACAACTGCACAGACAAGTAGCTATACTCGGCTACCTTGTTTGTTTTTAATTTTGTTATTAGGTTAGTTGTCATTTTCTAGATATATTAAATAGTTGTTATCTTAATTCTGTTAAATATTCTGTCAAAAATACAAAAATAGAGAATTTATATATGTTGTGGATATACTTTGCATAATTAGTTTACTTTGCTTTAGTTAGATTTATATTGTTTGATTTTGTATGACAATCACGGGACCTAGGGAGCCCAGAGAATACGTATTTGAGCCAATCGTGCCTCAACCCAATCTTGTTGCAGCAATAACTGACATAGACCAAAATCTCAGAATTCAGGTCTTCCAAACAACAACAGACCTATAAGAAATCAGCTCACAGTTAAGAGGATTAAACATAGAAGATGACAAAGCACACACATTTTGGTCAAACCAGCCAAACTATAGATTGCCTTAATAGATATCCGCATGACTGTAGAAGGGCTTGAAAGAGAGAAAATGTTTGGTTGTGATCCTTTGGTCCCACAGCCAGATGCAGGAGACATCCTCATTGACATAGACACTAGCTTAAGAATTCAAGTTGCCAGAACACCTGTAAGGTACTCTAAGAAGATTGCACAACTTTTAGTTCTAAACATAGAGGCCGAAAAGGCATACGACTACTGGATATTAGGGATTAGGGATTGATTCTACACATGACCATAGGAGGTCCACAATGACCACGAACTTACGGTTGTGATCCACAGGTCCCACAACCCAACGGGCCCACAGGTCAATCAGACGTTGATGTTGGTTTACGCACATTAGTATTTAGGTCCTCTCCACTTCCACCAATCATTATCACACAACTATCCTCACTAGATGTAGTAGCTAATCAAGCTAAGGATTTCTGGACTAGACCAGAGAATCACCCATAGAATCCACCATATATCCATCATCCATTTTTCATGACCCTGTTGGGGGATATCTACGAAGCACCCACAGGTCATTTTCCACGTATTCCACAACCTATAGATCGGATCACGCCAGAGCTCGATATTGATTGGAGCCTTCGAGCAGTCATCCTCGCCGAATGATCTATCATGCCAGTTCAGGTTAGGAGGGCCTTCTTTGCTTTAGATTCACAGATTCCATTAGTGCGCGTCGAAGACATAAGATTGCCTAACTAGTTTTTCTGCACCCCACGTATATTCCATCCCCACCGGCTGTCTCGGCATGACCTTGGGAGGTCGGGTGTGAGGAAGGAAGAGTTACTTGTAGATTCCCATGCTGCTTGTCACTTTTCCATTAGCCTTCACATCAGCTTACAAAATTGGTGAACCTGATGTGAACCTTCCTACCTTCTGGTTCAAAGTCTTATTTCTACTTGTTCTTCAATTAGTATACTTTTCATCTTTTCCACCTCGTTAGCCTTCACATCAGCTTCACCAACAAAATTGGTGAACCTGACGTGAAACAAACTAGTTTTCCTCTTTCTATTCTTTCATCCATCTTCGCTTCTTTCCCATTATTCTGTGGGTATTCATATACCCCCCGAATATGTTGGGATTCGATGCATATGGCAGACCTCTCCTAGGTCTTGAAGCATACTACGATCAACTGAATAGACAGCCATCACCCTCGCTCTCAGCATGGGGTGACAACTATTCAACTAACCGGTTTTCAACACAAACTCCACCTCAAAGGACTAGATATAGTTCTTCTTTCCAAATAGAGGAGTTGGATCAGCTCACTCAAATGCAACAACCAGAGCCTTCAGGCTCGAACAACATGACGCTCACTGGAGAATCTGGTTCATCTCCTCAGGTGTTGCTTAGACCACAAATCAGTAGACAATCAGATCCATATCTATTTTTAGATGATGAATACTTAGCACGTTATGCTAGGAGTGAACAACACTCTCAAAGTATGTACCCACCTATAGGAGGTTTACAAACACAACCCGAGGTCTCTTTTCAAGAAAACACCTCCATTCCTCCACCTATAGGAAATGCCCTCAGTGGAACTTGGCAGGGTAATGATCAATTCATAGCTAGGGTACCATATGCCTATACAACCTCAACAAACACCACTAAGGAAAAATACCGTATCTTCACCAAATGAGGTCATCTCAGCCTTAGTTGAGAAAGTTAGAGGGTTGGAACTTGCTCAAGCAAGTCAAAATTTACAATTCATGCAGGCAGGAGATTCCAATCCTCCACATCATCCTAGCCAAGTAGACCTCCTCACAGGAACAGGCACATTGGGCATGCCCCCTCAGTATTCACAAAAAATTCCAACTAGAACCTGCGTTCTCTAACGCCGCTCCAGTGGAAAATATGATACCTCCCAATTTAGTACAAAACAATCCATTTCTGAACAATGCTCCTCCATACTTAAACATGTATTCCAAGTCACCACAGGGAGATATGTTCTCTTCTCCTGGCATGTTCACTCAACCACAGGGATTTCCTTATGCCCCTGCAAATACATATGCTACACCATATCAACAAACCCATCCCACCTCCACCCCCTCAGCAAACACCATCAATGGTCGAAACCTATGCGATAGGAACTTATTCAGAATATTTGAAAGAACCTTTAGACTTCACTATACGAAGCATCATGCTTCCAAGACCTCTCCTGATCTACCCAAGTACAAAGGAGAGGGAGACCCGAATGCACATATTAAGGCCTATGCCACAGCCATTCGAGAACTGCTCCCTTGGGATGGAGTTGTTGCTAAAATATTCCCCAAAACTTTAGAGGGTATCACCCTCGATTGGTATTATAGAATACCTGAAGCCTCAATACATTCATTTAAACAACTCGTTTCAGAGTTCATCAAGGCGTTCGACATGAACAAATTGTTGAGAACAGGAATCAGGGAATTCTTGCATATTAAACAAGAACACAATGAATCTGTTGCTCATTTCATCCAAAGATGGCGTACAGTCCTCTATTCTTCAGCAAGTGCTCCAAACATGGATCAGATGGAACTATGTGATTTATTCCTTCATTCTCTCAGCAGAGAGATAAAGGAAGAAGTCTAGAAGTTCCCACTAAGAACTTATGATGAGGTGCTTGAGAGCGCTCTCCGAATAGATCAAGCTACAATAGATAGCGGTCGCAAGGCATATGGAACAAATGGGAGGTTAATCATCCCCAACCAAAATACTATGACTTATCCTACTACCAAAAATGCCAATCAAGGACCTAAAATCCTTAACAAGAACCGTGGAGTGACAACAGATGGAGTAACTGACCAAACTAAAAAGGAAAATGTTGTAAATGCTCCACCACCAGTTAACAATCAACGAAACAACAATTTTACCCCAACAATCAACGCGGTGGATTTTAATCATCCACAACAACAACAACAATGGCAGATCTAGACACAGGGTCCAAGTCAAAACTCAACTGGATATCAAAACCAAAGGCAACAAATGCAAAACTTTAATCCTAATAGTCAATGGTTTAATCAGAGTTTTGGACCACAACACGTGCCAAACCAACAACCTAGGAGTTATAATCCCAACTTGTATTGTGGTTTCCACAAAATTTGAGGCCATGACACTAGGACTTGCCATGACTACAATAAATTCATGCAACGTTTTCCAGAGGAACAAAGACAACTTTTCATAGATATGTTCTTAGCAGATCCTACATCACCTACGCCAAATACTTTCACAGGGGCAGTCTCCCCTCAAAATGCACCTCTCAAGATCTTCAATGATCCACTCCCAAATCACAATAATAACAAATTAAATCCAAATGGGATGAACAAGGGTGTAATGATAGGAAACAATGATCATGAAGCCTCAACTTCACTAAATCCACCTGTCGCACCACAATTAGGAAATCAGCCACGAACCAAGATAGTTGGTTTAGTGGAGTTAGACACTGAGCTACACGTGGAAGCCATAACAAGGACATGAGAGTATTCCTCTCAGCCAAATCCAAGTTACCCACTAGAGCCAGATAACATTCAACAAACATTAGTAAAACCCGTAGGTGCCTATGATTTAATTAATGACCTAACAAAGACCTTCTCTCACATCTCCTTTTTGGACTTGTTGAAGAACTCTCCTGCCCATAGGGCTGCTCTTTTAGAAGCATTAGGTTTAGGTCATTTAATTAACATCACTCCACCTCCCGAAACACAGGTAAACCATATAGACTTTGATATCCACCCTCTGGGGCAGCCGGATAGGGATGCTGAATTTATATTTGACGTAAACAAAATGCCAACAGATGCTGAGATTGCACATAGAGGTGATCCAGCCTTACATTTACAAGTGTGGGTTTATAACAATTACGTTAAATGTGCAATGGTTGATGATGGGGCAGCAGTTAACATAGTCCCCTTCTCTTTCCTTCAAAAGCTAGGGTATGGAGAAACAAATTGTTCCACGACTCGGAATACACTAAGAGGCTATGATAGCCTTAAAGCCACTTCGATTGGGACTATAATACTACCAGTCACCTTAGGACCCAAAACAATCCTCACTGAGTTTTATATTATAGATCGGGAAACCAACTATAATATGATCCTCGGCTGACCATGGATACACCGTATGAAGGCAATCCCTTCTACGTTATTTCAGGAAATAAGATTCTTGCACTTAGGAAAGATATTCGTAGCAAAAGGTGATCCGAAACCATTCGATATACACCTAGTAGACCTGAAGAAAAGGCCAGGCATTCACTCTGAGTTTGAACTCCCAACAAACCAACTTAACAAACCAACCAACTCAAAACCAGAAGAAAAATTAATACCTACAACAGAACTAGAAATTACAAACCTAGTCAAGAGCATCCCAGCCCTCAAGGATGAAGCTAACGTTGTAGAAATAGTGTCATTAGGAACTACTGCAAAAATTTTTGAGTTGCTAGAGCAAGATTTGCCAATTTTCCTACCATTTGATTCCACAGGTATGGGATGTACCCTAGGAGTTGGTTCTCTTCCAGCAGAGGAACTCTGCATGGTAGAAGTAACCGAAGCAGAAGAAATAGATGTAACGAATGTCCCAACATCCATCTTCCCAAATAAACATTGGACTCTCCACTTTGATGGAGCTAGATGTCATTATGGGGCTGGGGCAGGTGTGATCTTTACTTCTCCCAAGGGAAAGATCCTACCATTCGCCTTTAAATTAAATTTTGAATGTACAAACAATGGTGCTGAGTACGAAGCCCTCCTCCTTGGTCTCATCATAGCTAAAAGGATCGGTGTTAATGACATCAGAGTGTTAGGAGACTCACAATTAGTAGCAAACCAAGTCTCTGAGGTGTATGAGACTAGAGCTGAACACTTACAGCTCTACAAAACAATAGTATTAGATTTGAGCAAAGGATTTAACTTCATATCCATTGAGGCAATCCCACGAGAACAAAACCTTCTCGCAGATTCGATAGCAACCTCAGCTTCACGTTTCACTCCAAACAGTGAGTTGGAAGACACCTGTTTCATGGTATCCCTTCGTACTGAACCGTTAGTAAAGAAAACGTCAACAAACCCTCTTCTAATGCACATAGCTGAGAATAAATCTACTATCTTAGGTCACGTTGATAGTGATAGAGCCACTCTTGATTACCTAAATGCCTATGCAGAGTTACATCTCACCCATCACATGGTAGATTTGTCCTTAATCCCACATTCATCTTCTTACTTTGGAAATCCCATGGTAGAGCTTCCCCCACAAAAGGAACTCGACATATACGCGGTAGAGAATGGAGAAGATCTGGAACTACCTCCAGCCCCGCCTGAGTTTGAAGAAGGTAATGCTTCTTTAATCGAAGGAACGATTGATATTAACATTGGAACGGAGGAAGAACCAAAGATCTTGAAACTAGGATCTTCGTTAACTCCAGAAGAGATAGAAATACACACTCGAATCCTCAAAGAACATCAAAAGGATTTTGCATTTAATTATAAAGAAATGACGGGAATTGCACCACACATCACGGTACATAACCTCGTCACCAAATCAGATGCAAAGCCAATTAAACAAAAATCGAGACCAATGAAACCCAAGGTAGCTCTCATGGTGAAGGAAGAAGTAATGAAACTTCTCCAGGTAGGGTTCATCAAACCGGTCGATTACTCTCAGTGGGTATCTAATATCGTCCCTGTTCTCAAAAAGAATGGGAAGATATGCATCTGCATAGACTTCCGAGACATTAACAAGGCGTGCCCCAAGGATGACTTCCCGTTACCATCCATTGACATCATCGTTGATGCAACAACTAGATTTGAGCTTTTGTCTCTCATGGATGGGTTCTTGGGATACAATCAAATCAGAATATCTAAACAAGACCAAGCCAAAACCACGTTTATAACTCCTTGGGGAACTTATTGCTACGTTGTTATGCCATTCGGTCTCAAGAATGCTAGCGCTACATACCAGCGGGCAATGACATACATATTTCATGATCTTATTCATAAAATTGTGGAATCCTATGTAGATGACTTGTTGGCCAAGGCCAGGAAGCACTGTGATCACCTAGAAGTGCTCTACATCATTCTTTCACGTTTGATCGAATACGGAGTCACACTAAACCCAGAAAAATGTGTATTTGGTGTGACAGGAGGGAAACTCCTAGGTTACATTATATCATCACGAGGGATTGATGTAGACCCAGCCAAAATCTGGGTTGTTCTTGAGATGATCCCACCATCAGACGACTCTGGCATTAGATCGTTTCTTGGAAAGCTCGGTGCAATCCAGAGATTCATTCTGGACTTAAGTTTTGTTGTTCATCCGATCAACAATTTGTTGAAAAAGGATTGCTACATTATTTGGACAAAGGAATGCCATGAGGCCTTCGAAGCAGTTAAACGCTTCTTACTATCTCCTCCCATGTTAATGCCACCTAGACCAGATCATCCTTTGATCTTATATTCATGAGCTATGGATGTCTCACTAGCCTGCATGTTGGCTCAAGAAGATGACGATAAATGAGAACGTGTGGTCTATTTTATTAGCCGAACGTTGCTCGATTATGAAACACATTATACACAAGCAGAACGAGAATGCCTTTCCATAGTCTTTGCAACCAAACGCTTAAGACATTACATGCTAAATCAAGAAACAAGGGTCATTGTAAAAACAGACCATTTACGAACTTTCCTCACGCAAGGGTCCTTGTCTAAAAAGGTTGGATGCTTTATAACCTTAATGGGTGAATTTGAATTAACTTTTGTAAACCAGAAGTCCGTTAAGGGACAAATCATTGCAGATTGGTTAGCTGACAACCCGTTAGATGGAGGTGATCTAGTAGATCTAGATTTTCCCGATGAATGCATATATTACATCGAAACTAGACCTCCCATCTCTGAATGTCCTTGGTATACTGATATTATCAATTTTATCATGGACCATACGTATCCAGAAGGTGCTACATGTCACAACAAAGAAGGTGGTTACGCATTATCGTAGCTAAATACGTTATTATAGAACAAGTGCTCTATCGTAAGGCTTTCGATGGAATGCTTCTAAGGTGTGTTGACATAGAAGAATCCAAGAAGATTCTCTATGAATCCCATAGTGGAATATGTGGAGGCCACTTCGGTGGTCATGCCACTACTCGCAAAATACATCGAATGGGCTATTTTTGGCCCACTCTCAGAACATGACGCAGTAGAGTTTGTACGCAGATGCCATAAATGCCAAGAATTTTCCCACGAGATTCACATGTTGGCACAAGCTCTACAACCAATCGTGACTCCATGGCCCTTTTCTACATGGGGCCTAGATTTGATAGGGAAATTCTCTCCCTCATCAATGGATGGCCATAACTTCATAATCACGGCCACCGAATATTTTACCAAATGGGTAGAGGTTATGCCTCTTACCACTGTACCAGGTTCTGTGATTGCCAAGTTCATTTTGAACCAGATCATTTACAGGTATGGTGTCCCACAAGTCATTATCTCAGATAATGGCATGTCCTTTAAGAACGATGAGGTTTGTGAGCTATGTAGCAAGTTTAAAATAAACCATCACACAACCTCTCTTTACTATCCTCAAGCCAATGGGCAGGCTGAAGCAACAAACAAGACGTTGAAAGCTATTCTCCTCAAAACAGTAAAAGAAAACAAACGAGATTGGCATTTAAAGTTATATCTGGCCTTGTGGGCCCACCGAACCTCAATAAGAACACCAATAGGAGCAACTCCTTTCTCATTGGTATTCGGAGCAGAAGCAGTTCTCCCACTTGAGGTTGAAATACCCAGTCTCCGCATCTCACTACAAGGGATTCTGGATGAGGAAGCTTATAGAGAGGCACGCCTCTCCCAACTAGAAAGCCTAGATGAGGCTAGGTTAAACACTGAACAGTGGCATAGAGTCTATGCTGACCGGATGTGCTGGCAGTATAACAAAAAGGTCTATGAGTGAGAAATATATGAAGGAGATCTAGTTCTAAGACTAGATAGCCGGATCGATAAGAAAATCGGCGAAGGAAGAAAGTTCTGGCCCAAGTGGTTGGGCCCATATCGAGTCATGAAGGACTACAGAAATGGTGCGTATCTCTTGTGCACACTAGAAGGTGAGGAATTTGGTGAAACTGTCAATTCCTTGCACCTTAAACGGTTTTACGCATGAAGCATCGACACTATTTGTATAATTATATCTACATTGCATCTTCATTTAGATAGGTTCATTTTGTTCACTCGTTTCATAAAACTTGGTGATCAAGGGACTTGATCTTAAGAAATTCATTACAAACTTCTGATGGTATTGGCAGAAGCATTCAAATCATACTTCTTCATTTTCATAACATCATCAACTGTTTCAGAATCATTTCATCAATTAAAGCTAGATATGACAAAGTCTTAACGGTAGCCATACCAAGGCCTGCATGCTTGTTCTCACTTTTGTTTCTTCCTAGGATAGGTGTCTTGCCTATGGTCTGTTCTAGAAGCTTCATGGTGTCACATCTATCCCGTATATAGATCTCTTTGGAAATAAGAACATACTGACATTTTTCTCAAATAAATAAGTCGAATATAGATCAAACAGAAAATTTTACTTTTACACATTTCCTTGCCCTACCAACCTTCAGTGATGAGCTTGTGTCTCTTACTAGTGACGTAGGGTTGGGAAAGGATGGGAATGCCCTTACTCGCATGTGCCTTGTCCATGGTGATAAGCCCATGCTTCCTACTAGTAGCATGGGGCAAGGTGTAGGGGGTCCTCTTGACAGTAAACGTTGAAGGTCATAAGCAAATAGTTCAAATAAACCTTTGAAATCTTGAGTCAAAAACAAATGAATCAAATGTCCAAAATTCCAAGAGAGTTCAAAACCCTGAAAACCAGATTTTGTCAACCAAGTGGCCATCTACGGATCTAAGTCTAGATAAACTGCAAAGCAAGTCACATTCTAAACTATGGAGTCACTTGAGTAGGGTAGGTTTGTAGCATCCTAATTTGGTTCCACCAACTCTTTATCTATCTCCCATCATTACCATTTCAACACACCTCATAACTTGTGCCCTTTCTAGCTCTCGGTGGTGAGCCCTCGCATCTTACTAGTTGCGTGGAGTTAGGAGTGGGGCAAGTGCATCTGCTCATCATACCAGTTCGTCATTACATTTTGTCAAAACAATATGAAGTACCAGAAAATTGCTTATGAAAGCTAAAGTTCAAGATCACAAGTTCATTTGCATCATCATACATCAGCATCATGAAATACAAAAAGAAAGAAAACATTTGTGATATTTTTTCTCCATTGCATACATTCTGAAAAGCATATAAAAACAAGAATTCTAATAAACATCTAGTATACATGTGAAAATGAATCACAAAACTCTAGGTACAAAGAGATCTAGATCCAAAAGAGAGATGTATATATATATATATATAATCAAGTTTTATGTACAATGCCATCATGCGCTAGGCATGGTCAAAATGCTCAATGAGCCTGGAAAATACAAAATGATCGTATAAACAATCTAGCAAGAGTCACTACAAAAAGAGCCAAGTGGCCTCTCAACCCCTATGAGATCCCTCAGAAGGTGCACGACCATGTCTAGGACTTCTGGCTACGCCGGTGCTTTGAGTGCACTGAGGGCTCATGGTCCCGAACAGTAGCTGTAGCCTTGCTATGAGAGTGGCTCCTCATCAGGTGCTCTACAGTCCTATACCTAGCTAACTCAGTATGGAGGGAAGTCACCATCTTGGCCACATGCCAGACAGGGGAAAAGACATCGCTATGCCTACCAGCTGCTGAAGGCTCCCCTGCATCCATGGATAGCTCGGCGCGAGTCTTCTCCATGGGGAGCATCAGGGTATCAGTACATACCCAGCGAATCAAGTCTCACCACTCATCAGTAGTCTCTGCAAGAAAAGGAGAAAACAAATTAGAAAATAATCAAAAGATAAAAACAAAGATGAACAAAAGGAGAGATAGCAACTAAGGCAATCCTAGCTAAAAACAAATATTAAAAGAAGAGTGACAACTCACTCAGATCTCTGGGCCTCCAAGAGGGATCCCTAGGATCAGCGCGCTTGCCACAGATGCCACCACTAACTGATGTCCTCCTCCTATGTTTGGGGCAACATAGCGTCCTACTACGGACTCATCCTCTCTGCCTAGGTCCTGAGAGGGAAACTCCTCTGAGACTAGAGTCACCCTCTCCGCACTCTGCTCTGCCCTCTCAGCCTGTAAGATATCCTGAGTGTCATGCCACTCGAGATCGCTATCCTCCTCTCCACTCGACTCGCTGACCTCCATGTCCTCAGTCTCCTCCTCCGTCTCTCCCCCTATGAACTCCTCAGACTCAGAGTCTATATCAATAGGGTCATCACTGCTATGGGTAGGACTAGTGGCAATCCGAAGTAAAGGTGCCTGAGGAGCACCGACTCTCTCTCAGGCACGTACCACCCACCTAGCTGCAATAGGGACTCCAGGAGTAACAACAGTCCAACCCCGGCCTCTAGGACCTCCCCTAGCCTCCCAAACTAATCTGAACACTGGCACCACTAGGGGAAGCATATCAACGTAAGCAAGGCCGAACTGCTGAGGCACTCGATCAAAGGGGTGTGTCTCTACCTTCCCCATCCTGTCCACAAGCTACCCTGTAGTAGAGTAGGAAATCAAAGTGAAGGTCTCCTCACCCCACAACCCTGCCATGGCCTGATAAGGTGTGGCCTCCATATCATCAGTAGTCAGGGAAGCAACTGGCTGGTGGGGTGCTCTAAGCACCGACATCTTTGTCCATCTAGTTTCCCTCATGGCTCCGAGATCTGCCACCTCTATGCCTCTCCCATAAGGGATGATACGCTCATAGACCCAGCTCATAACCAAGGTCGGATGGCTCAAAGACTGTCCCTGTAAGCAGACCACCCTGTATAGGTCATGGTAGGTGGTCCCAAGTATATCAGCTCCCCAGGCATAAATCCAACCATGTGCCTCAATCTGTGCAATAATAGGGGATTGATAGTAGAGTGAGGTGTCCCATCCCTTATCCCCAATCAATCTCGAGGTAAGGATCCCCATAATGGCCTGACGAATCAAAGGGATACGCAAGCTAGGAATGGAACAGACCCTCACCCCCCTTCTTCGAACTAGTGGAGACAACTGCATCTCCCATATGTGTAGCCCACTGAGCTATCTAATCTCGTGACCCTGTTGTCTCAAGTGTAATTCGTCTCCTAATGATCAGGACTCCCAAGATGTGGTAAACATCCTCTAAGGTAATAGTCCACTCATCCCTGACTCCTAGAAATCAGAAAAGTGTTTCAATTAACATTCTAATACAAAAACAAATCACATAGTATGTGACTAGAAGGTGCGACATGAGAAACCCGTGATATACATAATATGCCGACTCTCTGAAGAGTATCCTGCTCAACCTGAGAAATTGCATCCAACACTGTTGGAAGCCAGTCACACTCTCTATCTCAGATCCATCTAATATATTCCTCCTTCTTCTACATACACCCAAAAATACGCAAAAAGGAGTAAGTTAGTATTTGGATCACATTGGAAAAATAATTAAAGCATACAGGAAAATGGAAAATACAAAAACAAAATAGAAACAAGGTTGTTTTATCACTCTAGAAAGGTCCGCTGCCTTAAGCAGAGTGGTAGTTCCATAACCCGCCACTTTGAAAGGTGGCGGTCCTGTAACTACCCCGCCTTGCTTAGGGCAGCAGTCGTGTCCTGCATGTTTCCAAACGGGTCACGTACCCTAAAAATGCTGAAAAATGCTAAAAAAATGACCATTTCAACTGAAACGAGAGCCTACCCATTAGGCGTCCCCCCTAAGGGACACATTTAAAACTAGAAATTTTAAAAATTACCCCCCCCATGGTGAAGATTTCATCATTTTTACATTTTAGGTGTAAAAAAGGTAAATCGAGAAGAACTAACATGAGATCTCGCTAGTCGATATTCCGCTCACGGAGGCATGATCACTATCTCATCACAAACATTTCAACTATACTCTCGTCAAAAACCGTCAACATGGGTCCCAGAGCTCAAAATCAATCAAATCAACATGTGCAAATGAATAGGAAAATGGTCCCATTTTATATATATATAGTGCTTTGACGCATTTTCGAATGCCCTTTTCACAAGTTTGGAGCGCCAACGGAGGTAAGTTCTTATCCCTGCGCAAATGGTAAGTCCTCACTACATATTATTTTAGTATTTATTTTTCAATTTATTTTATCTATCTACACTTGAGTCCTCTTTCCATTTTGCAGGTAGTGGGAATTTTAGATGGTGTCATTTCGACACACAGACGTGTCAGGTATAATTTCTAGCTTCCCATTTCAGGACTGCCATACCTGGACCCACCGTTTTATGCCTCTTCATGGCTAAAACGGTTCTCCAAGGGGGAAATATGTATGTACCAAAATTATAAGGGTACTGCGCTGCCAGAACGATGTTACACATGCCCCAATGATGATACATGTCTCCTCACAAGGTGTTCGATATCCGAAAAAGCTCTTCAAGTGTACGTTAACATACCGCATGCCCCGCTTAGCCTTGGCATGATTTTTTTGCTCTTTTACCCTCTTTTCCTTTCCATTTTTGTCTTCAGTGACGAAACTGCTACCCTACCTGGGTGGTGGTCTCATGACCGCCACCCAGGTAGGGGCAGTGATCTCCTGTAACCACTCCCACTGCTCAGGGTAGCGGTCCTTCACGCTGTTTTCCAGCATGTTTCTTCTGAATCACAACTTGCGTGAGTTTTCAACTTTTACCAGCTTTCTCACCCGCTTTGGCTAGTATTTATGTTTTATGTCCCCCTAGAATAGTATTTATCCATTGTTTAATGGTAAAAGATTCCTACTTGGAGTTACCTTTAGGTGAATGGGAATTCTATAAATAGCTGGTTTGAATACAAGTAAATGGCCCCTCAAAAACTGCCCCTCATCCTCTCATTTCAATAGTTTAGTCTTTCAGTTCTTGCTTAGGAATTCAATAGTTTTCATTTGTTGCATGCATAGTTAGTCTTACTTTGTTGTTTAGAAGCCAAATGATCTTCTTGTTCTAGTGTTATTATTGTTTCATACAATCAATTAAGGTAGGATAGTTTCATTTTCAGTCTGAAGCCATTAGAGTTGTAGATTTTGTTCATCAAGAAGGATCATTTCAGGTTCTAGATTTTTTGTGTTGTATGACTCGCAATAAATCCCACTAGAAATCACATAAGCCTAGATCTATTCTCTTACGCTATCACTCTCCTACTCGCATTGTATTCAGTCTACATCCAAAGCTGCCATTGTTCCAATACCTACTTTTGTTGATGCTAGCATTACATACTTTTTTGGATTCACGTGAGCATGAAGGAACGAGGAGACCACACTGAGGGGATAAGACCACACAAAATCAGATTCACCACTATTATGCAAAATCCAGGTTCAAGCTTTCAAAGTTCTAGTTAAAATATACCAAATAGAGTAGTGAAATACTTCATTTTGGTTACGTTCATTTTTTATATTGCTGGGGAAGCCATGGGGATCGATAGTTTCTGAGAAACTATGATTCATTCCTTACTTCTGAGGTAGGATCAAAAATCTTTCAATTAAATTAGATCAGTAATTTAGTTATTTAGAATAGATTCACAACTACACAGACAAGTAGCTATACTCGAATACCTTGTTTGTTTTTAATTTTATTATTAGGTTAGTTGTCCTTTTCTAGATATATTAAATAGTTGTTATCTTAATTTTGTTAAATATTCTGTCAAAAAATACAAAAATAGAGAATTTATATATGCTGTGGATATACTTTTCATAATTAGTTTACTTTGCCTTAGATTTATATTGTTTCTTTTGTATGACAATCACAGGACCTAGGGATCCCAGAGAATACGTATTCGAGCCAATCGTGCCTCAACCCAGTCTTATTGCAGAATTAACTGAGATAGACCAAAATCTTAGAATTCAGGTCTTCCAAACAACAATAGACCTACAAGAAGTTAGTATGCAACTGAGAGGATTAAACATAGAAGACGGCAAAGCGCACACGTTTTGGTCAAACCAGCCAAACTACAGATTTCCTTAATAGATATCTACATGACTGTAGAAGGACTTGAAAGAGAGAAAACATTCGGTTGTGATCCTTTGGTCCCATAGCCAGACGCAGGAGACATCCTCATTGACATAGACACTAGCTTAAGAATTCAAGTTGCTAGAACACCTGTAAGGTACTCAGAAGATTGCACAACTTTTATTTCTAAGATTAGAGGCCGAAAAGGCATACAACTACTGGATATTAGGGATTATGGATTGATTTTTTACATGACCATAGGAGGTCCAAAATGACCAAAAACTTATGGTTGTGATCCAAAAGTCCCACAACCCAATGGGCCCATAGGTCAATCAGACGTTGATGTTGGTTTACGCACATTAGTATTTAGGTCCTCTCCACTTCTACCAATCATTATCGCATAATTATCCTCACTAGACTTAGCAGCTAATCAAGCTAAGGATTTCTAGACTAGACCAGAGAATCTCCCATAGAATCCACCATATATCCATCATCCATTTTTCATGACCCCGTCGAGAGACATATACGAAGCACCCACAGGCTATTTTCCACATATTCCATAACCTATAGATCGGATCACGCCAGAGATCGATATTGATTGGAGCCTTCGAGTAGTCATCCTCACCGAACAATCTATCATGCCAGTTCAGGTTAGGAGGGCCTTCTTTTCTTTAGATTCACAGATTCCATTAGTGCGCGTCGAAGACATAAGATTACGTAACTAGTTTGTCCGCACCCCACTTATATTCTATTCCCACCGGCTATCTCAACACGACCTCGGGAGGTCGGGTGTGAGGAAGAGTTGTTTGTAGATTCCCATGCTCGCTTGTCACTTTTCCATCGTACAGTGGCCTCTCCCTAATCATACCTTAAAGCTTGCTAACCTCCTTTGCTCTCCACACTATGTGTGTAAGATCTTGTCCTCTCACTGGATGTCTGATGTGCCCTGTACTCTCTGTAAGAGAGGAATTCTATCCTGGTTGCCATGAGCTGGTCTTGATAGTATCTCACCTCACCTAGGGCATCCCGTAACTTGAATATAGGAATGGTCTATGGTGGTCCCATAGGTCTCGGCCCCTATCCCTACCCTGCGCCAGCCTATGAACTAGGACCAACTCCATGTGCTTGTGGTGGTGCCCCCTACCCCTGTGCCTGTATCTGGGCCTGTAAGGCCCCAATCTGTGCCTGGGCTGTGGCCAACTAGCCTTATAAACCTACCACCTAAGCTAGTAAGGCTACCACTTGACCTTCTATGTCTCCATCTCCTCCACCCTCTCCCTCTGCCATCTGGGCTTGCATACTGGCCACCTGTACTCGTAGCTTTGCTACCTCTGCCTCTGGCCCCTCCAGCTATGTTTGTAATATACCTATCTATGTGATCAGCATCACTACCTTCCCCTATAGGGCATCTCTCTGTACTATTATGGTAGCTAAGTCAGGACACCCGAGTCTAGGTGGTATAGCTTGTAACTGAGCCGCCCACCACTTCCTATACCTGTCGGTACATCCGGCGTCATCAATTTTCCAATCCACTGGCTAATCCTCCTCCCCTATAGGCACTGTAGGCTATGGTAGAGGTAGTGGCCTCTCCACGTCATCTCTCTTATAATGTGGGAAGGATGGAGGAATATCATGTACAAGCCCAAACTACCATCACACCTGGTCTATCGGGATCATCTCATCCTCCCCGGAACGACGAACCTGTATCCACCTCTCTAGTTGGAGCTTAGCTAGATCCTCATGCATGTGCCTATATGAGGGGAATTCCACATATGGCCTCCAGATAATGTCCACTCTAGATAACCCCTCCAACAAATGCCGAAAATGGGCCACATCATATGTTGGCCTATCCGACCTCCACTCTCCTACAACCGACACCCATCCCCTGTATCCCAACCACACACATCATGCACGAAATGCATCTACTCAGGGAATTCCTATAGGACAAACACAGACTATGTACTCATAGGCCCAGTAGTGCAGTATAAAGGTACAACACAGGCTAAACTTGTGCAACCGCCCATACGCCCACAACTCTCTGTATAGCTGCACCAAGAATGTTGGTGCCCAAGAAAAGCATGTCTCATGCACCATCATATCGTGGAGCACCCCCATCAGTGATCAGGGAAAACGTCCAACCTCTACATCAGACAGTGCATAGCAGCACACTGCCTCCATCAATAAAACCACTAGCCTCGTCTCATCTGGATTGGCTAGGTACATCTCTCCATAGCTTGAATTGGCGCTATGGAATCTTAGCTCCACTACACCCTCGCCAAATACTATCCCGATCAGCTTCTCTGAGGCCTCGGATTAGATAGAGTACACCTGGGCCCCTAATATGGGTAACCACAAAATCCGGAACATGTCCTCCAAGGTGATAGTCATCTCACCCGTTGAAAGGTGAAACGTGTTGGTCACGGAGTCCCATCTAGCGATGAGCGCGACCATCAAACTAGGCTACCGAACCACATGTCGGTAGTGCCAAATACCACTCAAGCCCACTATCTCCACATGTTGCAACTCCAAAGGAGTCACTAATCCATGCAATATCACCAATAGAGGTGGAACCCTGTCCCGCATATGTAACTGCAATCTCCCCTACATCCAATCTAAGCACAACATTAATCTACATTTACCATAACCATATTCACCAATTATCTCAACTACCTGGCCCACATCCCTCTTGGACCCTTATGCCTAAAATCCTGACCAGTGTCGGTTCATCCTAACCGATTTTGGCCACCCTTAAATGGGCATCGGTCACCTATTTGGTGACTAATACTGGTTCATCTTTACCAACCATGGTTACCACGTAACCGACATTGGTCTCCTGTTTGGTGACTGATCCTAGTTCTACCCAACCAATGCCGGCCCAGCTTGACTGATTCCGATCACTGTCGTGGAAAAATCCACAACTTTCCAAATCCCCCTTTTTCTAAAACCCTCCCACCTATCCCTTTTACCCCACCTATAATGACCTACACTACCCTAAAACCCCTACCCACCCCACCTATCCAATTTACTACCCTCACCCCTCTTTTTTGCCCATTTTCCCCCCATACCCACATTTCCTTTTTCCCACCCACAAATAAATAGCCAACCCACAAAAAACCTACAAATCCGAACTTATCACAACCTCTACTCTATCTAATTACACTATGAGTTAGGCTCTTACGTCGTTGTTTTTGTCGCCGTCTCATGTGGCATTCTGCCATTGTTGTCGAGTGTTGTGTGGGGGGGGGGGGGGGGTGGGGGTTTTTGTTTAACCCCCCCCCACCCCCCCCCCCCCCCCCCACGCCCCCCAACTCTCCCCCCCCCCACCCCCCCCCCCCCCCCCCCCCCCCCCCCCCCCCCCCCCCCCCAACCCCCCCCCCCCCCCCCACCCCCCCCCCCCCCCCCCCCACCCCCCCGCCCCCCCCCCCCCCCCACCCCCCCCCACCCCCCCCCCCCCCCCCCCCCCCCCCCCCCCCCCCCCCCACACCCTCCCACCCCCACCCCCTCCCCACCCACCCCCCCCCCCCCCCCCACCCGCTCCCCCCCCCCCCCCCCCCCCCCCCCCCCCCCCCCTCCGATGGTCCGCCGATCCTCTCATCCTCTGCACCATCCTTCAAATATCTAACTTTACTCTGACCAATCAACTCTCTCGCTCATGATTCACGTGGACCCGTTACATCACCAACCCCACCCCACCGTCAACATCACACTTCCCGCTCACTGTCCCTTTTAATCCAGACACTTATTCCTCTCTTTTACTTCTTCTTTTGTCATTTCTCTCACTTCGTACATAAAAAAAGAATATTAAAAACATGGATTTTTTGTTTTTATACAAAACCCGACCTAACCGACATCAATTCCCCTAGACCGGCATCGGTCTCATGCCCTACCTCACCGCCATCAGTTTTCCTATTCCAACGTCGGTTATCCATGACCACCATCAGTCAACCTAACCTACACATTGCCCCTAATTTTCCATTTTACCCCACCCTTACCTTGCTCCTTTACCCAACCCATCACCTTACCTTTCTTGACCTCATCATTTACTACCTCCATTTTTCCTTCTTTGGGGACTCATTATTTTACCCCTACCTTGGCCTTACCCGTGCCGTGACCTAGATATTTAGACCTAGACCATCGTTAGGGACCTTTGACCTCATGTGTTCGCTATACTTTGTGGCAATGTTACCTGTGTTAATTGACCTAATGATCTTACCTAGCCTATTGTCATGACCGTGTATCCTGACCATACCTTTGGTGTACCGGAACATACCTAAAATGTTCCTGCACCTAACCTACATTGTGTTTCCTGACCATATCCTATACCTTGGATACCAGATTCACTTCAACCTTGTTTGGATAAACCTATTGACCTTAGACGATGTAGAGTTTTCCTGCTCTTCAACCTGGTAGCGTGTTGTATTTTATACATGTTTGTGTGTTTGACTGTTGCTACTTGTGACCCAGACCCATTACCTATATTTTCCTGTGTAGACCTTTCACCCTTTTTCCATGTACCCACTTTCCTTTTCCTCACCTTTACCTTTTATCAAACCACTCATCACTTACGACTGCTACCTCATCAGTTCTTGGTTTGAGGGGGATCACCTTCACCCACACATGGGGCAACCACATCTTATTTTTGTTAACATCACTTACCAATACAAGCTACACAACAAAAAGGGGCAAAATGTAGACACTAAAATTAGGTCACACTCCCTTTTTGTCCCTCAACATATAAGCACCCTTTATTACATTTACCTAGCCATGACTCCCTTCACCCCACTAATATTAATTTAATTAATTAAATTAAATTAATGCATTTTCCTCGCTATATTTATTATTTAAATAATATCCCCACATACAATTCACTTAGACACCTCACCAAGCCAACTCAACCTAAGACCTATTCTTAGCAAGTTCCCATAACTAACTAAGACTTACCCAAACCCTAAAAATAAATGCCTACATTCCCTCTAACCACATTCCCACATGATCATAAGAAGATCCTATTCTAATCCATGGGATAACGACATGAGATCTAAGAAAACCAGGAGGATCTCCCTAGTTTAGTAAACCTAGGAAATCCTGCCTTGACCGACGTTGGTTACCCCTAACCATTGCCGGTTAAGCTAGACCGCCATTGGTTACCCCTTTTAACCCCTAAACTACCTTATTCTCAAGGTTGACAAACATTGGGATAAATTTTACGAGCAATAACAAATCTCAGAGAGATAACGCATCTTCAGAGAGCCAATTCCAGTGAAAAATCACATCGAAGGAAGGAGATTGAGAATTCTTCTCCTGCACAACCATCACATCCATGATCTAATCTATCCAAGCAAAGAGGAGTGTACATGCAGCCCATGCAGAAGCTTTTCTTCACTTGGTGATCACTTACAACCTTTAAACCCATCATCAGCACCTCCATCCCTCACACACAGGCCTTCAGGAATGAAATCCAAGTAAGTATAACATCATACTTTTCTAGTTATTTCATTTCATCATTATTTTATCATCCATTGCTTATCTTTCTCCCTATTGACCTTCTCCATATTTTCACCTCCATATACCCATTAAAACCTTTCAAAAGCCACTCCAATCACCCAATACATCATCCCGACCAACCAAATTCCTTTGTGCAATCACAAAGGAGACCAAAAGCCTATTTTGTGTCATTTCGAGATCTCACAGTAACTGGCACCGGTTATACCTAACCGCCGTGAGTCACCCCTGACCGACACTGGTCTCTTTGTTTTCCCACACATCCCTGAACAGCAACCGACCCACCTATTTTTATCTCACCCTCATGCACTTGTGATCTACTCGAGACCTTTATCAAACCTGCAGAGACCCAGAACCAATCATTCAACCTTTGGATTCTATTCTAGCTTAGCCTGTTAGATTAGATCTATTTCTTATTGTGTTTTTAAGTGAGATACCTAAATCATTTTAAAATAACTATAGGATTTACTTTGTTTACAACATTGAATTGTTTAAAACAGTGGACTGACAACCATCTAGGAAGTATCATACTTCCTAGATCTAGCTTATGCTAGGCAATTCACTGCCCATATTGTTTAATTCCTTCTGGTGGTCTTGTTTTCATTACAGGTAGTTCCTCCTAGTCAAAGGGAAGCTCTCATGATCAGTTGTGGATTCGGAATTCATACGCGCGCAACAACCCATCAACTGAAATTTGAACAAGTATTCCTCTTATGCCCGTTACCCTATCTGTTTCGTCAACACTTCAAAGAAACAATCTAAGAAAAGGGTGAAACACTCTATTTTTCGGGTTTAACCTATAGATTTTTTTCTCTCATGATTGGCTCTAGTTTCAGATCTGGGCCATGAATTAATGAGCACGAATGCAACAAATAATCCATTAAATGCAAGATTTTTAGTGCGTTACATTGTAAGAATGATGAGACCTTTCCTGGGTCATGAAGTGAGATCGAGGCAATGTAGTATATGTCCTTTGGTTAGGAAGGTTTTGATATGTGAAATAGGTGCATGACATGCAACCCATTTTAATTCTCACATTTTTTTTATCTCTAACTATGTGTCCATGTCTACACCTTATCTAATAAATAAAATGTGATGCAACCAAAAAATTGACACCATAGAAATGAAAAAAGGCTAGCAAACCTCAATCGACAATCTAAATCTTCCTATTGTTTATATGTCCAATCCTTAGAGGGGCTCAATTATCGATGATTGTGTCATACATTGCTTACTATTTTGCAATTAATCAAGCTTAAAACTGAAAAGCATGCTTGCAAAGTACTATAATAAGTAAGCAGTGTGGTTACATTTTAGACTTGTCCCCATTTCAATTCTCACCATTTTTAATTTGGGGCCCTTGAATTTGACATTTCACTAACGTGAATAATGCTCACAAGATTGTTGATTAGGTGAATCACATGTAACATATATTATTTGTGTAGGAACAATATGATTTATCGAATATGTGTAGGACGTGCGAGTATTTGATTCCCACCTTTAAATTTCCAACATTCCATTCATGTATACGTCTTACCTATCAAATTAAATGCTTTCCAGTTTTAAGCCTTAGTGCTACGAAACAAAAAAATAACAAGCTTACTTTACAATTAAAATCTACCTTTTGCTATTATATTCAATCACTTGAAGGCCTCAAATATTGATGGTTGTTTGCACACACCCTGTTTTCATAAAATTACTTGAGCTTGCAAGTTGATACAGAGGTCGGTAAATATTTCTATGTGGAGGCAGGATGATACATAGTGAATACATCACTTATATACTACCTTGCGTGGTTTAAATGAACAAGGTCACTACTTCGATGATTTTCCACCCTTTTATTTACATTATAGACTTTACCTTCGATTGTAGGACATGCAATCTTCACACTTGATTTTCTTTTCAACTATTTAAGAGTGATTTTTATTTCCTTTGGGTGATGTTATTCGCTTGCAAATTCACACATTTTATGTGAATTTTTATAAATCCACCCAAAAAAACTTATAATTTTTTTAGCTTTGTTTTTTCGTTTTAGACTCTAGGATTTTGTTTTAAACTTCTCAAGATTATCTTTGGTTTTAGATTTGTGCCACAAATTAGCAAGCACAAATGTAATGGATATTCCATTAGAGGCAAGATTTATAGTGAGTTTCATAGTAGGAATGAGGAAGCATTTCACAAAATATGGAGTGAGATCAAGAAAATGCAGTAAAAAAATGTAGTACATGTCCTTTGGTTGGGAAGAATCTGATTTGTGAAATAGGTGCAAGGTTCTAATTCCCACATTTTTATTTCCAAATTTTTGTCCATGTCTACAACCTATCTAGAAAATTAAATGTGATGCAACCTGTTATCAGCTAATTTTGACTTTGCAAAATTATTTTTAAAAAATAAAAATGAAAATTTTGAAAATTTTCAGAAGTGTTACTTTGCGTGGTTAATTGCCCTCATTAGGATTGTCTCATTTTTGTGATCGTTTCGTTCTTCGTTTCATCCTTCCTGGGAAAGAACTCTTCTCGCCAGGCTTTAAATCACATTAAAATACATTAAAATTAATTAATTAATCGCTCCTTGTTTGCTAAAATTAACTTTTAAATAACTTGAGAGTATTTAATTAAATAAATATTAATTAAAAATTCATTTAACTAATTTTTATTGCCGGGGAAGTAAGATTATGCTTCCAACTACTGGGAATGCCAATTTGGCTTCCTGAACCTAGATTTCCCCTTCCCTGGCAATTTTCTTTTAATTTCCCGCTTGTGGGATTTTCTCCACCAATTGCCAAGTCATGGATTGGCTAACTGGAAAGAAATATCCCAATTTCCCACATGGGGAAATTGAACGGGGATTTCCAGCCCACTTTTCCATTCTCGTTGGCAATTTGTTGTTGCTTTCCCCATTTCCCCCTGGCACTTAATTCCACTACCTGGGAAGAGAGGAAGATGGATTAATCCTCATAAATTCCTCCGTCAAACTCGTTGGAAAAAGTCGTGCGAAGCTTTCTGATTGCTTCTTATTTCTTCTCAAGGACACTATTTTGTCACATCCCATAATACAAGAGAAAATCACGCCAAGAAGGAGGAATATCCATCATCTGTCTATGCAGTTTGAAGGAGGAGTACACCAGAAGCTTTCCACGCATGCAAAGGATGCGGAGGTAAAAGACAAGTTTTTCCACGCAGGGAGAGAAAGAAAAGATCATTACCCACGTTTTTTGAAAGAGGAATAGTCCAAACAAAAAATCCAGGAAAGGAGACAGCAAAATAAGAAAATGTGCAGGTTTTAGAGACAGTCCAAAAAGTAGAGGAGGGGATAGGTTATTGGCTCCCACGCACCAAGTAGCAGACCACACATTGACAGGGAAAGAGACAAAACAACAACCAAATCAAAATCCACACATTTTTCAGGAAAGAGCAGCATTTTTAGAACAATTTTAAAAATACCAAGCACTAGGCCACGCTAGGAAAGGAGACCACCACGCCTACGGGAGAAGGAGATCTCCACACAGGAACAACCAAAAACATTCACCACGTTTTTAGAGAAATATTCCAAAAAAAATTGAAAATAACAAAGGTTTCCATGCCTTGGGAGAGAGAAATATCATTACCTGCGTGAGGAGAGAGGAGGACAACAAGAAGATAAAAAATTCCTTTCCACGTATTGGAGGAGGTGACCAAGAGGAGACGCACTAATGTTAGCAAAGCCCACACATTGGGCAAAGGGAAAGTTTTAAATCATTTGTTACCAAAAAATTGTCCTCCACACACCAAGATCTTCCACGCAGAAGTAAAGAACAAAATCTCATGCATGCAAGGGTGAAGGAGATACCCACACGCCTAGGAGGAAAAAATAATAGTTCAATAAATTGCAAGTTAAAAAGCTGTGCCAGGAAAAGAAGGACAACAAATTAATTTAAAGTCAAAGAAGATCTTCATGCCTTGGAAGGAATATTCCATACATTGGGAAAAGGGGAAGGATTTAAATTCATTTGTTACCCATCCAAGAGATTTCCAAGCATTCTCCAGAACCTTTCCACGCATTCATCTAGACAAGTTTCCAAAACCACACGCTGAAGGAGGAATCCACACATTGAAAGCAAAGGTGAAGAAATAATGGATTAAGAATATTGAAATTGATCCTGCATGAAGCCATCGCAGATCGGGAGAATTTGATTAAAAATAAATATTATTGTAATTTTTCTCGATCTAGAATTCGAGCTTAGTCTTGATATTTTTTTTTGTGTTGACATTTTCAAAAAAAAAAATTGTAATTCAGAAAAAAATTTATTTTTATTTTAAAACTAATAATAATAATAATATAATAGAAAATACTTTTCTTGCATCAACGTGGTTTCTGATACTAAGACCTGGCCCCATTTGTGTTGTCTTGTGTGTCTGTGTCATTCTTTTATAAAATTCATAATGGCCGAAAAATCCAAATCTGCGAGGAGATAGAGGAAACCAGTGGAAAAATCTAAGAAATCCGCCTTGAAGTATGAATTCCAAGGAATTATTCCTCCCAGTCCATTAAGTTAGCATACCACAACATCACTAATACAAATCTAGGTCACATCGATGTGCAACAGTTTTGCGAGTGGGTGAAAACTTAAGGCAAAACCATTTTCTTAGATAGACTTTACCATAGTGGCCTACCCCAAGATGGAACATTTCCTGTCTCAGTGAAGTGTCCAGAATTGGTTATTGCTTGCGTGGAGCATTATGACCCTGAGAGATGAGGAATTTTTAAAGATAATCGTGAGCCTTTCCTCTTAATCACACCAGAGCACAATTTCTTGGCATACCCAAATTTCTTGAGAATGCGGATATCACTTGCTATTCAGCACAAGAATTTTGGGATGAAGATCCCCTGAGATGGAGAAAGATGGTTAACAACCAAGAGACCTCAGATTGATGTGATTACCAAAAAACTATACCGCATTGAGTTCGTGGAAGAAATCAGGGATATGATCACTCTCCTAAGTCAATTTTTCGGTCTACCTTCTGCTAGGATTTTCCACCCATGGATGTATCCGTTTATCTGTATCATCCTAGACAAGAAAGAGTTTATGGATTGGGCCACCATCATTAGTAACACCCTTAAAAAACAATTGATAGAAGTTAAGATGACTAGATGCTTCTACATGACATCGTATCTGACTTATGCGGTAGCAAGAAGAAAGCTATTTTCAGGACTTGAAATGAGAGGAGTCATGTGGCCGTCGAAAAATGTTTTTCATTATTACCCTCAAATCAGTTTAAAAACTAGTTCTCATCATTTTAGAAGAGTCGATGATGCATTCACCTTCCATGTGATCTGTAACTTGAATCGGAATAGTAAGGAAAGGTTTTCTTAAGAAGTCATGAGAGTCATTTCCCAATGGGGAACCTGGTTTATTCAATTTTCATTTTTTTCCTATATTTGCGTGAGCAGTTTTGTTGGTACCCCGTGGAAACTTCCTAAGTACATAAGTGACAGATGGGCATTAATGGAGCTGGCACAACAATTATTCCAAGTTCACTACCTTCTTAGTGACAAGCACCATTCAAGAATTCATTTTCCAATCCAAATCGGGGAATACCAATGTCCAAATGTTTTCAATGCACAACTCATGGAAAAATTGTTCACTCTCATAACCATCCATCCATATGTGAAGAGAGCCCAGTTTGATATCAATGGATATATGCAAAATATTCTTGGGGAAAAGTACCAACATAAACCTACCATGGAATATTTCTGGGCTGCTTGTTTGGATGAACATGAGGTAAGAAGATGGGATTACTCTTGCCTAACACTTGCTCAAATCAAGGCCTTCCGCATCAAGAGTCCTCCCGATTCATTCATAAATGATGATGAGGATGTCATCGATCCCTCATATGATGCCATTTCCTTTACCCCATTTCCTCGAATCAACTAGACCAAAAGAGATGAATTTTCTCTTGATAGAAAGAATAAACTAATTATTGAAAGAAGTATATCTTGATATGACAAAGAACTTGCCAAATTGCAATCAATTCCAAATAACGTTTCAAGATCACAAAAATTTCCAATACGAGGGGGTCTCCATTTGATCAAAGTATCTTCTCGATCAACCTCATTACCATACAATCATACACAACAAGCAAGAAAGGAGTGGTTGCCAAAAACCACTTTGCCAAGTAATGTGTCACAAGGAGAAAGATCTAAAGATCCTAACCCCGAAGAAGGAAGAGAGCGTGTGTCTGGATTTTATACCTCGAGTAGTTATCCTTCTACCCATGTCGTTAATAGTGCTCAGAATTTGGTAGCAAATGATCCTCAACTATGCTTAAAACAAGCATCCACCTAGGCGCGGGTAATTATAATATCAAACACTTCAGAGCATGTAGTTCATGAAGGGATTTCTCAAAATCTCCTGAATAATCAGGAAGTGGATATTGAGGTTGTGTCTCCTCAAATTGAGGTCGTAGATAGGATTCAAGAAGGATCTCATGATGTCGAGAATAATGAGAATATTGATTCAAGCTCTAGGATTTTGTATGCTGAAATAGTGAATGATACTCCTTCCTCGCTTGGTTCTGAAGTAAAGAAAAGGAAGAGGGTTGTCAAGCCAATTGACATTGATTTTGATGCCCTTTTAAAACTTTTGAATGATGCCATTCCTAAGAATCCTAAGGTACTTTCTTGAATAATGGTGGATAATGATGGAAACAAATTTGCAGACCTTGGCATTCCACGAGTTGATAAAGAACGCGATGCTATGACACCTGCCGACTATGAAGTTTCCAGACTTGGACTTGGAAGATCAACATTAGAAAGTGATGTGGCGATGGCTCAAGATTCAATTGATATCGTGCTAAAGATACTTGAGAAATGCAAGACTCAAAACTCTCAGCTCAAGGCCGAAAAGAATAAATTGGTGGAATATGTTCAACATTTGATAAATCCCATAGCATCCACCTTCCCAGTACCTGATGTAGTGTCTGCTCTAGATGAATATACTCTCAATTTGTTAAAGGAAATAAACACATTGGGCCATGTAACTAAAACTTGGCTTTGGATATTCTCGTTTTAGGCTACGGGACGATCAAAACTGCGGTTAAGCTTCATGAAGTTTCCACTGCGTGTCTTGATCCAATTCTTTCTTTCAAAGAATTTTTTTTTTTCCTATATCAAATTTGGATGAGATATTTCCCAGTTTGCATGAGATGACAATTATGGAATCTTCAGTTTTAGCTATTGAATGAATTCTCGAATTTGAACATTGAGGGACACATTTTCTTTGGTTTCTGCATCTCAAATCAAGAAAAATTCTTCTTGAGGATTCTATGATCCATTATGAAAGCATGTGCAATGAAGCCTTCAATTCAATCTCCTTGATTCTGGAATTCATGGCTGAGATTCCTTGTAACCTCATAAATGAGCATAATCAAAGGTGTTCATCGGAGCAGGTGGAGGAGCAATTTTCTCAAAATTTTAAGGACATGTATACTCCTGCCAACAATTTCTTGTCAATTTCAATGGAGAGGTGCATCAAATTAAATAAATTATTTAATAATACTCAATCCAAAATTGTTAATTTAGATGATATGCTAAGTAAAATTCTTGAATTGTAGGTATTTTGTGAGGCTATTATTCAACCAAGTGAACCTCCAAAAGAAGAAAAGATGTTTGAAACTTTGGGAAGGTTTAGATCCTTTACATTGGCAAAAGTTGTTGATCCTAATTTCACCAGCGGTTCAGGGAGTTGATTTTCTTTGTATCTAATGAAGTGGGAGAGTCCATTTCTCATACGCTTGAGCTAGGCGGACCCCATTTCAATGGATAAGGCACTGGTTATTATTGTATATTTTAAAAGGTGTTTTTATTTTTTTTTGGGAAACAATAGATATTTTCAGTAATTTCTATTTTTGAGTTGTCTTTCATAAAGTTGTTGAAAAATTCAAAGGTCACTTAAGTGCCTTATTTAATGATCATGTAAAACCCTAACTACTTTGTAACCAACTTTTGGGTTATAAAAGGAAGTGAGGGGCTCATTTGTAAAGGGTGAATTTGAGAGAGGAGAAGAAATAATTTTGTGTGCAAGCTTTGTTTCAGGAAGAAACTTTGTGTTCTTTTGTGAAAAACATTTTGGAGTTAATGAAATATGAAATTTGTGTCTCATTCATTGTCTCTTTTAATACTTGATGTTCTTATGTTCATTAGATGTTAGGTGTTTGAAATTGCATGCAAAAATTATCTTTGATCTTATTGTCAATGTTATTAATCAGTTGTTCTAGTTCACAGTGTTCAAGCTCTGATTATCTACTTCCTCATGTGTGTTCCATTTTACACGTTCTTGTTTGGCTAGCTCAAAATCCATTTTATTTGTGTTAGTTATTCATCTTTATTCTTCATGCAATATTATGCTTTGTGTTTACCTAACTCTTGCATGTTCTTTTATTTCAATCCATTCCACTCCTTTCCTTCTTTTCATTCCATCTCCTTCATTCACTTTTCTTTCCATTGATGTTCCAAAACATCCCCCACATACAATTTACAGATGTAATCACAGTTTTGTTTTTCAATAAAGGCAGCCTCACCTTCGTTGAGGAGGGACTTCGTTCCCACACTGTTGCATGTCATTTGCATGCATGAAAATCCATATGCTAACTGTTTTTGGTGACTCCACTAGGGATTTAGGAATCGTTAACTAGTTCTTGGTTAAATATTTATGACTATCCCCTCTGAACAAGCTCCAGTTCTTCAACCGAACCTTGTGCCCAACAAAGATTTCCAAGGATACATCGCTGCAAAGCTTCGAACAGTAGCTTGGGAAAACCGTGAAAGCTTGCAGCAATTTTTGGCTGTTGATAGAGCCATTGACAGAGAAATCTACATCGAAGACCTTAGGATAAATCACCCGCACTTGTGGCCAAAATACCTCCTGGACATGTGTTGATCATTATTCACCAATGCAGTCCTCTTCCACTAAGGTAAGAAGTTGTATGACTATTACAGGTAACCCACCTATCTTGCAACCAAATATTGTTTTTGCAGATACTTAAGAAGACATATAATCAAATTTGAGGCAAGCTATTTGGGAAAAGTGCACAAGTAACCATCAGAAAAGGCTAGAGCCGGTCGAAACACGCCGGTGATCCCCTCACCATAAAGATTCCAAACTAGAAGGAAAGATGTTTACGTGATGAGAAAAAGCTAAAGGTCGATCTGACCCCACTTTTGACTTTCAAGGAAAATTTGGTTTCAAGTTATCTCCTCCAAAGAAGAACACACCTCGTAGATCTACAAGCCTTGCCTCAAGTCCTGAAAGAGCAAGCAAGGAAGGAATCACTACTAGTCAAGCACTTGTCCTTGCTCACGCTATTTTACCTTCGTTTACCACCTTTCCTCAAATGGCAGCCAACATACCATGGGGAAATTCCATAGGCCCATTGGCCTTACCTACTCGACATGAACTCCCATGAGGATCAAGAAATATTCTTCCAAAGTTTGATGGAGATGGGAAGACATCACCAAATGATCATATTTCTACCTTTTTCGCTGCATGTGCTGTTTTGTTTGTAGAATATGAAGATGTTACTATTCATCTCTTCATCGAAACATTGCATGATGTTGCTGCCGATTGGTTTCATCATTTTCCCAATGGATGTATCACAAATTGGAATGATATGAAAAATAGGTTTGAAAATCGATTCAAAATGGCGAAAGATGAACATGCTCTTCTTGCCCAACTATCTCAGGTGAAGAAAGAGCCAAAAAAACCCATGAGGAATTTCGTGGAAAAATTCAACAAAATGGTGAACAAAGTTCCTGTTGAGATTTATCCAAACCTTGATGGACAAAAAAGTGTTTCTTTATTACGCACAACAACCAGAAGTGTGCTATTAGCTGAGAAGGGCTAGGGTGGCTACTTTGGAACTTGCTCAATATTTGGTCATAGAAATTGAAGATGACTTAATCATGGTAGGAAAATTCAAGAAAAATTCCCTCGAAGGAAAGAGTCAAGAAACTCCCAATTCTTCAGAAGCTATACTCACTAAGCTGGCTAGTGATGTGTTGGCTTTAAAAAAGCAAGTTGCTCAAAGTAGTAAACCTGCTCCTTACAAAGAAATCCTGAGAAAAGGATATGTTCCCAACAAAGCCAGGATTACAGGTGCTCCAATGAGGCTTGCTATTGAAGCAACTCCCGTGACTAATTCAAAATGTGATGTCATTGAAGAAAGCGATGATAAAATTGAAGTCGTCAAGGTTGATGAGGAAGAGTCAGATTCTGAGACATCTAAACCTAAAGTTGAAGATCCTGAGGGGGAAAGTAATAATCATTTCTTTAAGTATCATTCAGAGGAAGAAGATGAATACAAATAAATTATAGAAAATATGAATAGTCAATCCTTTGATTCCTTCACACACTCTTAGAAAAAGGAGAAGGATACCACTAAGGTGGGAGATAAAGCGGTTTCTAAGGAAACTCTTAAAGAATCCAAGACAAATGAGGCTCCTACGCAGTCCAAGGTGACTAAGGTTTCAAAGGTCAAAACTATCTTAAAGAAAGGAGGGTCCTTGTTAGATCAATCGGTAGGTAAACCAACTATGAAGAAAGCTTCTTCTTCCACATCAGTGTCAACCAAACCCAAAGCCAAGGTCAAAAGTGTGCGATCATCAAGTTTGAAAGAACTTATATCTGAGACTTAAAGTATGATTACTTTGCCTAAATTCGATATCATTGATCATATCAATAAAACAAAAATTTCCATGTCACAGGCAGAGTACTTGAAGTCCAACAAGGATCAGCTTGAGAAATTGGTCCAATTTATCAAAGGTGACTCTACTGGTCATTCCTCCAAAGGAATTATGAAAACTCCCAAAGATGGGAAAACTAAAAATATTGTAGTGGCCACTACACCTTCCAATGAAAATATTGAACCTTTCTTTGTTTCCTTTCTGATCAACGGATGCAAATTAAGTAATTGCATTATAGAATCTGGAGCCTCGAATAATGTGATGCTGGAAAAAGTAGCACATGGTCTTGGTTTGACTTGTATAAGAACATTCGGATCATGTTACTCCATGGAAACCAAGAAAGTTCCTCTAATCGGGTAGATTAAAGACATTCAAATGGTTTTAGCCCAATTCCCTCAAAAGTGAGTTAAGGTAACCATTTTAGTTGTTGATATTCCCATCTCGTATGGAATGTTGTTGAGTAAGAAATTTTGCAGAGATTTGGGTGGTGAGATTCAAATGGACTAGTCTCATGCCATGACTCCTATCAATGGAGAAATGAAAAAGCTTATGTCGGAAGCTCAGGAAAAGTTCACGGTAACTAAAACCAAATATCATCGCGCATAGATCCTTTTCCCAAGTATGGGTAATTGTATGATGACTGCAGAAATTCATACCCTTGAGATCACTTGCCAAGATTCCAATGAGATCTGGACTCTTGAGTTCGATGGAAGTTGTTGTTCAACGGGTTCTGGTGCAGGAGTGGTGCTTATATCTCCAAATGGTAAAATATTTCCTTTTTCCTACAAAATCAAATTTTCTAATACTAATAACACTATAGAGTATGAGGCATTAATCCTTGGCCTTCAAGCTGTAGAGGAGAAAGGGATCAAAAATTTGGAAGTCTTTAGAGATGTGGAATTGATCGTGAAACAGGTAAGGAATCAGTTCCAAGTAAAGAATGATCGTTTGAGAAACTACAGAAATAAAGTGTGGGATGCAATAGAAGTCTTCGAGGCTTTTTCCATAAAATTTGTCCCTCGTGAAAAGAATGACAAAGTGGATTATCTAGTAGTCTCAGCTTCATTAATGATTCCTCATTCAGAGTTTGATCAAGACAAATACACCATTGAAATGGTTTTTAGGCCAAGTGTTTCTGAAAATGTAGAAAATTGGAAAGTGTTTAATGATGATCAACAAATTATTGCCTTCTTGGAAAAGAGAGAAAAATTTGAATAGTTTTACTTTAAAGGAAGTGATTCTGCATTTCACAAATCAACTACCTCACCCATTTAGGAAGGAGTTGAGAACAAAGATCCTAGTGATGGCATCATTCAACTCAAATGAAATAAAATTCCCAAAGGATTGGTTTCACTTGAAGAACTTTTTGACAAACATGACAGGTTTATCAAAGAGAAAGAATAGGCAAGACCTACAAATTCTGGTGAATATGAGAAAGTTAATATTGGTACCAAGGATAAACCTCGCTTGATCAATATTGGTAAGTGTTTCTCACCTGAGGAGTGCAGGAAATTCATAAGCCTCCTTACCAAATATTCTGAAATTTTGGCTTATTCATACGAAGACATGAAGTCTTTCCAACCCAGGGAAATGGAACATGTCATACCCTTGAAGCTTGGTGCAGTTCCATTCAGGCAAAAGAAAAGACAATATAATCCCAATATTGCAAGGACAATATTTTATGAAGTTTAAAAGATGTTAGATACACGAATAGTGTTTCCTATTTGACATTTGACCTAGATAGTTAATATTCTACCAGTTCGCAAGAAAAATGAAGAAATTAGGATTTGCGCAGATTTTCGCAATCTTAATGAGGCTTCCTTGAAGGATAACTACCCACTGCCAGTGATGGACCATATTTTGTAGGTAGTATCTGGATCAGAAATGTTGTCTATGGTACATGGCTTCTTTGGCTATAATCATATTGAAGTGGCTAGAGAATATCAACATAAAACCACATTTACTACCCCCTGGGGTACATTCGCATATAGAAGAATGCCCTTTGGTTTGAACAATGCCAACACAACTTTTCAAAGGGCCATAGATATGGCATTTGCAGATTATAAAGACAAGATCATTGTGATATACCTAGATGACATGACAGTTTTCTCCAAGAAACGAGAAGATCACCTAAGGGATTTGGAGAAAATATTGCAAAGGTACAGACTTCATAAGATTTCTCTGAATCCAAAAAAGTCCATGTTCGAAGTTACAAAAGGGAAACTCCTAGGTCATATTGTTTCTAAGGAAGGAAATCAGATCAATCCTAAACGCGTTCAAGCTATTAAAACTCTTTCCTTGCCTACAAGTAAGCCTGGGGTCCACTCCTTCTTTGGGAAGGTGAAATTTTTGAGAAGGTGAAATTTTTGAGAAGGTTCATGCCAGATTTTACCAAGCTGACTAAGGAAATCACTGATATGATGAAAGGAAAAGAATCCTTCAAATGGTCAAAGGAAGGTAGAGAGGCATTTTAGAAAATCAAAGGTGCTATTGCAAAAGCTCCTACATTGGTATGTCTTGATTTTAAAAAGGATTTTATAATTTATTGCTATGCTTTTTCACACACAATCTCCACCATTTTGACTCAGCACAATCAAGAGGGGATCAAATCTCCTATCGCATTCATGAGTTCAGGATTCAAGAAACATGAACTTAATTACACTCCTCTTGAGAGACATGTGTACGTTGTGGTAAGATCCCTGAAACACTTTAGGTATTATGTGTTGAATTCTCATACCAAAGTCTTAGTTCCAGACACCGTGGTGAAATCAACGTTGACACAATAAGAACCAGGATCTAAAAGAGGTAAGTGGGTCTCCAAGATTCAAGAATATGATTTGGACATCAATCCTACCAAGTTGGTTCGAGGAAGAGGACTCTACCAACTCATTGTAGAGAATGAACCATGGGATAACTCCGAAGAAGAACCAATTGAAGAAAATTTACCATTGGTATTTTTTTTTCAGTACCACAGATGAATGGTATTTTGATATTGCCTACTAGCTAAGGAGAAATGAGCAAAAAAAAAGAGCTTCCAGGTACGTTATCCAAGATAACACGTTCAAGAAATGGATTGACTGCATGTTCCTCAGATGTGTTGATAAAGAGCAACAACTTAGGTTGTTGAAAGCTTTCCACAATCATGCTTGCAGTGGTCATTTCTATGGCCCAGTAACAACCCATAAAATTATGAGAGCACATTATTACTGGCCCACTATGTTTTCTGATGCTTAGAAATGGGTAACAAAGTGCGAAGCTTGTCAATAATTTGTTGGAAGACCAAAATTGGAAACTTTTCCTTTGAAGCCAGTTGTCATTGAAGAACCCTTTCAACAATTGGCTTTAGATTTCATCGAGGTTTTGAATCCTAATTGTAGTGCTGGTCAAAATCACGTTCTCACCACCACTGATTAATTTACAAAGTGGGTGGAAGCTATACCGGTGAAACAAACATCTACTGCAGTAATCTATGATTTCATCAAAGAAAATATATTGGTTCGTTATGGAATTCCACACAAGATCGTGACGGACAATGCCTCAAATTTTTCTTCTATAGAGATGATATGTTTTTTCTATGGATATGGGATATCCTTGTCTCATTCATCAAATTACTACCCACAGGGAAATGGTCAGGCTGAATCCAGTAACAAAAACCTCATTACTATTGTGCGTAAGTAAGTCGAAGAAAATCAAAGAACTTGGCACAAAAAATTATACGATGCATTGTGGGCTGATCGCATAACTCCCAAAAGGGCAATTGGGATGTCTCGATTTCAAATTTTGTATGGAACCAATGCTCAAATTCCTGTCACACTGGAGTTACTAGCATTAAAATTAGCTCAAGCAGTTGATGATGAATGCTTCACTAATGCATTAGATAAAAGGATCATATTCCTAAGCAAGCTCGAGGAACAAAGAATTCAAGTGGCAAACAGGATTGAGGAACATCAATCCAAGGTAAAGAAATTGTTTGACAGGAAAAATAGGGAGAAACAATTTCAAATCAATGACTTAGTTCTTCTCTGGGACAAAAGACTTGAACCGAAAGGAAAGCATGGGAAGTTTGACTCGTTGTGGCTAGGCCCATTCAAAATAAGACATTTCTGTGGAGATAGTACCTATTAATTGTTATATCCTGATGGAACTCATTTGCCTTTTCCCTACAGTGGGCAATATCTCAAGCATTACCAAAATTGAAAACGGGTTGTTCCCCGTATGTACATAGGTAATTAGGATTTTGGTTTGTTTGTTTCCTTTTTTTTCGGTCCCCTCTCTTGTGTCGCCCCATTTTTGTGCCCCATCATTTTGAGATTGTGTTCATGAATATTTTGGTGTGGGTCCATTGTTGCTTCCATGAAATCCTTGTCCCCAATTAGAGCCAACTATTATCATCTAATTTTGACTTTGCAAAATTATTTTTAAAAAATAAAAATGAAATTTTTGAAATTTTTCAAATGTGTTACTTTGTGTGGTTCATTGCCCTCATCGTAATCATCTCATTTTTGTGATCATTTCGGTCTTCGTTTCATCCTTTTCAGGAAAGAACTCTTCCTGTCAGGCTTTAAATCACGTTAAAATACATTAAAATTAATTAATTAATATTTAATTAATTAATCGCTCCTTGTTTGATAAAATTAACTTTTAAATAACTTGAGAGTATTGAATTAAAAAAATATTAATTAAAATTTCATTCAACATTTTTTTATTGCCGGGGAAGTAAGCTTATGCTTCCAACTATTGGGAATGCCAATTTGGCTTCCCAAACCCAGATTTCCCCTTCCTTGGCAATTTTCTTTTAATTTCCTGCTTGTGGGATTTTCTCCACCAATTGCCAAATCATGGATTGGCTAACCGGAAAGAAATCTCCCAATTTTCCACATGGGGAAATTGAATGGGGATTTCCAGCCCACTTTTCCATTCCCATTGGCAATTGGCCGTTGCTTTCCCCATTTCCCCCTAGCACTTAAGTCCACTACCCGAGAAGAGAGGAAGATGGATTAATCCTCATAACTTCCTCCGTCAAACTCGTTGGAAAAAGTCGTGTGAAGATTTCCGATTGCTTCTTATTTCTTCTCAAGGACATAATATTTTGTCACATCTCATAATACAAGAGAAACTCACACCAAGAAGCAAGAATATCCATCATCTGTCTATGCAGTTTGAAGGAGGAGTACACCAAAAGATTTCCACGTATGCAAAGGATGAGGAGGTAGAAGACAAGTTTCTCCACGCAAGGAGAGAAAGAAAAGATCATTACCCACGTTTTTTAAAGAGGAATAGTCCAAACAAAAAAGCCAGGAAAGGAGATAGCAAAATAAGAAAATGCGTAGGTTTTAGAGACAGTCCAAAAAGCAGAGGAGGGGATAGGTTATTGGCTCCCACGCACCAAGCAGCAGACCACGCATTGATAGGGAAAGAGACAAAACAACCACCAAATCAAAATCGACATTTGTCAGGAAAGAGCAGCATTTTTAGAACAATTTTAAAAATACCAAGCACCAGGCCACGCTAGGAAAGGATACCACCATGCATAAGGGAGAAGGAGATCTCCACAGAGGAACAACCAAAAACATTCACCACATTTTTAGAGAAACAGTCCAAAAAAAATTAAAAATAAAAAAGGTTTCCATGCCTTGGGAGAGAGAAAGATCATTACTCGTGTGAGGAGAGAGGAGGAAACCAAGAAGATAAAAAATTCCTTTCCACACATTGGAGGAGGTGACCAAGAGGAGACACACTAATGTTAGCAAAGCCCACACATTGGGCAAAGGGAAAGTTTTAAATCATTTGTTACCAAAAAAACATCCTCCACGCACCAAGAGATTCCACGCAGAAGTAAAGAACAAAATCTCATGCATGCAAGGGTGAAGGAGATACCCACGTGTCTAGGAGAAAAAAATAATAGTTCAATAAATTGCAAGTTAAAAAGCCGTGCCAGGAAAAGAAGGACAACAAATTAATTTAAAGTCAAAGAAGATCTTCATGCCTTGGAAGGAAGATCCCACACATTGGGCAAAGGGGAAAGCTTTAAATTAATTTGTTACCCATCCAAGAGCTTTCCAAGCATTCTCCAGAACCTTTCCACGCATTCATCTAGACAAGTTTCCAAAACCACACGCTGAAGGAGGAATCCACACATTGAAAGCAAAGGCAAAGAAATAGTGGATTAAGAATATTGAAATTGATCCTATACAAAGCCATCGCAGATCGGGAGAATTTGATTAAAAATAAATATTATTATAATTTTTCTCGATCTAGAATTCGAGCTTAGTCTTGATAATTTTTTTGTGTTGACATTTTCCAAAAAAAAAAATTGTAATTCAAGACAATTATTATTATTATTTTAAAAACTAATAATAATAATAATAATATAACAAAAAATACTTTTCTTGCATCAACGGTGTTTCAGAGATTGAGACATAGCCCCATTTGCGTTGTCTTGCATGCATGTGTCGTTCTTTCGTAAAATTCATAATGGCCAAAAAATCCAAATCTGCGAGGAGATAGAGGAAGCCAGTAGAGAAATCTAAGAAATCCGCCTATGAAGTATGAATTCCAAGGAATCATCCCTCCCATTTCTATCAAGTCTAGCATATCGATAATATCACCGATACAAAATCTTGGTCATATCAATGTGCAACAGTTTTGTGATCGGGTGAAAGTTGAAGGAAAAACCATATTCTCATATAGAGTCTACCATAGCGGTCTACCCCAAGCAGCAACATTTCCTATCTTGGTGCAATGCCCGGAGTTGGTTATCGCTTGCGTAAAGCATTATGATCATGAGAGATTAGGAATTTATAAAGATAATCGTGAGCCTTTCCTCTTAATCACACTAGAGCACACTGAGGAATTGCTCAACATACCTGACTTCCCTCGATAATGTTGACATCACTTGAAAGTTAGCACAATAATTCTTGGGATTAAGAACCCCTTAGGTGGAGCAAGATTGGTTAATAACTAATTGGTTAGTGACCAAGAGGCCTCGGATTGACCGGCTTCCCTAAGATACTGTACCACATTGAGTTCATGGAATAAATCAGGGACATGATCACTCCTCCTGAGTTTGAGTCTCCAGTCTACCCTTCTGCAAGGATTTTCCACCCAAGGATGTATCCAGTTTATCTATATCATCCTAGACTAAGAGAGAGTTTGTGGATTCGGCCACCATCAATCAGTGATACCCTTCACAAATAATTGATTGAATTGAAGATGACTGGATGCATCTACATGCCATCATACCTGACTTATGTGGTAGTAAGAAGAAAGTTATTTTCAGGGACTCGAAACAAAGAGGAGTCATGGGTCCATCCAAATAATGTATTCCAGTATTACCCGCAACTAAGTTTCAAAAACTAGCTCTCATCATTTCAGAAGATTTAATGATGCATTCAGCTTCCGCGTGATTCTAAAACTTGAATAAGAATAGTAGAGGAAAGGTATTATCCAAAGATGCCATAGAGTGTCATTTCCCAATGAGGAACACCGGGTTTATTCAATTTTCATCCTTTTCCTATACTCGCGTGAGTGGATTTGCTGGGTACTCCGTGGAAGCTTCCTAAGTACGTCAAGTGATAAGATGGGCATTAATAGATCTTACACGAAAACTATTACAAGTTCACTGTCTTCTCAATGATAAACATCATTCAAGAATTTATTTCCCAATCCAAATTGGGGAATACCAATGTCCAAATCTCTTCAATGCACAAATCATGGAGAAAGAGTGTTAACTCTCATCACTATTCATCCATATGTGAAGAGATTCTAAATTAATATCAACTGATATATGCAGAAGATTCTTCAGGAAAATTATCGACATAAACCCTACGATGGAAGATTTATGGGTTTCCTATTTCGGACGAACATGAAGTGAGAAGGTGAGATTTTTCCTCGCCTAACCCTTTCTCAGATCAAGGCCTTCCGCATATCAAAAACCCTCCAAATTCATTGGTGGATGATGATGAAGATGTTATTGATCCGTCATATGATGCAATTGCTTTTACCCCATTGCCATCAAATTGATTGGACCAAAAGAGATGAATTTTCTCTTGATAGAAAGAATCAACTGATTCTCAAAAGAAGCATATCTTGGTATGACAAGATAACTTGCTAAAGTTACAATTGATTCCAAGATCATACCTTCAGGATTAAAAAAATTTGCTAGCTTGAGGAGGTCTCTAGTCAACCAAAGCTCTCTTCTCAATCAACCTCCATGCCATCTAGTCATACACATCAAACAAGATAGCAGTGGTTGCCAAAATCCACTTCACCAAAGTAAGGTTTTGCAAGGTGAAAGAAGCTAAGGGTTCTAGCCCTGGTGAAGGAAGGGAGTGTTGTATCAGGATTTTCCATACCTCAAGTAGAGATTCTTCTACTCACATTGCTGACAGTGCTGCAAAAGCTCATAATAAACAATCCTTAGTTGTGCCTTAAAACAAGAATCCACTCAAGTGAAAGTAGTCTCAGATATTGAACACTTCTGAACCTACAATTCATGAAGGGATATTCTCAAAATATCCCTAATGTTCAAGAGGTAGATATCGAGGTTATTTCTCCTCAGAGGTTTAGGTCATGGAAAGGATTCTTGTAGAATCTAATGATGTTGATAACAATGGAAATGTTGCTTCGGAGTTCCATGATTTTGTATGCAGAAGTGGTAAAGGATACTCCTTTTTGGGTTGGTTTGTGAAATCAAGATAAAGGAAGTTGGTTGTCAAGGCAATTTTCATTGACTTTGATGTCCTTTTCAAGACTTTCAAATGATGTCATTCCCAAGAAAGCCCAAAGTTCTCTATCGAATAATGGTGGATGATGACGGAAATAGATTTGCAGATCTTGCCATCCCACAAGTTGACAAGGAACGCAATGCTATAACATCTTTCTGATTATGAAGTTTCCATACTTGGACTTGGGAAGATCCACCTTAGAAAGTGATATGGTAATGGCCTCAAGATTCCATAGATATCATGCTAAAGAGGCTTGAGAAATATAAGTCTTGGAACTCTTAGCTTAAGGCTAAAAAGAATCAATTGGTGGAATATGTTCAACATCTAATAAATCCCATATCATCCACCTTTCTGAGTACCCGAATGCAGTGGCTGCCCTTGATGAAGAAAACTCTCAATTTGTTTCAAAATAAATAAACCACATTGGGCCATGTCATTAAATCTTGGGTTTCAAAGATTCTTGTTTTGGGTAAAGAGATGTTCAAAACAACTGCGTTAAGCTCCATGAAGATATTCACTGTGCATATCCTTGATCCAATTCTTTCTTTTAAGGAAACTTTTGTTTCTAACGATATCAAATTTGGATGAGATATTACCTCAGTCTATAGGAGATGACAAGTATGGAATCTTCAACTTTAGCCATTGAAGGAATTATCGAATTTGAATATTGAGGGACATGTTTTCTTTGGTGTCTGCATCTGAAATCAAGAAAGACATTCTTCTCGACGATTCTATGATCCATTATGAAGAGCATGTATACAATGAAGCCTTCACTTCACTCTGCCTTGATTCAAGAATTCATAGCTGAGATCCCTTGCAATCTTGTAAATGAGAAAAATCAAGAGGTATTCATCAGAACATATGGAATAGAAATTTTCACAAATTGTTTAAGGGACATGTATACTCCTGTCATAAAATTTCTCTGTCAACTTTCAATGGAAACGTTGCATCAAAATTAAAGAGCTTGTTTGAGAATGTTCAATCCAAATATTGCTTAATCTGAATGATATGCTAGGTAGGATTCTTGGAATTGTAGGTATTTTGTGAGGCTATTCTTCGACCAAATGAGCCTACAGAAGAATAAAAGATGTTAGAAACATTGGGAAGGTTCAAATCCTTTAAATCGACAAAGGTAGCAGATCCTAATTTCACTGAGCGGATAAGGAGAGTAGATTTTCTTGGTATCTAACAAAGTGGGAGAGTCCATTTCTCATATGACTTGAGATAGGTGGACCCCATTTCAATGGATAAGGAACTAGTTTTTGTCGTATGTTTTAAAAAGTGGTATTTTAAAATGGTGTTATTATTTGAACTCACTTTTGGAAAACTATGGATAACTTAAGTGATTTATATTTTTGAGTTACTCTTTAATAAATTTGGTTGCGAAAGTCAAAGGTCATTTAAGATTCCCTATTTAATGTTCATATAAAACCGTAACTACTTTATAACAAACTTTTGGGTTATAAAAGGAAGTCAGGGGGGCTGATTTGTAAAGGGTGACTTTGAGAGAGGAGAAGAAATACTTTTGTATGCAATATTTACTTTAAAGAAAGAAACTTTATGTTCCTTTGAGAAAGACATTTTGGAGGTAATGAAATATGAACTTTGTGTCCCATTCATTGTCTCTTATAACATTTGTTTTTTCTTATGTTCATTAGATGTTAGGTGTTTGAATCTTATATGCAAATATTGTCTTGGATCTTATTTTCAATGATACTAATATAGTTGTTCTAGTACATAGTGATCATGCTCTGATTATCTACTTGCTCATGTGTGTTCTCTTTTACATCATTCTCGTTTAGCTGACTGCAAACTCTTATTTTATCTGTGTTAGTTATTGATCTGTTCTTCTCCATGCAATATAAGGCTCTACTGTTTACCTAAATCTTGCATGTTCCTTCCATATCAATCCTTTCCATTCCTTTCCTTCATTCCATTCCATATCCCTCATTCACTTTTCTTTCTATTTATGTTCAAAAACACCTCCCACATACAATTTTGAATGTATATGATGTAAATATAGTCTTTGGTTTTCAATAAAGGCAGCCTCACCTTCATCGAGGAGGGAATTTGTTCCCACACTAGTTACATGCCATTTGCATGCGTGTAAATCCATATGCTAACACTTTTTCAAGTTCCATGTGTCTTCGGTTCCTTAAAAAACTGCTAGTAAACCATTGTATTCTTTTCAATAGACAGTTTAATTCTTATTTTTGTGCATGCTTATTCTCTATTTTCCCCTTTGGCTGCATCCTTTCTCAATAATTGTGTTTCACATCACTTACCATTTTGCAATTGATCAAGCTTCATGAACTAAAGAATGCGTAGTCTTGCATATCAGACTTAATGAATACAAAAATACAAATTTAGTGTTGTCCAACATTGCCCCATACTAAATCAATTGTCTGTCCATTTGGAAATTCTTATTGGATTTCTTCAAATGATTATGGTACCCTTCAATCTTGCATTATACAGGTCTACCTGAATAATGCCTATCATGAGATTTAGATGCCTAGGTGAATAAGCTGTAACAAATAAATTATTCCAACTGTAGTGAACTATCTCCTACTTTCGAAAAAATTTAGCACCCTTCGATTGTTGTGTTTACCATCGTACGCAGGTTTTCTACTTTCCTGGGTAGATTTGTGCTTAATGTATATGTTTTACCTATCAAATCTAAATTATTATCCAGTGATATTCCTTAGTTCTATCAGACAAAAAAAATAACACCCTTTCTTTCTTGAATTCCGTGATACTCTTTCGCCGATTACATTGTAATAATTCTTAAAGGCCATTAGTTTGTTTATGGTTAGATTTATCACAGAGAGTCTATCTTCCTACATTTAATTGAGCATCCATAGATCGAAACAGAGGCTACAAAAATGATATGGTATCACTCCTTCATGTATGCGCTTATTATTCAAGATTTTCCCCATAAATTCCCTCTTTCTGATAATGAAATCGGCTTGGTGGATGTTTTTATTCCATTTGGACCCTTTAAGCCCACACACAATTTTTGCGAGAAATTACAACTATAAAGTAGAACACATATATCGGATTGTTGGAGGGTTGCGTTTCACATTGTTTTACGCATTCCATTTTCCTCGCCCTTACACTTCTCCTCCCTTAAATCCCTCTTCCTCTCATCTTGTTTAAATAACAAGCCTCCATGAGCTAACTCCAATTCATCAATATTTTCCCCTTCGATGCAGTGGGTTGGCTTCGATAAGCATTCACGTGTCATTATAGACTAGTCCTCTCTCTAATGAGTTATATGTCCTTTAGCATTTGAAAGAGCACTCATATTTTTACTTTAGGATCTTGTATCTCATGTTCGTAGCTTGCACTAATTTGTTGTTTGCTTCTCTAAGCCCTACCCTCTATTACGTAATTTCTATGAAGATCACTTAAATATAATTCAGGATAGTTATTATTGTATGGGTAGTATTTTGTTGAACTGCTTCCCCAACAATTATTACAATAAAGCCTCGGTCGCTTGAGTTTCTGATGTTGATTATTATCTTTTTTAATGGATGGAAAGATCTCCTTCCTTGGTAGGAATAATCATGTTTGTTGTCGCATGATAGTTCAATTATCGACTTCTTTATATGCATGTAAGGTGATCACTAAAGAGAATGATATGTGCCCTCTTTGAGTGCTATGAGAAATGAAGGCCATTGGTGTTTCCTTTAGGCAATCATTATGATGAATAATGATATTTGATGATATCTTCCACCAAATATCTAGTATAGATGCCCACAGGTTGACTATCTGCAAGTTGGGTTACAAATCCAATCAGTGTAGGAATGGCCTCAGATGTCTTCTATTACTACTTAGTGCATCAAACTCCTAAAACTTAGTTGCTTTTATTTATCCGAGCTTCGTTGCGCTTCCTCTTCATCTCCTCCATGTCCTCCTTCCTTGTGCCCACCGCTCTATCTCTGGTAGTGCTTCAAACCTATCCTACATCTTCAATATCATAACTGTAATTATCATTAAAATTTAAGTAATTTAGGGGGTAGAACTCTATCGGGTGATCGATGCTCTTGAAACATGCATATGTGGTTTCTAAGCCTTTCATTTGGCCCACCTTCTACACTAAGTCTAGAATATATATTTTAATGCATGTGATATCTTCACTATTTAGGAAACAATCCCCATCATTTGAAGGTGACTACAACGAGTCTCTCTCTGCCGTTATTTGACTATAGTTCCTTACATGTATCACTGGGTCTATTGGCTTGGGCCCATGGGTTTGTAATCTATTCCTAGTTGGAGAATTACTCTATGTAAACTTTTCACATGCTACAACTCACATTAATGCTGAGATATGGTCCTACCTTGTAGCTCACTCTCCTCTAATCTATTTGTAAAGGTTGGCTTGTATGCGCGCACATGCTTTCTTTATCCTGTCATACAATATTTGTAAAGTCTAGTTGTTCTTAATCAGTGTGCCTCTATCATACTTAGGCATGAACATATCCTCTTCTAGATCTTCCTAATTTTTCTTCCAGGTTGCAAATAATCAATTTTTATTTGTTTATTGTCGAAGATTAAAAGAACAACTTTTGCGCTTCATTTTTTACTGTAATATTAATTACCTACTCTTGTAAGTGGTCATATATTTGTCACTATTTTCTTACATGATTCTGAAAAATGTTAGTAGGTGCTTGTGATTGCACATGACAGTGACTGTGAATATCTTCTATACAATCCTTCTACACATCAATCGTTGAATTCTTTTGAGCCTCTATTGATATAATGTTGACTGGATCACACAAAGTAATCATACTGTTAAAGCATAAGGCAACATAATGGCTCCATGGGGAGTTATGATTTTTTGCCATCTACATTTATATTAATGACATTTTTGTGCTCTAGGAATGTAATTCAGATGCCAGTGATGACATAACAGTCTACTCACATCCATCACACACTCTTTTGGCAGCTGTCACGGGATCCTCTAGTCTTACTCAAGGACACTCTATAAATACCTAAGCCAATTTGCAGAGATCATAGCTACATGTATGCATTATTTAGTGTCTGTTCAATAGACAAGCATGGAGTATTATTTGTAATTTACGGTTCAAATATGGATCTTGGTTATGAGGGAATATCCATATTGGCTCCCCATATCCTTCAGCGAAACACCTAGCAATTATTAAACACCAACAGAAAGCCTCTACCAATTGCACCCAAATGACAATCTGATCCCTGCAAGTTTTCCTACTAACCAGCTAAAACAGAAGTCTAGGCTATGTTGACCCTGTGCAATGAATTAGGAAAAATTGTATATTATCCCTTACACCATATCTGATATGCAATCGCATAGAAATACTTGGGTTGGATTTACTTTCCATCCATCTACTTTGCCCATTACTACTCTTGGAATTGCTAGGTCAAGCTCAACCCAAGGTGCACCACAATCCCACCATGTGAGTCCGTCAACAGAGGTTGACCAATTCTCTCTAGCCTCTTTATCATTCTCAAGTCATCGGCCTTACATTTAGAAAATTTCCTATGGTGTATTCAAACCTATCCTCTATTGACCAATCAACTAACGTGAAATAGGTCATGCATACCAACTTGTGAATGTAGAAGTACCTTTCTCTTATGACACGGAGATAATAGATATTGGAATAATTCAGTGGGTTTGATTGAAGAAATTTGAAAATTATACTCAGTTGAAATACCTTCTTATGTGACACCCTCCAACATGGTTTCTTAGACTGTTACTATCCATAGATATCATTCCCCTCATTTTTATTTTGCTACTCTGTTGGAGTACAGGAACTAGTCCATTTTTCATTAGAAAGCAACATGTCCATCCAGACCACATGCGCAAGACCTGGATCAACCAAAGCAAATCCTTCCAACGAGATAATGACAGGTTCGACCTCCTACACTGAGTCATGCCACTACCATATTCTTTTGAATCCTCCATCTGGGTACTACATCTCACCCCTTCCTTATAGTTGGCATGCCTGGGATTTTTGTCATCTTCTTGGATTTTCTTAGCAGAAACCATGCCATCCTACCCCTTGCACAGATGAATTGGGAGCAGGATTAGATATCTAGCTACAATGCTCCTTCAATTTGTACTTTATGAGGAGTCCACTTATTATTCTTTGCTGATTAAGGTACAACTTAATACACGTACCATCTGACATCGCTTCCAGAGCATGGGAACTTGAAGTTCATCCGATAGCAAGCTTGTAGTTTTTGATTCTTATGGTAATCAACACACCCATTTCTCTTGAAACTCCTTTACTAAACAACTCTCTTTGTTGTTCATTAACTCGGTAAAGGAACTTTGGTTTAGCCTAATCCAGGGTGGTTGATTTCCCCAAAGTTAGTTGTTCCTGATGGGGAAACACTCCAAGTCTCCAGCATTAATGGCATGTTGAGGGCCAAAGTGTGCTCATAAAACCTTGATGTACCCTCTAACCCTTCCTTTTCAATTCCCTATAGTTAGGGAAATAGAAAATAAATTTATCCCTTTATTGATGACAATCTGATATTTCCAATATTTTTTACACACTTGGATCCTACACTAATCCTTGAAGAAATCTATGTATGTTTTTAGTCCAATGAAAGCTCTCAAAAATAGTTTATTGAAAGATAAATTCAAATGAATTACCTCTCTTCTGATTTATGACCCTTTCCCATAGGCAATAATATGCATCCATTGGACCCTTTACTCTTTCCATGTAGGGAAGCATTTTATTAGCTTCATAAATAGTGGGTTAATGCCAAAGATTCTAGTTGACCAAGACTATCCTTACACTATTTTTTTCACCACTTGATTGTTAATGTCCATTAATTGTGCTGCTGTGGAACTCCTTATGATGTTTTCTCACTTCGTGCCTTCTAGCCACATTAGGTGGCTTACATTCCTGGGCCACATCACTCTCTTCCTATTTCTGCACTCCCTATTTATGCGTGTACTTACCTTCTTTTACATTCTCCTACCACAATTTGTCCTATAACTCTCTCTACATTCATATGCTAGTACATTGTACTCACGTGCATAAGCATATCGCTTTCCCTATATTTTTGAAATCTTATCACCTAGTAACTTCCATTTTCTCTTCAATTTTTCAAATTTATCAAATAAACATTACTAATAATTAGTTATGTTATATGACTCTAAGAAATATGTCAAACTATTTTTTTTATTAATGGTGAAAATGGGTTGAGGGGACCCTACCATGTTACAACATAATTCAGTGGAGAAAAAGATATATCAATGAAAAACAAATATACCCAACCTCTTCCAGTGGCACAACAATGATACAAACAAATAACAAAGCAAGAAAAAAATGAACAACTCATCCATGAGACCCCTTCCCATGGGATATTAAATGCATATTAAGGGTGTCATTTACATTTTTTCCTTTCTTATTTTTACACACAGAAGTCCATCCATCACCTATGTTTGGATTTTCATTTTCATTATTGTGAACTAGTATGATGATTTTAATGTTCTCCTTATCCACATGAACTTGATGCTCCATTGAAAGAAGAGGATAGGAATTGTTTCCAGCAAGTGAAACCTTTTCCATAGGAGAATAAGGAGGAGTGGCCTCCTCATTCGTAGAAGATAAATCTTCCTCGCTCTCTAAATCCTCATTTAAATCACTAGACTCGACTCACCCCTCTTGTTGAGGTTGGGGTGATAAACCAGACAACTCTCTACCTCCTCCTCTAACCTCCATGTTTACAGTTTCTTCTTAATTTTTTCGTTGGACTTGTTTTTCTCACCTTTTTTAATTTGTTATCGCACTTTTAAAGTGGTTTTTGATGTAAAATGCCCTCTTTATCAAGGCATATTTAGCTTGATGTGATCGACATTTTTGGGTGTGATTTTCTCCAACTAATTTTTGTAGGATTAGTGTTGTATATATGTTTTAATGTATAAAAGTGTACCTTTAAATCATACATATAACTTTATAAATGCATTTTACATTTCTATTAAAAAATGGTTAATCCCAAATAGTTTTACGATAGCAATCCATTCAACATATTTTTCTTGAAATATTATATTGTAGTCACTAAATCACACACTTTAAGTCAATATTTAGTCCTAGTTTCATACTACTATTCATATGGTTTTTGAGTGAAAAGAGTAATAAATAACTTGTCTTTGGCCATTTTTATATTGTTTGTTTTCATATTTTCTATCTTACACCTACACTTACCCATTTAGTTTTTTCATTCTATGTTTTTCTACTTCTGACTGGGATGCCTTGGGTGCCCTGGTCCCATTCTGGGCACCATTATCCTCTTTACACTTTACTTATATCTTTTGGGCACTTTATAACCATTTGATATTTTTATCTTTTTATTTGTCGGCCTATTCGGGGTTAATTATGAAGTTGGAGTAAGAGAACCATATAAATATAAAGTTATGTTACCATAATGAGGGACCAAGCACTAACCACTTACTATAACACATCTTGGTTGCATCCATCAAAGGTATCCAAAACTATATTTGCATCCATATAGCTCCATCAAAAGGAACACAATGCTAGTTCATTTGCATCACTCTTCATAGAAGGGGATTCTATTGTTTCCATGTACACATTTACTACATTCTATATCTAGTTATTCTCGGTACTTCACAAAGTGTTACTGGTACAAGAACAACCTAGGTCATGATTGGAGCACACACACCTAGAACTACATTGGTTCAGAGATGTAGTGCAATGCTTAGTTATTAAGTCCATCATTATGGTCACTGAGGACAGTCCAACCTCTTCATATGCATCTTTCTTTTTTAGGGTTATGATGCTTGTCTTGGGGTTTGCAAGTCTCTCCTTCATCTTTTATTTACAGTGACATCTGACGTAGTTAAGTGAAACTAGTGCAACAAGAAGTGAATACATGTAATCACTTAGCGATACCCCAAAGGAAGGTTTCAGGTCATTTCCGTAGACCAAGGCACCTAGTTCTTAGACCATGGTACCCATTTGCGCCCCTGCCCCTTTCCAGGCACCCTAGTCTAGTTAGAGAGCTCGAATATGTTCTTTATCTAGATTCTGTGAGGTCGTTTCCTCCTCCTTTTCACCTAGTTGGCACTGTAACAAGTCCTGCACCTTTGTCAAGTCATCAAATGATTTTCTAACCCTTCTTACACATTAGGGTTTCACATTTTCATTTACTTAGTTGATTGGGTTACTTTCTTTATTTATTTCGTTGTTATTTACTTTTGTGCATAATATTATATTAACATAATTTCATATTTTATTTAATCATAATCTCACTGTGTTTTAACATGTTAAGAATATTTCCAAATTTTATGATAGGTTTTTCTGCTTTTACTTCTGTTTACAAATATAACCTAGTTTTTCTATTCTTATTTTATAATATAATTATGTAATTAGATGATTTCCTAAAGGATCTTATTTTTTATGTCTCACATACTTTATACTATTTTATTATTGGTATTATAGATAGAATTCATTTTTTAAAAGGGGCCTTCTATTAGAAAGAGGTTGAAAAAAAGAACAAAAAAATTAACTCTTCTTTCGAGAAATAATGTACATTGCTAATGTTTCTTGTGAGATTGAATGCTCATTTTTTACAATTAATATCCATTTAAAATTGAATTTTTTATTTCTATACATTTCTAAAAATTTCATCCCACCATCATTTTTTTGGTCTTTTTAGTTATATACCAAGAAAGCCATTTATTTGTGTGTTAGTTATTATAAATTGACATCCATTGTATTATAAAAGTGTTAAGAGTAAACAAAAATTATTCATCTTAGTGTTAAAGTCATCAATTTGTGTTATCTAACAATATTTTAAAAATAAAAAATTTCTCGTAGTTCAAACATGTGCATTATCGTTTAAACATAACGTTCAATATGTAAAGTGACAATTTTTTTTTGAAAAAATCAAGATCTAGGATATGATGTAGATGATGAACCCGAGAAGCTTGACCTCGCAAATGTTGATTACTAATTACATGAGAATATTTAATGCACTTTACAAGAAAAGAATCCAATTCCGAAGACCTAAAATATCCTTCATTGGAGGATAGAGGCATCGAAGGTTATAGGTCTATCAACAACCACTTGTTTGTCACCACCAACAGGGCCGCATAGAGATTTAGTGACATTTTTAGTGTGTTTTATTTAAATTATGTGTGATGTGAAGTAACCCTATTGTATGATCAAATGAAAATTGCACATTGAATGGGGGAACATAATACAAATGTTCCATTTCCATTGTGAAAGATTTTCCTATTTGTGTATGAGTAAAATTTCATGTGCCATCTAGTGAGGTGAGATATTGATGAAAACTAAGGAAATTACTACACATCATGATGTGCTTATTGGTAAGCAACTTGAAAAACTATCATTTGTGGTTTGTGGTAAACCACAAATTTTTCTTGTTGCTAAATCATATGCAAAACCATCATCTTTTAGTTTGTAGTAAACCACTTGTAAAACCACCATTTTTGGTTGTTGGTTAGTCTAGAGGAATACAATAAAATTATATCTTTTTCCATATTCTAAAGAGTAAATCCATGCACATATGTATAACTTGTGCACCTCTTTGTAAAAAGTTGCTTCAACCAAAAGAAACCTAAATATAGCATGCTTATAAATAAGACATACATATAAATAAGATAAACATTAAAATAATATCTCCCATCTATAAATAAGACAATCCTATTTTTATTCACGGTCATGCTTTCCTCCCCAAATCAAGGAAAAAGTAAACTGTCACTTCATCTATTAGTTAGACTCAACATCTTCAATAATCTCCCAAATGGAGACTAACAGCTACAACCCACTATTACATTTCATCCTGAGACTCTTCTCTAACATGTTTCTCCTCTTCAAGATCAATCTTGAAGACCTATCGAAGTTGAACAACCTTCCAGCTTTTTTTTTTCACTTCCTTTCTCAACATATCAGCAGGATTCTGACTTGCATGGATCTTCTCCAATATCAGTTGTCCATCCTCCAAAACTGATCTAATGAAGTGATACCTGAGTTGTATATGTTTGGTTCTCAAATGGAATGTTAAGTTCTTGGCAAGATGAATGACACTCTAGCTATCACTGAATAATCTATAATCCTCTTGCTTCTTTCCCAACTCTTCCATGAACTACTGCATCCATATCATCTCTTTGATTTCTTCTGTAGCGGAAACATACTGTGCCTCTGTAGTAAACAAGGCAATAATCTTATGTAGTTTAGAAATCTAGCTAACTATCGTGCCACCAAAATTGAATACATATCCTATGGTGATATTCCTACCATCCAAATATTTAGCCATGTCTGCATCAACATATCCATTTAAGGAAACCTCTAACCCTCCATAGCACAACTTCTTGCTACTGGTCCCTCTCAAGTATCTGAGAATCCACTAGACTTCATTCTAGTGCTCCATTCCTGGATTACTCATGTATCTTCTAACAACTCCCACTCCATGAGAAATTTCTGGTCTTGTGCATACCATAACATACATTAAACTTCCAACTGCTAAAGCATATGGAACTCTAGACATATATTCAATCCCTTCATGTGTTTTAGGACACTATTCTTTACTTAACTTGAAGTCCCCTGCTAATGGTGTACTCATTGGTTTTACATCATGCATCCTAAACATGTCTAACACCTTGTTCACATACTCTTCCTGAGACAAAGTCAATATTTTACTATTTCTGTCTCTATTGATTCTTATGCAAAGAATTTTCTTTGTTGCAGCTAAATCCTCCACGGGAAATTTTTTTGCTAACTATCTCTTTAGCTCATTTATATCCTGCAAGTTTTACCCTACCACAAGCATGTCATCCACATACAATAACAAAATAATATAGGTGTTATTATCTAGTCTTTTAAAATAAAAACAGTCATTAGAATGAAATCTAGAGTAACCTTGTTCTATCATGAACCTATCAAACCTCAAATACTATTGCCTTGGATCTTTCTTAAGGCCATACAAGCTCTTCTTCAATCTACACTCCAAATTCTCCTTCCCCCTGACTTCATATCCCTATGGGTGTTCCATATATATTTCCTCCTCCAAATCGCCATCAATAAAAACAGTCTTTACATCTAATTTTTCAAGATGCAAATCTTCCACAGCTACCAAACTTAAAACAGTTCTATTGGAAGTCATTTTAAAAAAAGGAGAGAAAATTTCATCAAAGTCTATACCTTTTTCCTATGCAAATACCTTCACAACAAGTCTTTCCTTGTACCTATTTTTTTCACCTTCTTCTTCCTTTAACCTTTAAACCAACTTGTTATGCAATTCTCTCTTTCCTATAGGAAACCGAACCAAATCACAAGTTTGGTTTTGATCCAAGGATTCCATATCCTCATCCATACCCTGCTACCATTTTTATGTGTTTCTACATGCATTGTTTATCCATACCCTGCTCCCACTTCTTTGTTGTAGCTAAATCCTCCATGGGAAATGTTTTGGCTAACTATCCTTTAGCTCATTTATATCCTACAAGTTTGACCCTACCACAAGCATGTCATCCACATACAATAAAAAAATAATATAGGTGTTATTATCTAGTCTTTTAAAATAAACACAGTCATTAGAATGACATCTAGAGTAACCTTGTTCTATCATGAACCTGTCAAACCTCAAATACCATTGCCTTGGATCTTGCGTAAGGCCATACAAGCTCTTCTTCAATCTACACTCCAAATTCTCCATCCTCCTAACTTCATATCCCTATGAGTGTTCCATATATATTTCTTCCTCCAAATAGCCATAAAAAAAAATAGTCTTTACATCTAATTGTTAAAGATGCAAATCTTCCATAGCTACCAAACTTAAAACAGTTCTAATGGAAGTCATTTTAAAAAAAGGAGAGAAAATTTCATCAAAGTATATACCTTTTTCCTATGCAAATCCCTTCACAAAAAGTCTTTCCTTGTACCTATTTTTTTCACCTTCTTATTCCTTTAACATTTAAACCCACTTGTTCTACAATGCTCTCTTTCCTATAGGAAACTGAACCAAATCACAAGTTTGGTTGTGATCCAAGGATTCCATATCCTCATCCATACCCTACTCCCACTTTTTATGTGTTTCTACATGCATTGCTTATTCAAAACTTTTTGGTTCTCCACCATATGTCAATAAACAATAGTAAAGCTCATACAAAGATGATCATGCAGGAGGTTTACTTACCCTATTAGAACGTGTTACAAGATTTTCTAGATTTTGAGGCTCTTGTTGTTCTTGTTGATTTTGATCTATAGAATCAACACCAAATGTGCCAGGATTGATGCTAGCTTGATGATTTTCTAGTCATTTGAGCACTTCTATATCTTTTATCTCATCAAGTGCTACATACTCAAACTTTTCCAGCTTCTTAGCCTATAGTTGTTCCCTGTACATAACCCTTTCATTGAAAATAATATCCCTACTCTTAATGATTTTATTCTGATCCAAACTCCACAACCGGAATAAAAAATCATCAGTGCCATGTCCAATGAAAGTACATTTATTTGACTTAGCTTCTATCTTTATCCTATTCTCTTTATGAATGTGCACAAATGCTTCACAACCAAAAACTTTTAGAAAATAATACTTTACCTCCTTACCCATCCAAGCCTCATTGGGTACTCCACCTTCCAAAGCACTTGAAGGTCCTCTATTTATCAACTAAACACTAGTATCTACAACATACACCATAAACTGTAAGGCCAATCTAGTGTGCAATCTCATGCTCCTTGCACGCTCGATGATAGTCATGTTCATTATTTTTGACACACTATTCTACAGAGGTGTTCTAAGAACTGTCTTCACTCTACGGATTCCATTCTGTGAACAATAGTTATTAAACTTATTGCTACAATACTCTCCACCATAATCTAATCTGAGACACTTCAACTTCAAACCTGTTTCATTCTCAACCAAAGCTTTCCACTTCTTGAAGGTATTAAATACATTAGATTTCTTATTTATACAGTAAACCCAAACCTTCCTAGTAACATCATCAATAAAAGCAACATAATACAGTGAACCACCAAGAGAAGATACTTGAGCCGTCCCCCACACATCCATCTGAACAAAATCTAACTTGTGCTCCTTATTGGTTGATCAAACCTTGAGAAATCTCACATGCTTTTGTTTCACATAAACAAAATGCTCACAAAAGTCCAGGTCTATGTTTTTCAAATTTGACAACTTTCCCTGTGAATATAAAATCTTCATCCCCTTCTCAATCATATGGCCAAGTATGTGATGCCATATATTTTTTTTTATACCTGTAGTAGCTAAAATAGAAGATGGATCAGTATTAACAGTGGATAAATACAAAGTATCTAGTTTCTTACCTCTTGCTACCACAAGAGACCCCTTGGTAACTTTCCAAGAATCTATTGTAAATATAACCATACAACGATCATCTCCTAATTACCCTGCAGCAATTAGATTCCTCCTCAAGCTACGAACATGCCTGACATTATTCAACACTAAAATGCCAAAAATTACCTATTGGAAAAAAAAATCGGATGGGCCCTAAAATTTACATGCCAAATATGCCTCATAAATTAAGGCTCACGCGGAATTATAACTTATTCTAATAATCAGAACAAATTTATTAAAGTTCTAAGACCTAGTCAAAAGTGAAAAAATGTTTGGAGCCAATTTTAGGCCACTAAATGAAGGAATGTGGGGCCCGAAAATGTGTCATATATAGTACTACTGTATATCTACCACCCTATAAATTTTAAGATGATCCAATAGTCAGATCAAAAGTTATGGTCTCCGCAAAGTTATGCTCTGCATCATGACAACTAGAAGGCCAACCCATAAGTGATAAAGATTGTTGAAAGATAAAATATACCCAAAAGAAGTGAGTAAGGTTAAAATGGTCAGGGGTACCCAGAGGGGATAGGATCACTTGGGCACTTATGTCCTAGGTGGATGTTGGTTTCGAGATCCATAAAAGATAAATTAGTAAAATTCCAATTGGGTTATAGGGTCTGTATGGCCAAAGAGGAAACAATAAATAAAGCAAAGAGGGCCAAACATAGTCATCAATTACAAGTTTTATTTTTTAGGAATCATATGAAAGCTAGTATGCTATTAGGACATAGAAATGTACCCAAGTGTGTGATTTGGTATCTACATTTACCCTCATTCTATGTTGTTAAGTGATTAATCGATAACATAAAGTAGATAATAGATGCACATTTATGATCATGTAGAGCGTGCGGTGAATGAATGCATGCCGCATGGACAAGTGAAACATGAAGACAAGGAAAGGGGAGTGACCTAAGGGGTGAAGCGTGTGCATTGTGTTTTACATGTTGTTGTAGCTTGTGATTATTAATTCTTGTAAGGAAAGACTTGTAAAAGAAGAGAAAGAATGTAGTTAAAGTTTTGTATATGATAATCTCACACTAAAAGAGAGTTTTTTGGACAATCTCACACTCAGTGGGGATTTTTTTGGGTGATCTCACACCAAGTGTAATTGTTTTGATTGATATTATACGAACAATGAGTTTTTTGGGCGATGTCATGCCAAAGAGCAATTTTGGGGAGAGGGTCCTAGCGTTATTCTCCTTTATGACTCCACCCAATAAGCAAACTACAAATGGTGTGTACCTTATTTGTTTTTGATGTCCTGAATTATTTCTAATTGTATTGATTATTCCGATTATAGGAAATTTCATGCATTCTATGACTGGAGGATTTTGCTTGTAACTGTAAAATTGCTTTGAAGACTTCTGTGAACTGTGTTGATATGATAAGATGAATGTATGTTCAATAAAGACATTAGCACCCAGGGGAAAACATAAGTGGTTAGGTGTTACTTTCTGATATAGGGTGGTAGTGTTTGTGTTACACTGAGGACCCAGTCATATTCTGTCATTTTTAACTATATCTCTATTTCATTATGTACTATGTAGATATGTATTGTATCTTTGGTCTATTGTAGGGGTGATTTGTTCACACAATTTATATGTCACCCTTGTTTGGGGTGTATGTAATGACCATAGGATTTTATGGCCAAAAAGAAAGGACCTGATGTTGTGTTGTACTTATATTGATGTCCTGGTGGGACATCTACCAACTCTTGTGCAAGGTAGGGAGATGTACCCTGTAAGTCCTTGGCCACATGTCCCTGACTCACGTGGTCCTTAGGTGGACTTGTAATCCACCTTAAGTGCCATGGTTGTATTAAGCACTATCAGGCTGGTCTTTTTTGGGGCAACGATAATTGCTCCTGGTATCAAAGCAGAGGGTCTTGAGGTCGAGCCTCACGAAGCGTGGCAGGATGTGATGTTTGGGTGGGACATGTGCCAGCTCTTGTGCAAGGTAAGGAGATTTTCCCCTGTAATTCCTTAGCCACATGTCCTTGACTCAAGCGGTCCTTTGATGGACTTGTAATCCACCCTTAAGTGCCATGGTTATATGGGGCACATATCAGGCCGGTTTTTTGGTTGCAATGGAAACTACTCCTAGTATCAAAATAAGGTCTCGGGGGTCGAACCTCGTAGAGTGTGGTGGGCTGTGATGTCTCGGTGAGACATCCACCAGATCTTGTGTAAGGTAGGGAGATGTGCCTTCTAAGTCCTTAGAACATGTTCTCAACTCAAGAAGTCCTCCGGTGGATTTGTAATCCACCCTTAAATGTCATGCTTGTATCGGGCACTATCAGGCGGTCTTTCGGTGCAACAGAAACTGCTCCTGGTATAAGAGTGAAGGTCTCAAGGTTTGAGCCTCATGGAGTATGGTGGGATTTAATGTCTCGGAGGGACATGCACCAGCTCTTACGCAAGGGGGTAGCGATATTTTTCCCTATAAGTCCTTGGCCATGTATCCCAACTCGAGCAGTCCTCTGGTGGAACTTGTAATCCACCCTGAAGTGCCCACAGTTGTATCGAACACTACTCAAGCGCTCTTTTGGTGCAATGGAAACTACTCCTAGTATTAGAATAGAGGTATTGAGCTCGATCTCGTAGAGTGTGGTGGGCAATGATGTCCCTGATGACATTTGCCAGCTCTTGCATAAAGTTGGGGGATATGTACCCTGTAAGTCCATAGCCACGTGTCTCCTGACTTGAGCGGTCAATCCTGGTGGACTTGTCATCCACCCTAACTGCCACAATTGTCTCGAGAACTATCAGGCTAGTCTTTTTTGGTGCAATGACAACTGCTCCTTAGTATCAGAGGCGACATCTTGAGGTTGAGCCTTGCAAAGAGTGGTAGGATGTGATGTTGAGGTGGGACATCCACCAGCTCTTGGTAAGGCAGGGAGATGTGCTCGTAAGTCCTTGGCAACATGTCCCCGACTTGAGAGGTCCTCCGGTGAAACTTGTAATCCCCCTTAAGTGGCAATGGTGTATTAAGCCACTATAAGGTTGGACTTTTGTTGCAACGCAACTGCTCCTCGTAATAGAGCAGAGGTCTCGAGGTTGAGCCTCGCGGAGCATGGTAGGCTATGATGTCCAAGTGGGACATCCACTAACTCTTGCACAAGGTAAGGATATGTTCCCCGTAAGTCCTTGGCCACATGTCCCCAACTCGAGCGGTCCTCCGGTGGACTTGTAATCCACCCTTAAGTGCCAAAATTGTATCAGGCACTATCAGGCTAGACTTTTGGTGTAACAACAACTACTCTTGGTATTAGAGCAGAGGTATCGAGGTTGAGAATTACGGAGCATGGTAGGCTATGATGTCCAAGTGGGACATCCACCAGCTCTTGCACAAGGTAGGGAGATGTTCCCCGTAAGTCCTTGACCACATGTCTCTGACTCGAGCCGTCCTCCAATGGACTTGTAATCCATCCTTAACTGCCACGGTTGTATCAGGCACTATCAGGCCGGTCTTTTGGTGCAATGGAAACTTCTTCAGAGTAGTTTCTATTACACCAAAAGACCGGCCTGATAGTGCCCAATACAACTGTGGAAGTTAAGGAACAGTTGCCATTGCACCAAAAGACCATCCTGATTGTGCGCGATACAACCGTGGCAGTTAAGGGTGGATTACAAGTCCACCGGGTGACCTCTCAAGTTAGGGACACATGGCCAAGGACTTACGTGGCACATATATCTAACTTGTGCAAGAGTTGGTGGATGTCCCACCGGGACATCACAAGCCAATGCACTCCATGAGGCTCGACCTCGAGACCTCTGCTTTGATACTAGGATTAGCTGTCATTGCACCAAAAGACTGACCTGATAGTTCCCGATACAACCTTGGGACTTAAGGGTGGATTAAAATTCCACTAGAGGACCACTCGAGTTGAGGACACATGGCCAAGAACTTACAGGGCACATATCCCTACCTTGCGCAAGAATTGGCAGATGTCCCACCAAGACATCACAACCCACCATGGTTCACGAGGCTCGACCTCAAGACCTCTACTTTGATACCAGGAGTAGTTGGCGTTGTACCAAAAGAATGGCCTGATAGTGCCCGATATAACCATGGCACTTAAGGGTGGATTAGAAGTCCACCGGAGGACCACTTGAGTCTGGGACATATGGCCAAGGACTTACAAGGCACATCTCCCTACCTTGTGCAAGAGCTTTTGGATGTCCCACTTGGACATCATAGCCTACCATGCTCCATGAGGTTCAACCTTGAGACCTCTACTCTAATATGAGGAGCAGTTGTTGTTGCACCAAAATTCTAGCCCGATAGTGCCTGATACAACTATGTCACTTAAGGGTGAATTACAAGTCCACTGGAGGACCACTCGAGTCGGGGACACATGGCTAAGGAATTACAGGGCACATCTCCCTACCTTGCGCAAGAGCTGGTGGATGTCCCACCGGGACATCATAATTGTATCCCTATAGGGGTAGGGGACGTACATGGTATAAATCAAGGCACATGTAAATAAAGTGGCTAAAATATGTGTTAGTAGAAAAGTAGTAAGCATGCAATAGAAGACAATGTAACAAGAAAGTGTGAAAACAAAGTGGACCAAAAAAAGTGGGTTTAAAACATGGGACATCGACTCACAATGTCACAAGACATTTAGGGCAGAAGTGGGCAAAAACATACAATATACAAACATTACATAGGGCATAGCCTGCAAAAAATAACATATAAAAAAAAATGACAAACAAATTTTATCAGATAACCATGGTGGCATATAATCCTACAAAACAAATGTTGCACATGAAACATCTGTTAGCATGTTAGAAAGATAAATAGTATGGAAAATTAGGGCGTGTATGTATCAATGGAATGTAATGTACTTTTAGATAAGTATGAAGTAGTAAATGATGAAACAATAGCACCTGTAATATGTGAGATTAGTTAAAGGTATATGCCACTAAGGAGCCTCAGTGTGACTAGACAAATGATACAACATGTCGAGCATCATTGCGAGTATGTGAAGAATTTGTAAGAGATGGGTACATTCAAAACTAGAGACCAAGTGAACACTGCATGTGTATATGATAAATAGATAAGGACATACTGAGTATCCAGACTAACATAGTAAGAAAAATGTTCAATCATGTAAGTACTATAAACAAGTAAGCAGAAAGTATAACCAATGATATGTAATATGCAGTGTATGAGTGTGATGGAATCATAGGAAATGTGTTAATGTGATAGGATTAGATCGTGCCCCCAACAAATGTAGATGCGTATGAGATGAGGTTCATTTATTAAATACCCCTCTATAATATAGAGAATGGACCATAAAACAAGAGTGCATCATTTGGAAATGGTTTGAGAATGTGTTCTAGAAAGATAGATCATGAAGCATAGAGTGTGATAAAGTGAATGAGTGATGTGGGGTTCATTTTATATTTAGACCCTTAACAGTCGAGTATGAACAGTGGAACTAGAGTGCGTCATAGGGTAATGACGAATACATTGTGCATGTATCAAGATGTTTAAGAGTATTGAGAAATGATTAACTGTGAGATCTTGGAGCGTGATAGTAGATATGATAGAGAAAATTGATGATGTTAGGAGGGGGGAAAGAAAGTGTGATGCCCTTAAAGTGTGTGAATGATGGATAGATATGCTATCCAATGATATAGAAGTGAGATGGACCTCCATGGCATGGTGACAGAGTTTAAGATAAAGTGTCATATGCCATCGATGGTCTAATATTAGGTGGAGTATGAGAGTAATGATATACATGTGACAAGAGACCTATGTGGTCAGTAGGAGGTGGTGAACACATATCTGAATGGTGGCTTTCCAAGTAGTAATAACTTAGGCCGATAGAGGAATGGACTAGTGAACCGATGAGAACAACTAAGGTCATAGAATTAGGTTGTGTATGAATAGGAGTCGGTAGGTGTAGAGTGTGCCTTAGATTTGAGAGGCCTAGGAGGGTCTAGATGTTGTAATTAGTGGAAATATAACATCAAGACTAGGCTTAGGCAATCGATGTGTATGGTGGAACACTCTTGACTAACCAAATAAGTGAATTTTTTTTTGATTTTCAATTAAGGTTAGATGCACAAAATGATTCATGGAGGGAATCAGACTTAATGGGAGCCCAGTGATGATTTAGTAATTAGGAAGACCTAAGAGCATGCCACAACATTTGATGTCAAGATACCACAACGAATTGACACAAGGTATGCTTAAAGAGGCCCATTATTCATTGTAGAGCATAAGAATCCTGATTTCATTCAAGAGAATTAGAAATAGAATATGCTGATATTCAGATATGTGTGCCATTTGCATATCCATGAGAAGTCAATAAGGAGGATCAGTACACTGAGTAGAAGCCACTAGATTATATAAATTGTGTTATTGAGGAGTATGATGAAGATTGATAGTATTGCATTGCATATGTAGATAAAACTTCAGAAGTGAATGGTAGCATGATAAGACATGAGGTCTAAAAATTAAATGAGAACTATGTAGATGATGCATCGAGATGAAGCAATGAGATGTAGAAAGATCAAGTAGCCCAGATGAAGGAGGGGGAAGCATCCTCGATATGTATGGATTTTCAGCTTTAATAGATGGAGATTTTGCGTCATGCTTGGACAAAGGGTCATTGAATTTTTTTATCTTTTTATTAAAATTGTACAGCTTGAATTGAAATTGAAGATGGGTTAAATATATTCGAGTCGAGGATTAGTTGTTAATAAGAGTCTTGAGATAAGATGCTTGAGTTTGAAACTAAATTAAGTCAAAGGTAGCATATCGTCAGTGTAGATAGTGATAGTGCACATTTAGGTATTTTGGAATCATAATTACGACCACAGCGGCAAGCGAGTCATGCAAGGATTGAGCTGCAGTTGAATTTTAGTGATCCACGATTAATGAAAAAAATGAGATTGAAGTCAATAGATCAAATGTAGGGTGCATATGGTAATTATTGTGAAATTAATTTGCTTTAGAGTCTATGTCATTGAATATTTTCTATTGAACCAGATGATGTACATTAATAGTTTCCTTTTCTTCAGTGGGCTTAGGAGATAGCTTGAATATTTATTTAGCTATGAAACCCTATTAGCAGTATGAATGAACGAGTATATTGACTTATTTGAGTTTTCCCATAGATAGCAATCTATTAGACCTTTGTGCATTGTCATAAGTGTCTGACAAAAATTATGTCAAAAGAACTAGCAGGTCTCAAGGATAACACTCTCCTAAAGTGACCTGGTAAAGTAGGCAAGTGAAAAAGATGAAGGTTATTTTGTAATTCTAAATCTCACATAGGCTACATTGATCATCTTAGGCTAGGTTGTTAAGGGACTTGATCAATTTTTTTGCAAGCTGTATACATCCGCTAAATAGGTGCTTAGAGTCTTGAAGTAGCTGCCAAATTCTATAGTGAAGTTGGGCAAACTCTAGAAGAAGATGCATGAAGCTGTCGATGGATGATGAATAGTAAAGGGATGAAGTTACAAAAGAAAAAAGAAGCTAAATGATGGCTAGATGTGTAAAAGTAGTTAATCATAAGGAACAAGTAGATTATAAAATCAAGAACATATTGTAAGTATTGAATACTCCTGAAGGAAAAACTGTAGGTTTAAGCTAATTTTTGTATGAAGCATCCACATAATTGAGAGATGCCACATGAAGAATATCTGTAGATGCTGCTGAGGGTCATCATGGACATTGATAGCCGTGGATAATGATAAAAGGGGTAGGTGAAGGTTTAGAGTCAAGAACATGGAAAATAAATCCTTCGGAAAATATATAGGATTTAAGAATTGTCGAAAGCTTCACTGTGAGCAGTGCATATCATTTCCATCCAGTCTAGACCTTTTTGCGAATCTTATACCTAAGTAAAGTTGCAAGTGCTCCAGGAGTAAATTCGTATGATAAAAGAAGTGTTCCAGGATAATGAAAGGAGAACCATATTTGATAAGGAAATATAGCAAAAAATGGAACAAGAATGAAATGACCAAGGCTCGAGGACAATCAAATGTGATGTGAATATGGACAACACATAATTCTCTTTCTCCAATCTTCAATGGTGATTCAATTTTGTGATGAACACCAAGGCTTTGTTATTTTTCATTTTCTTAGAATGATCAAGGTTTTAGATTAGATGAAATTTACATTTCAGCTATGAAAATATAAAGAAATGAATGTAACTTTGTGAAAATAAAAGGAGTGTATTACATACCTACATGTCGTACACCTTATTTCCAGGAAAAATTATATTATTCCTATCCAAAGGATACGGCTCACTCATCTATCATCTCATTGGAAATCCTAGAAAGATGAGAAATATATTTTCAGGTATTGAGTAATAAATTTGTGCTCGTAAATGCATAGAAAAAGATGAAATCAAGCTTAATATAGGGGGAAGAGATAAAATGTGGAGTTAGTAGGTATCCATTTAATGGACCATATTTACAAGTGCTTACATCTGGGTATAATTCATGTGGCCCCCTTTCAAGCATTTTAATGGGCCAATTGAGTAATTATAGAGAAATGATTAAGGCATAGACAATCATGTGTAGTTTCTCAATTGAGCCCCTCCAGCATTGTTGCTAAAATGAGCTGACAAGTAGATAATTGTGTGAAATGAATGAGTAGATTCAGAAAGTATGAAGTCCAAACAATTTTCTTACCTTGTTGAGTGCAATCATTGCTCTCTAGATTGATTCCAGCAAGAAGAGTTTTTACTAGATGAGAAAAAGAGAGTAATAGCGTACCCTACAATGACTAGGTTTGACAAGAGAATATTTGTTTCTTAATTACATTGTGTAACGAAAGCTATGAAACTAGGATGATTAGAAATTGGTGGCTCATATGATAAGTCTAAGTTGTATCTTACCATAGTTAAAAAAAGTAGGAGCCTCCTTGTAGGTTGGTGTCTACAGAATAGCACTTGTAGCTGAGGTTAAATTATGGGTTACCATGCTCCTTGCAAGTTGAAACTTGCTAAACCATATCATGGGAGTGATTTTTTTAGTTCAATGATAATTTTTAGTTGCCATGGGTAATACATAAGTTGTAGTGAAGGTGCTCAACTGACACAAGTTGTAAGACTAATGGAATTTGTGTGCGCTAGTAAAGTCATGCGTGTGAATGTGCGTGATTGTAAAATGATATGATTTTTATACAAGTATATAATTATGTGAAATAGATGGTTGAAATGTCTGATGTATATGTATGAAAAAAAGTGCACATAATATGGATCATTACATAAAGTACAGAATATTAGTGAACTGATATCCAACTCAGCATAACTAAATATTTTATCTGAATTAACTGTGGCACCTTCATTTGCTATATTTAGATTGAAAGGATCTATAACATTAAATTTTGGAAGTGATTAGATAAGGGAGAATTGATCAAGCTATCGAATGCTCTCACATTGCTATACCCATTATTGTAGCACCCACTCCTCTTCGACACTATTTCATTTTGGTACTATTATTGTTGGACTACTGCTTAGACATTTGAGTATTATAGTTTTATCAGTAGATGATGGACTATGCAGATATTTAGACTATTGACATTATGTGGTTTACATTTTTATTATGATGCACTAGATGGTGATGATAGACAATTATATATGTTGAATTACGATATTCTGATTTTTTTTTCTAATATGTCATAATTTTGATGCATAACATATGTTGAATGTCATGGATGTTAGGGTTAGATTTTGGCATATTGATGGATAATAGAATTGTTAAATGTTGAATGATGAATATGGATATATATATATATATATATATATATATATATGATTTCTTGATGTTGTTAATACGGCCGAAAGGCCAAAGAGGTATTTTTGTGTGTAGGAACTTTTATCAAAAGATCGAAGGGGATAGGGGACTAACCACAGAAGGATGTTGAGCATTGAGCAACGAGACAAAATTGACAACTTGTGTATTTTGTTTTATGTTGTGTCTTTCTTGTCTAGTTTGGAGGTCACCCATGGGAGGTTATTTCACATATGTGGTCATGGGGTTGATTGTGTCCCTTTCATTAATTTTTGTATGTGTTTATTTATGTTTTGTGTTATTTAAATTTGGAAAAATTGTCACTTTATTACATGTGTAAATGTGTGTTTATTAGACTTAAACCTTCTTGTTTAGTTTAATCAAAGTAGAGATGTGACTTATAGTGATAATGTGATCTTTTTGTCCTTGTGTAAGAAGAATTTATTGTTGATTTGAGATTATTTTACTCCACCCCAAGTTCAAAATTGGATTTTGACTTGGGGGCACTTTTGGAGACTTATGAGACAAGTAAGGCTTGTCCCATGCCTCTAATTTGGCCCAACAACCTTACCTATGGGTTAGGAAGCTCAATTTGAATTCTTTGTCCATATTTGAGTGTAAGAGAAGGAAAATCATTGCACTTTCTTTCTTCCCAAATTTATTTTTTCCCTTGAAAACATGGTGTGCAAGTTTTGAGCCATGTGGGTTGTCATAGTCCTTGCTTGTGCATTGGTTTTTCTGGTCTTGGTGTTTTTGACTTGAGTGTTAGGATGGGGGATGATGAAGTGGAATCCTACATGGATCCACCTCATCATCCTCATTTCCCAATTCTATTTATTTGTGATTTTTGGTTGGAATGGGGGTTACTTTCTCATTTCAAGCTTCTTGTGCACTTTTGGATTTAGGAGCTTTTGGAGTGCTTGGCTTGGATTTGAGAGTCTTGTGAAGGTTATTCTTGGATCTTGATGGAGAGGTAGGCTCTCCACACTTTTATTATTATGGTACTTTTTTTTTGTAAGCAATGTTGTGCTTGTTAAAAGTATTTTTTTGTCTTGTGATGGTGTTGTGTGGGTTGGTTGAGTAGTTGGCCTTAGTTGGGTGTGTTGAGAAGGGCTTATGGGACCATTGGGGAGGGAAAATGGATTTTATGTGAGGCATGAAAATTGGTGGGAGTGTGAATGAGAGTCTTACCTATGGGGAGAGAAAAGGGATTCATGGATTTTTTGCTTGTTGCAAGGGAGAGATAAGGATTTGTGTGATTATTTTGTGCACTTGGATGCTTAGGGTAAGACTCCCACTTCACTTGGGAGGCATAAGGAGGTGGTATCCCATAACCCTTGCTCTACTTGTTTGATCCTCAAACCTTTTTTTTTGTTGTGTATGTGTAAACTTACTGGTTATGTGATCTTGGTGGAGTTGTTTGTCTTGTATGTGTGTTTTGTTGAGAAGCCTTTTTTGATAGTTGTCATTGTGGCTCAATGCCCCTCATGGTTCCTTGGTTGGGGCTAGGGGGCCATTAAGGGAATGGCTTATTCCCTTAATGATTTAAGGTTGGGAGGAGAGCATTGCCTACTCCCCCTTCCTTATTTTTGATTCCTTTGTGAAGATAAAGAAAGCCAAAGATGAAGCTACCTTTTGTGTAGAAGACATACTCTTTGAAGACTTATAAAATTGGGCTTTTTGATAGCCTTGTTGTAATTTATTTCAAGTTTATACTTCCAACTTTGAGAGTGGATGCATTGTAAAATTTTAATTTTGTGATAAAGTTTATCTCTTGGAAATTATTTATCTTGTAAACTTTTTAAAATAGTGGATTGAGAAAATTTAAAATTTAAAATGTATTAGTTGGGAAAAAAAATTATCAAGTTTTACATCTCCTTGGTGAAAGGAAAAATGTGAATATTGTTGGAATGGATATATAATCTTTTTAATCCCCAGTGGTTACTTTGTATTTCAAATGTGATATGCTTTCCATTCAAATATATATATATATAATCTCCTTTAATCCCTTTAAGGTACATAATAATCCTTCCATTTCACAAGCAAGAGCAACCAAAAAATACTTTCTCTTTCAATATATATAAATTGAAGGTCCTAAACTATAAATGTAGTATTGAGTTAGTTGAATGAAATAGTAATTAAAATAATAAGATTGAAGGAAAGCATATTTTTTATTTCTTTTATAATGAGTTGTGTGGAATAAAACTTGCAAATATAATTAACTTAACATTATATGGTTAAAAAAAAAAATGTATACACCTACATTTACGATTAAATGTAATTTTTGTTATGTTAGTTTTTTTATTTAGCCTATTTTGTAATTTTTTTGCTATTTATCTAGTAGACTAATATTGAACTCTTCCAAAGAGAGAGAGAGAGACCTAAATAGTTTGACTATCTCAATATTATTAATATATTAATATTGTTTCCTTTTAAATAATTATTAATAATGAAAAGGATGTGATCCTCATCATATATCTATACATATATACACTCTTATTCACTCCTAATACTATTATTAAATTGTTATAATTATTAATTATAAGTATTATATAAATAATTAAAATTAAAATAATAATAATATTATTTATTATTATTATTAAATTATTAATAGTAAATATTATTGTTAGTGATAAATATTTATATTAATCATAATAAATTTTTCATTATTAATAAAGTTAAACTTAAAACTTTTAACAAAAAAGTATGTGTTTTGTGAGGCCATGGGCCTTATTGCTTTTTTAGAAAGTAATTTGGGTGGGGACGGGGTCGCTGACCCCCCCCCCCCATTGATATATGGGATGGGTGGTGGGGTCAGAAACCCCCTCCCCTTTTTTTTTTTTTGTTTTATTAATAAGTTACGGTGGGGGCTGAATCCCCCACCACCCAAACTTTTCTTGTTCCAATGCAAAATTAATTAAACTACTGCACAAACCTTAAAGAATTTCAACTGTGTGTTGTCTTTGGCCGCGGACATCTTAAATCATATTTAAAAATATATATATATATATATATAATATATATAAGAAATTTTATTTATGTTTATCTACTTATATAAGAAAAGAGAAGAAATACAACTTTAGATAGATAAAAAATGAATCTTTTGGAAAAATGTAAAATACCCAAAATGGGTATTCTTTTAAATCATATTTGCAATAAAATGAAAATATACAAACCTTTGAAGGGGGTAGAATAGATAAAGAAAAATAAAATAAAATTAATTTGTGATGTGTTTATCCATCCCCCAAGCTTACAACCTCCTCATCCATGGCTTCCTCCTCTCTCATATTTCCCTTAACCTGCAAAACAAAAACAAAGAATGAATGAAATGAATAAAAGAAAAAGAAAAAGACTCCCTTAAGGATTTTTAGGTTTAGTTTGAATTTCCCTATCCAATGGTCCATATTGTTTTTCATCCAAGGGAAAAGATTGTCCGTAAGATAGTTGGGTAGGGGTAGGTGAGGTGATCATTTGATCACATTGGTCTCCTTCTTGAAAGGGGCCACTAGTGTGTTTGAAAGTAATTAATTTTATGTATTTTTATCCTTGAATTAAATTAAATAATTCTACCCTTATTACTTTAGTTTACTTTTGCAATGGAGAATTAATTAATTAGCTTAGTATAAATGAAAGAGCTATTTTGACTTGAACTTTAATTATTTAAATTTGCATGACCTTAGGAAGCCTAGGTATTAAATTTATTTAGGATTAATGGAATGAAATATTTTAAACTCAACTATAGATTTAATCGATTCTCTTATTTAATATTATTATTTATTTAATGTTGCAATGGTCGGTAATTAACACTAGATTTTTGTTCAGTGTTGTATATTTGCCTTAATAAAAAAAAAACATTTATTCCATAATTTTTCCATTATATCTTTTGTTGGATTTGGGTTTTATGTGCAAAAATTTACAGACGCTACTTTTGGTATCATAGTCGTGGGTTCAACGGACCCGGGCACACCTAGGAAAACATTTAACAAAAAAAAAACCTAGCGCAACTTTAAACCTAGTACACACAACTATGCATGATGTTTTGAAACATATAAATTTTAGAAAACTAAAAAAAAAAATTAGATTATTATAAAATAACTCTCGCCTTGGTCTGTGTAGGAGGCACGAACCCGAAAAGGGGTTCCTACATGTGCAACTAGATCTACCAGCCCCAGATCAAGAAGTAGTCATTATCCTGCACTAGATATTTGTAGACGTTACAGGTGGTTAATGCCACTATACGTGGAGGATCGATAGGAGGTCGACCCTAAAAGGCGTAACAGGGAGCCATCATTTGAGGCTCGTGCGCCTTCACGTCGTAGCATAGAGGAGAGGGTAGAGAACTCCCAAGTGGAGTCAGTTACACATGAGTCACCTCCTAGGGAGATCAAAGATCGATATGTGATGCACAAGAAGACATGTCTCAAATCCCTAAGCCTGAGAGCCGATCATGTAGAAGGCCTAGGGGGAGACAACATCTGTAGTGGAGCACATTAGAGAGATACTGAAGTTGTACCCACCTCATTTTTCTAGAGACACAAATAGATTAGATTCAGGCGAGCGTGGTCGGTTAGCTGAGAGATGCTTCAAGATATGCCCTTATTCTAGTACCATGAAATCTCGTGTGCCATCCACCTTCTGAGAGACAAAACTAGAGTATGGTGGAGGACTGAGGAGAAAAAGCTCCATGTATATTCTGAGACAGTCATGTTGGTATCCAAATTGATTCTCCTTTACAAGCTGAGAATCATAACAAATTTAAAAAGAAGCCTAGAGACAGATAAATCATCATGTATGTCGTTTTGTATCTGAGGAGGTGATTCAGCTAGCTCTTTGTCACTCAGATGTTAGAGAAATAGATATAACCTTCAAAAGGATTTGATCTATCCTGACTACTTTAGGTTGTGCCTTTCAACCAGAGTGAGAGGACCCACTTTTTAACCTCTTTTGGTGAAGGAGAATGAAGATATCCTTCTTTGCATAAATTTGAAAGGAAACCTTAAGAAAATATGATCAAAGCACCACAATTTAACTCTCACAACTTGTCACTTCTAAAGAATGGTGATATTTTCTAAACAAGGTTAAGGTTACTCAAGACATTATGGAATCTTGATTTCTTCTACATATTTTGGTAGTAAAACTTATTCATTTGTGGACATACAGGGAAAACAGGGGTAGTTCATGTAGGATTCATTGTTTTTGAATAATTTTTGGTGGGAGATTAAGTAGGATAAACTTAATTTTTCTAGATCTTTGAGAACCTTCACAACAATTAGAAAAATAAATGACAGAATGCTTCAGAATAGCTACAATATTCCTTCAACAAGAAGGTGTGCATCAATGGAGGCCCAAATTTACATGGTTTCCCACAATATTTGAGAATTCAACACGAAGGCTCGAGGTAAGGACTCAATTAAATATTAAAGACCCTTGGTTCCTCATGCCTAAGATACACTCAAAGGCTTAAAGACAATCTTTATCAAAAAAATGGTAGTAAAGTGATTTTAAATTGTTTATCTCATTACATGATGAAGGCTCTTCTCATAATGAAATTGCAAATGCCACAAAACTATCACAGGGATGAGATCCTGTGTGATTCGAAGGGATTTTAACAAAATATTACAACAAGAACATCAAAACCATTTGAAAACATTCTGAAATAAAAGCAGACACAAAGTTGCCCAAGATTAACACAAATTAATTTGAAGTTGATTAGATTCATCAACAAGGGAAGGTTTCTTAAACAATCAGGATCTTGTCAATGGTTGTACACTTGAAACTAACTTGACATGATCAAATCTAAAACATAAGAGATTAACAGGTTTCTTAGATGGTCTCTCAGGAAGATGGGCTTTCTCAAAATATTCTCGTAAGAATTAAACACCCGATCCTTTACAAGATTATTCTCATAGAATTTATACAATTCACTTGCTCACTCATCCAAAATTCCCCCCTGCCCAAAATAAGGATATTCGTGGAATCCTTTGCTTGTTACCAATTTGTCTCAGAAAGAGATGTTTAACAAATTGACATCCAAATGTGCCAGGTGGACAAATCATGAACTAAATCACGTTTATCAGACCCTCAACCATGACTGGGATGCCATGCTATAGATTTTTTTATAGTCCTAATCATTCTTTTATTCTGTCATGTGAGAAATCCCCTTTTTAATCATTTTCAGGTGGATCTGTATAGCTGGATTTAACAAGCAATCCTTTTCTCCATCGAGGAAACACCTTGAGAAATTAATGCCCTCGCATGGATGCCTGCGTTTGTGCCTCTCATAAAATGAGTTTCTATGCACAAATTATCCCACATTACCTGCGCTGCGAGTCCGAGTCGGCCAAGTGTGAAGAGGAGCCAATGAAAGCCTCCACGTGTTTCCTTGGCACAACTTCAAAGATGAAGTTTGAAAGTGGGACCTCAAATGAGCGTAGGATCTCCACATGCCCTGGCCCCAAGAAAATTGTCTTTTGGCATTTCAAAAATTCTCAATATAAAAAGGATCCAACAGAAGCCTCCATGTGTCTTTTTGGCGCACTTCTGATATGGTGCCAACAAGAAGAGACCCTAAACAAGCGCGGAATCACCACATGTCCTAGCCTGAAAAATTTGTTGAAAAATTTTAAGGACCAGCGGATGACGTCATATGCCTTGGGTCCAAGAAATTTTCTTCGGCCATTGAAAAAGTCTAAGTATGGGATGGATCTAGTTGAAACCTCCAAGTGTCCCTTCGGTGCTCTTTAAAAAGTAAAGTACAGGGGCATTTCCTCAAATAGGCGCGGGCCCTCCACGTGTCCTAGGCCTTATAAATTTGCTTGAAAAGTTAAATTATAGAGAGAATCCAGTGGAAGCCTCCATGTGTTTCCATGACACAACTACTAAGGTAGGACCCAGAGGTAAATTTCAAATGAGCGCTGACCCTGCATGTGGACAAGCTTTGAGTTGAAGCAGGCCTTAAATTTTCAAAATGCCCTGCCAAACCACCTTCCCGCTTCTAACTTTTGATGTGGGCCTCAGCAGAGTTGCGGGTTACTTCATAACTTTTCTCCCTCGTACAAAGAGGAAAAAAAATTCAAAATGTTCTGTCGACCCACCTTCCCGCTTGTAACATGAAAAAATGCCACATGTCCTTCTTCAGGGTCAAAGTAAGACTTTTTCCCTACCACTTCATATTTGTTGAATAACCAATCAGAGACTATCGAGGTTACGGGGCTGAATTGATATTTTTTTCAAATGTGACAAAAGTGGTAAATTTCACTAAAAAGACCCATCGGGTCACATCCAATCAGAAAAGACCATGTTTTTATGGATTTTGGGACAAAAATTTATAGGGAAAACAAAACATGACTATGGAAAAATATAAGGAAGGGGAAAAACCTAAATTTACACTCAAATTACAAATTCCTTCTCATGGACAGAGAAACGGAAAACAATATTTGGACTTAATGTGATCCTCGACCAAAGGAAAGGAATGATCATGGAAAACAAATGAAGGAAAGATATTTCATGCATCAATATGTGGAGATAGAAAATACGAAAACCTAGGAAGATTGTAAATTTTTTAGAGAAAGTAGGGCGAGATTAAATTGAGCACCAACATCGGCTCTGACTCGGGGATGGGCACTCGTAGTGAGTGCCAAAAGAACAAATAGCAGACCAAGTGCCAAGAATAAACAATTGGGAAATGTAATCAAAATAATCTTGTAGAGAAGAACAACCATAACCAATTCCCACAAGGACAAACTGAGAAACCAACAAAAACTGGTGACTAAAGACGAGGACAAAAAAAAACAGAAAAACATGAAAGTAGAATGTAAAGTTTAGAATCCCACGTGAAGAGTTAGAGTGGCTCGAGAAGAGAACAATTTTTTATTTGTGAAGCCTGAAGGTCAGATTTTTTTTAAATAGTGCCATTAGTGTCTGAAAAAGACCTCTCCACCAAGACAACAAAGGACAAGAAGCAGATCATACAACATTACACCGAATGTCAAGTGTAGACAACTCGATTGAGAGCGTCAATAACATGGTCGCCACTGCCAAAATCTAGAACATCAACTCACAAGCTAGAGAACACCGAGAAGAAGCTTCTGAGAGCTCCAGGTTCTACTTTTCATTGCTCAATGAGCTTCAGAATACCGACAATCTAGCCTTCGACAATCTAGTTCAAGAAGGACTTCTTGAATATTTTCTTTTCGACGTCAGCTGCCAAGAAAAGAGAGTTTGGGAAGAATTAGAAGTTGGGTACAACGACGACTGTGATGAAAAAGAAGAATTCCCCACAAAGCGTCGCCATCTCACAACATGAAAATATCATGAGCATCTATGAGTCAGTAATTCTCATCAGTGAGTCAAAGTTGTAATAACTCTTGAAATAAATAAATAAATAAAATTTATTGCAATGTCTTCTCCGAAGTTGCTTCTTTTTTATGCTCAGTTTCTCAAAGGGCCCAATATTTTGGCATGGAAAACAAAAATGAGGACAATCCTTCGGTTTGAAGGATTATGGGGCATTGTCACAGGGTCTGTGCCCGCTCCCACAACCCCTAATGAATTAATAAAGTATGAGATGGCTAGTGCCAAATCCTTGATGTTGATAATGCTCAGTATCTGTGACGATGTGCAACCACATGTTCAGAATGCAGAGAAACTAAAGGAGGCGTGGGACAAGTTGGAAACTATTTATGAAGCTCAAAATCAGACTAAAGTCCTTCATCTTCAGTCAAAGTTGCACACCCTCTCTATGGGGTTAGATGAGAAAGTGGAGGAGTTCCTACGTCGCATGGCTGAGCTGTGATTAGAGTTATTAGCAATCAATGGAATGATGGACAATAAAATTCTCATGTCGATCACCTTGAGAGCACTCCCTTTACAATTTCAAGTGTTTCTTACTACGTTGAATGTATCTACACAAACAGTGGCATTCTAAGAACTTGTGAATTTTCTACAGCAGGAAGAGGCCATCACTTCATCCCAAGAGGAGTCTCAGGATAAATCCTTGTTCTCAAAGCCATACCATGGCCAGAAGAATCGAAAGGGTACCCTAGAGAATTCTAATAAAGCCCAACCAAAACAACAATAGAAAGATAAAAAGTCAAAGAGGTGGTGTCACATTTTCAGAACCAACACTCATGACACTGATCACTACTAGTACAATATATTGAAACAAGGGTTTTCAATTCAAACAAGCACATCAAGGCATGAAGAATTTCAAAATCCCAAATGATTTCCATGCTGGAGAAAGTGGAAGGGACATATCATAGCCTAAGAAGATGATGAATCTGATGAGGAGACATCAGAAGGAGCCTATTGTGGTAAGAACCTTGTACTCATCTCTCAAACTTCTCAGCCCACGAAGAAAGTTTGGTTGATAGACTCTGGTGCAAGCAAGCATATGTTAGGTGACAAGAAGTTGTTTGATTCACTACATGAAGAACCAACTGGAGATCGATTTTGGATAGTGAATGACAAAGAGTACGTTGCAGAAGGAATAGGAAATGTCACCATTGCTCTGGGACTACGAAAATGTACACTTATAAAGGTACTATATGTTCCTGGCTTGACTAGCAACCTGTTGTAAATTACTCAGCTGTTAAATCATTACCTTAAGGTAGAATTTCTTGTCCAAAATGGAATAAAATTATGTTTAATCTCTAGAAAAGGTATGGTTCTTGGTAAATCATTTGTAAAAGATAAGTTATTTACTTGAGATATTGTTTCATCTTCTACAGTAGCTTTATCTGCATCTACAGTAGAATCAACTGCCCTATGGCATTTTATATATGGACACTTTTTGGTTAGTTCATTGCACCAGATGAGTTCAAAAGCCATGGTCCATGGACTATCCAAATTGTCCAGTTCCTTTCCTATTTTCCCTGGCTGTCTTGCAGGAAAACAACATAGAGATCCATTTCAGGAGAGCACCTTCCATGCCAAGAAGCATCTGGAGGTAGTTCATATCGATCTGAATGACCCGTTGCTTCATTTTCAAGATACAAGTACTTCCAACTGTTTGTGGATGACCACTCTCGCAAGATGTGGGTATATTTCCTGAAGAAGAAAAGTGAGGCTCTTCAACATTTCTAGAACTTCTATCATCATGTTGTGAAAGATACCCGACAACCACTTCTTCTACTTTGCTCAAATTGATGGGGGGAATTTACATCAAATAATTTCTTGGCCTTCTTGAACCAACAAAGCATTAAGCAGAACCTAACTTCTCCCTACACAACCCAACAAAACAACATTATTGAGCGTCGCAATCGCATAGTGATGGAGATGGCTTGCTACATGCTAACAACAAGGCTAGATGAACGCTATTACGATGAAGCAGTACAGAAAAATGCATATATTCTCAACAAGGAAATGATAAATATTATACAAAATAAAACACCATAAGAGGTATGGAGTGGTAGAAAGCCATCAATTTCTCATTTACGAGTATTTGGTTGCATAACATACATGCATGTCCCAGCTCAGAAGAGAAAGAAGGTTGAGCCAAAGTCACTCCCGTGCATCCTACTTGGCTATAGCACTACCTCAAAGGAATACCATCTCATGGATCCTGAGACAAATAAAATATATGAGAGTTGGGACATGGTTTGTGACGAGTCATCCTTTAACTCAATAGTGACAACAGAAGATCCATTACCAACCACCTCTTATCGACTAGTCTCTGAATCAGATGATGAGCTAGAGGAGACTACTCAGAGAAAATAAATTCTTCCAGGAGAGCTATTTGTTGACCTTGGAGAACTAGATAATGTGACTCCACATCAATCCACATGGAAATGACACAGTTCTTCTCAAAAGCACCCAAGTTCTCGTTCGAAGAGGGTACAAAGCACCATCATGGACTCACATTTGCAACAACTCCCAGCTACATCTTCCAGAGTCAAACAAAAAATGAGGTAAAATTTACACTCATGATTTCACGGATTAATTGCTCCAAGCTAGACAATGTTCATGAAGCACTCAGCCAACCTCAGTGGAAGGAATCCATGGATATAGAAATTGACTTACTCAAGAAAAATCAAACATGGGAACTTGTCGATATGCCTACAAGAAAGAAACCCATAGGCTGCAAATGGGTTTTCAAAACAAAATATAAGGTAGATGGATCCATCGACAAACATAAAGCACGACTTGTAGCAAAAGGATATTCTTAGAAAGAGGTAAATGACTATGAAGAAACCTTTGTACCCATTGCAAAGATGAAGACCATCAGAGTAGTTTGTGCACTAGCACCATAGAAAGGATGGAGACTTTAGAAGATGGACGTTAAGAGTGCTTTCCTAAACGGTGATCTAAAAGAAGAAGTATACATGACCCAACCTGAAGGATTTGTTGATGAAGAGCATCCTAAGAAGGTATGTTGTCTCATCAAATCATTGTATGGACTGAAACAAGCTCTAAGGGCATGGTATATCATGATCAACGATCACCTTTTGTAGCATGGGTTCACTCGTAGCCCCTCAGATTCAAATTTGTATATAAAGAAGGTAGGGAAAGAAATTTTCATTCTTTTTGTGTATGTAGATGATCTTGTGATCACTGGCTGTTCAGAAGATCAGGTTGATATAGTAAAGAATCATCTTAAAAGAACCTTTGACATGACAGATTTGGGGCTACTACATTACTGTCTTGGCTTGGAGATATGGAAAAAGGATAATCACATCTTTGTCACCCAGAAAAAGTATGCCAAGACAATCCTGAAAAAGTATAGAATGTCTGACTGTAAACCTATATCCACTCCCATGGAGAAATTCTTGCAACTTTCAAGATTCCAGGACTCACCTCAAGTAGATGCTACTCTCTACAGGAAATTTGTTGGAGGGCTCATCTATTTGACATATATCAAACCAGATCTATGCTATGTTGTTAGTTATCTTTCTAGGTTCATGCAAGATCCAAAGAAATGTCACTGGACAATAGGAAAACATGTTTTGAGATATGTCCAAGAACAACTGATTATGGTTTAGAATATAAGAAGAATGATCAATTCTTCTTACAGGGATACGTCGACTCGGACCATGCCGGATCTATTGATGACAGGAAGTCAACTATAGGATACATTTTTCATCTTGGATTTAGACCTATCTTGTGGATAAGAAAGAAGAAATTTTTTGTTTCTATCTCATCCATAGAGGCAGAATATCGCACCAAATGAGGAGTTATGTGCGAAGTGATATGGTTATGTTGCATTTTGGATGACCTGGGAATTCCAAAAAAATAGTCACCTATTCTCTATTGCAACAATCAGAGTGTGGTGAACCTTGTGTAGAATCCAGTCTTTCATGAACGAACAAAACATATTGAAATTGACTGCCATTTCATTCGAGAGCATGTCTTGAACCATCACATTCAACTCTAGTACTATCCTATGGAAGCACATGTAGCTGACATTGTCACAAACTCTCTTGGAAAAGTGAAATTTGAACTTTTCAGGGGTCACATTTACAAGAATAATGTAACAAGGGGGGAATGTTACCATACGTAGCATAGTTTATATTTTAGGTGTGTTTGTTTTAGATTATCCCTTTACTCTCTCTTTCTTGTTGTATTCCATTATTCTCTCACCTACGTCTATATCTTCCTCCTTTAGTTTAGGGGAATTTTGTTTATTGTTTCTCCTATAAAATGTACGTTCTTCTTCATAGTAAAATAAGATGTAGAGATTGTTCTTCTCTCCATTTTTATTCTGTTCTAATTCTGTCCCACAAGATGAAGTTGGAGTATGGTGAAGGACTAAGGAGCAAAAGCTCTATGTAGATTCTAAGATATTCATGTTGGTATTCAAATTGATTCTCCTTTGACAGCTGAGCATCATCACAGATTTAACATGAAGCCTAGAGACAGATAAATCATCATGTAAGTCGTTTTGTAGCTGGGGATGCGATTCAGCTGGATCTTTATCACTCATATTTCACAAAGTTATAATAGAAAAAATCATAGCAACCGTTTAAGATCCATTGCTATGATTTGTTATTCCAATTCTATATTAAAATAATGAACATTAGGTCTTATCGATCATTAAGCTATTCCTTTTAATAAGTTTGAAGATATCCTTCTTTGCATGAATTTGAAAGGGGACCTTGAGAAAATATGATCAATGCACCACGATTTAAATCTCATGAGTTGTCTCTTCTAAATAATGGTGATATTTTCTAAACAAGATTAAAGGTTACTAAAGACATTATGGGATCTTGATTGCTTATACATATTTTTGGCAGTAGAATTTATACATTTTTGGACATACAGGGGAAAAACAAGGGTAGTTCATGTAGGATTCATTGTTTTGAATAATTTTGGTGGGAGATTAAGTAGGCTAAAATTGATTATGCTAGATCTTTGAGAACCTTCACAACATTTTGAAAAACAAGTGTCAGAATGCTTCAGAAATAGCTAAAATATTCCTTTAACCAAAAGGTGTGCATCAATAGAGGCCCATATTTGCATGTTTTCACATAATCTCCAAGAATTTAACATGAAGGCTGGAGCCAAAGCCTTTAATTAAGCATCAAAGACCCCCTAGTTCCTCATGCCTAAAATACACTCAAAGGCTTATATACAATATTTATCAATAAATGACAGTAAAATGATTTGAAATTGTTTATCTCATTGCAGGATGAAGGATCTTATTGAAATGAAATTAAAAATTCCATTAAAATGTCACAAGGATGAGATCCTATGTGATTCAGAGGGACTTTAACACAAGATTGCAATAGGTTTAAAAAAAACTACTTGCAAACATTCTAAAATAAAGTAGACACAAATTGGTCCAAGATTGACACAAATTAATTCAAAATTGATTAGATTCATCATCAGTGGAAAGTTTATTTGAAAAATCTCAGAGCTTGTCAATGCTTGTACACTCACAACCAAATTAACGTGATTGAAATCTAAAACATAGGAAATTAACAGGTTTCTCAGATTGGTGTCTCAGGAAGATGGGCTATCTCAAAATTTCTCTTAAGAATTCAACCCCCAACCCTTTGCAAGAGTATTCTCATTACATTTATACATTTCACTTCCTCACTCATCCAAAAATTTCCCCCCCAAAAAGAAGAATATTTGAGGAACCTTTTATTCTTACCAATTTGTCTCGAATAGTGATGTTTAACAAATTTACACCCACATCTGCTAGGTGGACAAATTAGTGAACTAATCACATTTCCCCCAGACCCTCGAATAATGACTAGGATGCCATGCCACAACTTTTTGACAATCTTTTTAATCATTCTTACTCTGTCATGCGAGAAATCTCCATTTTAATCATTTTCTGGTGGCTTTGTATAGCTAGATCTATCAGGAAATCCTTGTTCACCCCCTGAGGAAAAACCTTAAGGAATGAATGCCCCTGCATCAACACCTACATTTTTGCCTCTGAAAAATGAGTGTCCATGCATGGATTATCCCACATACCTACATTGTGAGTTTAATTTTCAAGAAAAAACAAAGTGTATTTGCACCTTAACTGGAGTCTTGGAATTAAAAAAAGGTGACAGTAAAATCAAAATCAATTCACAAGGTTGGAACCATCAATTATGCCCCTTCTCAACTTTAAATTAAATCCTTCCACATTTTATCCTTGGCACAACTACAAAGGTGAAGTAGAGAGGTAATTTTGATAAAAAATCGCAGGCCTTCCATATGGCCCATGTGGGCCAAAGAAAATCACCTTTTGTCCTTTGAAAAGTCTCACCATAAAAGGAGCCAGCAAAATCCTCCACGTGTCTCCTTGGCACACCTTTTAGATGGTTCCCAAAAGTGGAGGCCCCTAAACAAGCGTAGGGTCACCATGTGTCTTAGTTTGACAGAGTTATTGAAAAAATTTAAGGACCAACAGAAGATGTCATGTGTCTAGGGACAAGATAGTTTTCCTTGGTCATTGAAAAGTCCAAGCAAGGAAAGAGTGAGTAGAAAATTCTACAGTGTCCCTTTGGGGCTTCTTCATTAGAGTATAATTACACCGTGGGGGTAGGTCCTCAAATAAGAGAACGTGAAACGCAAGCCCTCCACGTGTCCCAGGCTTCTTTAGTAAAATTTCTTTGAAAACTTTAAGTATAGAGAGGAGCTAGCAAAAGCCTCCACGTGTCTCCTTGGCATAAATCCTAAGGTAGGACCCAGAGGCGGATCCTCAAATGAGTTCTAGCCTTCCACATGTCCATGGTGTGTAAAAGATATACTGAGTTGCATGAAAAAATGTCTAAGTCTTGGAAACATAGCGGAAACCTCCACATGTATCCCTCACGCAACTCCAAAGGTCAAACTAAGAGGTGACTTTCAAATGAGCACCGACCCTCCACGTGAAAAAAACTTGAGTTGAATCAGGATTTAGAGTTTCTAAAAGTGCCTCACCAAGCCACGTCCAATCAGAAAGGGCCACGTTTCCATAGATGCTAAGATATAAACTTTGATGGGGAAAACACACCCATCATATTACCGTAGAATGTAGGGAAATCACCATATTGTGCTCAGAAATGAATATATCTTTAAGGACAGAGAATTTGGAAATGATATATAGCCCAAATGTGATCCACCAAGCCACATCAAATCAGAAAGGACCACGTTTCCATAGATATTGGGACAAAAATTAACAGGGAAAATAAAATGTGACTATGGAAAAATGGAAGGAAGGGAAAAAAACCCGACCATTTAGCGCACAAGTTACAAATTATTTCACATGGATAAATGAATGGAAAACAAATTATGGATTTAAAATGATCCTCAACCAAAGGAAGGGATATTACATACATGGAAACCAAATGAAGGACAGAACTTTCACATATCAATACAGGGATGTATAATATATGACAGATCCCACAGATTGAAGAATTTTAAGGAAAAAATGGGGTGAGATCAAACTAAGCACCAACATCGGCTCTGACTCAAAGGATGGACAATCCCAACGAGTATCACAAGAACAAATAGTAGACTAAGTGCTAAAAAATAAAACATTGGGCAACATATTCAAAGAACAAGAATGCACAGAAGAACAATAATAACCAACTCCCCCAAGGATGAACTGAGAAACCAACAAAATGGCTGCCAAGGACTAGGACAAAACAAAATAGAAAAACATGAAAGCATAAAGAAACCAAATGACTATTACACTATACAATGATGTATACCTTGATTCTAAGAAATCTATCAAGGAAATGTTTCAAATTGCCTTCCATTAACAGGAAAATCAAAAAATTCCCCATCTAAGGTATTTTAAGAAGAAAGTATGTTCACCAATTTGAATGTCAATTGAATAAGGGCCCATCCACAATGCATCAAAATTTCCATGTTTTCCCCCTTATCCTCGTGCATCTTCTATCCCACAATAGCACAAGATCTACTAGACACTGAAATCTCTTGGATTTAACTTGTTATCGAACAAATTCTTCAATTTCTCTTTGAATTTTACATGCCTTTGATGGGATGCCCTTCTTTCTTCATCTATCCTCAACAACCTGATTTATGCGAGCATCATAGAGGACTAACCTCTTGATCTTCTCTGTTTGTTGAAGAAATTGAAAAGAAGACAATTTCATATGTAGGGGGAAACAGAGCTTGAGTTCCATACAACCAACTCAAATGGGATTTTTCCAGTAGCTCGTTTAGCAGTGATTTGATCAGCCCAAATAAAAACTTCTAAAAAATGGTGATATTTTTCAAAACAAAGTTTTCAATTACTGAAGACCTTATGGAATATCCAAATTTCTTCTACATATTTTAGTATATTTTTATTAGAAGTTTACCTTCAGATTTAATTCCTTACACAACTTCAGTAGCATTCATGGATTTTACAAACACTTTTGGTGGGAGATTAATAAACTTGATTTTTATGTTCATTTAGTAGCTGGGGAAGCAATTTATCTGACTTGTTAGAACTAAGGATTTGAAGAAGTGGGTAGCACCTTGAAATGATTTTCATTTAATCCTCACTATTTTAGGTTGTGCCCTTCAATCAAGGTAAGAGAACCTATATTGCAACCTCTATTTTCTGAAGAAGGTGGAGATATCATTATACCCCTGTGCATCATTGTATGGAGATGGCCTTGGGAAAACATGATCAATTTCCCATTATTCAAACTGAACAAAAGCTGTCACTACTAAATGGTGATTTTAAATTGTTTATTTCACGGTTAGGATGCTAAACATGTATTCTCCTAATGCTTTGTGCATGCCTTAAACTATCACAAGGGAATGAGACCTGGTGTGATTCTAATTTGTGTTTTTAACATAAGATTACAATAGGAACAAGAAATTTTATTTGACACACTTGGAAATGCATGTGCAGGGGTAGTATGGGGGTAGGATTAGTTATTTTTGAAGTTGAATTTTTTGGTGGGAGATTTCTAGAGAAGACTAACCAAAATTTTTGAAATTGTAGTTGAGGACCTTTGCAAGAAATTGACATGGAAGACCCACACAACAAAATTCTTCAAAAGGTTTTAAGGTACTCCTTCAACCAGAATATGGGATTTCTCAAATCATACTTAGAATTCATCCCCCAACCATTGCACTCTTCCACTGTGCAATATTTGATAACCTACCAGTTTCATCTTGAAGCAGATGAACCAAAAAAAGAATATTTCCATGAATCTCTATTTTATCATGTTACCAGTTTACAACAATTTTCAGGTGATTTCAGAAATTGATTTCAATAGCTCTTCTAAATGTCATGGAAGCTGCCACTAAAGTGGATCAACAAGAAATGAATCATGAAATGATCTCGTTTCTCAAATCAAATTTTTCTAACAAGTGACATGTTGCGAGCGCCATGCTCTTTTGGGGTTGTATCAATCATTCTTGGGGATTCTTTCATGTACCATTGATCTCTGAGATCTAGCTTCTCTTGGTAATTGACATTTCAATAGGGGCTTTGTAATAGCCTGAGCATAAGTGCATGCAAATAACAACATTTTTTCCAAGAGGACAACACAAAATAATATAGAAATGATCAAATCTATCAGAGGGGAATGTTATAAGAACAATCTCAGATGCTGGTGTAGTCGATGGCCAAGAAAATAGCTGAAACCAACTCAATGCATTATATTTCCTTGATGTAGAAAGGAAGTAAAAATGGTTAGGTGGTCTTCTCAGAGAATGGGCTTCTTCCCATATTTTACCCGTGCACAAATTCTAAGTTTCTGGAGGTGACCTTTCGAGCAAAGCTCTCAAAACATGCATTCAAAATTTTCACATTTTTTCCCAAGAAGTTATAATAAAAAAGTTTGACAGTGAAAGCCTCCGCATTTGAAATACCGCTCTTTGCAACATTTTAATATGGTCCCAAAATCAAAGTCAAGATTACGACAATTCACTACATGTTCAATTTGGAAAGGGTTTTTCCCCCCAATTTTAAGCACTAGAAAAAGATGCCTAGGGTGTCTTCATAGTTGAAAAGTTTGATGTATGGGAAGACCTAGTGCAGAATTTCCTTCATTTTTATCCATTTGGAGGGGAGTTAATTTTCATATCTCCAAGCATTGGTGGCAGACCCCTTTCATTTCATCATTTCATACTTATCATTCCAAAATTTGATTATGTAACTTTATAATTTGATATTTCATGTTTTATGAACGGAGCCTGAGTAAAAATTTACATTTAAAAACTGCCTCAAATCTACAAAAGAGTAAGATCCCCTAGAACCAGTTGCATTGGTCCTTATAGAGCTGTCAAACAACCTCCACCAAAGATTCGATCAAAATAGATCTTCAAAAATTCACGATTTCCACACTTGTGGAGATCATGGAAAAATGGTGGGCCAAATTGAAGAATGTACAGTTACAATTGATTTTCTCTATCTCCTTCAATTTGGGCCCTCCACGTGTCAAAATACAATTGGAAAAATGACAAATTTAGGTTAGCTCAACTTAAAAAGACTTTTTAAAAATGTTTTGATAAATTTGATCAGCCAATTGATTTTTTTCTCCGTCCCTCCGCCCTTGAATTTTGGTGATGACACATGGCAATATGGTGGATAAAGTTTCAAAATCGCAGCTCAATGTGCCTCATCTTGCAATCAAAAGAGACCTTTTTTGGAGTTTGGAATAATTTCACTTTTTTCCCCTGGCGGAAAACTACACCACGTCTAACCGTGAAATGCAGTGGAAATCTATCAGTTTAGCGCCCTTATTTCATGTTTTTAACCCCTTTTTTCGCCAAGGGAAAATAATTTACAAATGCCTACAAGGCCCGCAACTCTGATTTTGTCATTGAATGATTTGTCAACAACCCTTAAAAAAACCTTTCACACATTCATTTGGGCTAGAAACTTGACAATTTCCATATTAAGTCTTTCTATCAAACTAGGGCAGAATCAAATCGAGCACCAACATTATCTCTGAATCAGGGATGGGCACTCCCAACGAGTGCCATAAGAACAAATAGAAGACCAAGTGCCACCCCTTGCTCCATTGTGGCAATAGTGGTCACAAGCCACACCTTTTTTCCACCTTCACAAAAAAGGAAAAATTTGCGTAAGTTTCCCACCAAGGACCTTCCATCCAAAACTTGAAAAAACGTAAAAAACAAAAAAAAAACCCAATACTGTCCTACCTATGGAATGTGTGTATATTTTGAATTTTTCCCAATGCCAAAAATGCTAAGTGTTTGCAAAGAAACCCCATTAGATCCTTTTCTAATTCCCCTATCGGCCATGTTAGAGAACGTAGTGTTGAGCTTAATTTTAACATGTCAATTGAATAAGGTCCCATAAAAATGCATCAAACTTTCCAAGTTTGCCCTTATATTCATGCCTGCTATCTCACAATAAACAAGATTTCCCACAAAAACATCTTAGAGTCACCTTCTTATCAAAAAAATTCTTCAAATGGGGAAGGATTTCTTGAATTTTACATGCCTCTGATGGGATGCCCTTCTTTCTTCATCTAGGCTCGGGAACAATTTGATTGATGCGAGCATCATAAGGAATAACCATCTTGATCTTCCATATTATTTAGGAAATTAAATGAATCAATTGCATATGCAGGGGAAATAGAGATTGAGTTCTATAGTCGGGGCAAAATCAAATGGGATTTTTTCTAATAGCTCATTTAAAGTGATTCAATCAGATGGGGAAACTTGCAAACCACCAACTGCTCACCCCACTTCCTTTTGTTCAACTCCAAAGTTCTTCTAATGATATCTTCAAAAAATTTTTATTGCTGGACTCTGCTTGTCCATTTCCTTGGGGATTATAATTGGAAGCATATGTCAAATTGATCCCATATTCATGACACATGGCCACCAAAGGTTTAGCTCGAAAGCTCATGGAATTATCAGACAACTATTTTGGCAGGTACTCCAAATCTACAAATGATATAATTCAGAATAAAATCCATGACAATTTGGTGAGTTGCCTTCTTGGTGGGGATTTCCTCCACCCACTTGGTGAAGTAATTTGTGGCCACTAATATCCACTTATGGCCTGCACTTGAAGGATCTAGAAATTTCCCCAATGAATTCATTCCCCATTGCCTAAATGGGGCTTCAATTGATACAAGATGTAAAGGAAGGGATCCTGAAGCTTTCAGTATTCTAGAAAAAGCGTTGGCAACTTTCACATCTTCTTACCAACAAAGTTGTATCTTTGAAAAGAGTTGGCCACCAATAACCAACCCTTAAGATCTTATGAGCTATGACTCTTCTAGAAAAATTCCCCCCACAAACTCCTCCATGGAGATCAACAATTATTTTAGGGGCTTCATCTTCAGTAATGCATCTTAAGAGAACTCCCTCAGGGTTCTTCCAAGCTAACCCAAAATCAGTAATGACATATTTTTGGGAAGCTAACTTAAGTTCTCTTTTCTGATTCTTGCTCAAATGTTCAGGTCATTGTAGATGTTTGAGATAAAAAATGATGTCCTTGTACCATTTAGAATTTATTAGTTTTTCAAGGACATTCAACCTTTCTTCTTCAACTTCATTTACCTCAATTGTCTGCAGATTTCTCTCTGCCATAAGTTTTTCCAGGCCCAAACCTCTGACCAATTTTGTTGTTTGGATGTCCATATCATACTCTTGCAATTTATTTACCCATCGACATATCTTTCTTGAAACCTCCATTTCTAATAGGATATCTTTCACCATGGTGTGGGGAACATAAGCAATGATTTTGGAACTCAGAATATATGGCCTGAAGACCTTTGTTTTCTTTTACCAAAGAAAATGCCTACTTCTCCATGATAGTATACTTTAGCTCAGCTCCTTGTAATGCCTTACTGAAAAAGGAAATTGGTCTTTCAGCTCCCTCATCATCCTTCTACAACAACATATAGATGCAATAGTACTTTCTGAAGAAAAAGAAAACATTTGGAAATCCTTCTTATAATCTGGAGCTGCTAAAACAAGGGCATTCTTTAATGATTCTTTGATCCCAGCAAAATCTTGAATAGCTGCTTCTTCCCATTTGATACTTTGATCTTTCTTCAGCATGCTAGTGATTGGGATAGTTAGTTCAACAAAGTTGGAGATAAATCTCCTAATAAAATTAATCTTCCCAAAAAAGGATTGAATTCCCTTCTTGGTTCTTGGAATAGGGACTTTGCTGATGGCTTCTACCCTTTCAAGATCAATCATGACCCCTTCCTTTGACACAATGTGTCCAAGCAACTTTTCTTTCTGAACTCCAAAATGGCACTTCTTGGGATTTAGTGAAATACCATACTCCCTGCATCTTAACAACATTTTTTCTAAGTGTTGCAGGTGGTCACTCCTTTTTCTGGAGAAAATAGTTACATCATCTTGATATACAACAATGAAATCATTAATATAGCCAGAGAAAGCTACATCCATTACTCTTTGGAAAGTGGCTCTAACATTCATTAGACCAAAAGGCATTCTGACATATACATATGTTCCCCAAGGAGTGGTAAAGGTAGTCTTGATTCACTCGGATTCCTTCACAACTACCTAGTTATATCCAGAAAAATTACCATCCAAGGTGGATAATAATTCTAAACCAGTAACCAATTGACAACATATTGTCCATATTTGGCAGAGGGTAGTTATCCTTCATTGATGCTCTATTCAAGTTTCTAAAGTCCACACAAACAGCCTTATATCTCCATTCTTCTTTCTGACAAGGTACCAAGTTTGCAACCCATGATGAGTACCTTGTGGGTTGTATGATTCCTCCATCCCTCAAATTTTTCAATTCTTCTTGCATCTTCAAGGAAAGGAGTGGATTGATCGGCCTCTATTTCTACCTAAACAGCTTGGAAGAATCTTCCAAGGGAATTTCGTGCTAGAAAAAATCCTCTCTGTATGCTTTTAGTTCAGAATAAGACCATGCTAAGAAGTCTTGGTATTTCTTCAAAAATTGGACATATGACTACTTTTCTTCCTTGCTCAGATTGCTACCTAGCCAGATCTTACATGTGGTTTATCCTTTGTGCCCAGGTTGTGCTCTTCAACATCCCTCGAGGCTGACATGTGTCTGTTGACAATGCAATCAACATTATCAAATTTTGATTCAAGTGCTACCAAACCTTTGGGAATAGTATTAGTCTTCAACTGAATGATGTCTTTGCCAAATAAAGTCTCCTTTCCATCAGCTGCACAAACCATTGGCTCCCAATCTATACGTTGATTGGACAAATTCTCCTTGGTTCTACAAAAAACCTTTGCACCTGGGCATCATCTTCGAACACTTTCCAGTGTTTAACATTGTCAGGAATAGATGGCCTAGTTAATATCTCAATATTATACTCACAATAGGGGGATACAGTACAATTTTCAAATCTGGACCCCAATACGGCCAATTTGTCTACTAGAGTATTGTACTTCCTATCATGATGTATTATGTTGAAGGAGTCAAAACATTTCAATGAAATCCTAGACTGCATGCTTATACTACTTCATTCTCTAATTTTTTGTTGCATACAGTTTTCTAACCTTGCTTGACAATTATCTCTGAATCTCCTTTAACAATGATGTCTCTAACACCATATTTCCAAGCAATTCTTAAACCCAATAACAGTGCTTCATATTCTACAATATTGTTAGTGCACTCAAAGTTGAGTTTAAAAGAAAAACAAACTCTTCCTGGCTTGGAGATATCAGAACAATACCAACACCATTTCCAAATTTAGAGCAAGCCCCATCAAACAACAAATTCCAAGGAGAACATACTTGTTTAAGAGACTTGCATTGATCAATTTTGTGCTCTTTACCATCAACAAATCCAACAAAGTTATCAACATCAATGTCAGTGTATAACACTTCATAGGAAGCATTATTGGGATCCTCAATGAGATGTAGCATCTTCTTTTCACCATACAACTTTACAAGGCTGCCCTCAATAGGTATAGTGGAAAAAGACATATCCATTTGCACACTCCCACCCACACTAGCAGCCCATTTTCTTGATAACAACATTCCCCATTTGGCAGGGAAATCAACAATAACAACATCTAGTTTTAAGTTTTTTACCTAGGTAGGCTGCAAGTTGCACTATCAAACCCTTGACACATCCAACCACTGGCACCTCTCTGGAATCCATGGTAGTGCACTTCCCATAAGCTACTGTCACTTTGATATCTAATTCATTCATGACCTCAAGAGGCATAACATTGCATGATGCTCCAGAATCAAACATACAATTGTGTAACAACCTGTCCCTAATAATCAGAGTAGTGAAAAATGGATCTACATTTAGTTGGGACTCAACCAAGGATGTTCCCAAATATACTTCAGGTGGCTCACCTAGTTCTTCCAGTACTTGGGGTTTTTCCAACTCTGCAATGGTAGGAGGAGTCTCAACATTGTTTACATTTCTGCCTTGGGTAATATTTTCTTCTTTCAATCCCAAATACTCAAAGGCCCTTTTCTTGTGCTCAGGAATCCTAAGCAGCTCAAAAATTGGAACAAAAATCTTGATCTGACTCAAGACTTGGGCAATGTCATAAGGAACATGTATTTGGGAAAGGTAGCATTTTGAGGAAGACTGACAAACTCATCTGACAACAAAGGATTTTTCATGGTCTGAGCATGGGCAGGGATACCAGTTCTGTTTGGGGAAACAAGGCTTTTCTAGATGTATCTTTCTTAGGAGTTTCTTTTGGGATATTGGTGAGAACTAGAGTTTTTGGTTCGGCCTAAGGCCCTACCCCTTTGACAACTTTACTCCTAGTGTTATATTATTTTTCTTGGGAAACCACAACATTCATTAACAACTACCTATCCTCCTCAGAAGGGATTCCTCCATCATACTTTTTAATCATTAATGCCCTTAAGTATTCAAAATCATTATTAGGTAATTCAAAATCTTGTACCATATCTATTTCAAAAGTATGAGAGGGAGGAAGGGGTAGTACCCGGTGAATGCAATCCCAAAAATCTATAGTAGTTTTGGCACTGATTAATTCAGTCGAAGTTGCTCCTTTCCGTGAGCTTGTAGAGCACCCCATCATGCACACATCATCATCAGTGTCATCATCAACTTCCTCAACTTCTTTTCTTCATCACATGGGGCATGTGGCAAGAAACATCTATCACACCACTCAATTTCATTGGCTTCTTCCATAGTAGCAACTTTGACAACTAAAGGATCAGGCACCAATCTATTTTCCTGGGGTTTGGGCTATCTATTTCCTGATCCCATGGGTCCTTTACCCCTATCATCTTGATCTATGATCACCTCTGGGATGATTTTCAAATCTTTCTTGACCTTGTGGCTTGTGCTGACCTTGGGAACCTTATCCAATCCCCTTCTCTACTTTGGCCATTTTGTAGGACATTTCTTTAACAGCTCCTGGCCAAATGTTTTTACAACCTCTTCTAGATCCACAGACTTACTTGACTGAGGCTTCTCTGGATTGATCAAATTGATACCTTCCCTCTTAGGAGGCTTACCAACTACTTTGATATTTTTTTCAATCTATAAATCCATGGTGAAGGCCTACCTCAAATGTTCTTAGGTTTTTGTCCGTTAAATAATAGGCAGCCTTTTTGTTAAAAGCATCAGAATATTTTATCAGACAAGAAACATCACTTGGCCTCAAGATTACATGTAGCCTATTCAAGGTCTTATTGAACCTTGTATTGAAGTCATTGACAGATTCATTAGGATTCTTCTTAATATTTTCAAATTTAGACAAAAGAAACCTGGGATCTGTCTTATCCCCATATTGTAATCTAAAATCATTTTTCATTTCTGTCCATGAATCTATTGAGTTATCTGGAAAAGACTTATACCAGTCACGTGCATCCTCCTCAAGAGTACGAATAAAAAGTTTTATATACACATCCTCAAATTCAATCTCAAAGTATTTCATCATATGACAAAAAGTTTTAAATGCTGATCACCAGTGATAACATTATTCCCTTGAAATTTAGGCAGTCTATTTCTAACATCTTGTGGTACTACATTTGGATATCCAACCATACCTCTAAAATTTATAAGACCAAAAGTATTGACAACAAATGGAGGTCCTAGTGGGGGTTGGGCCATATTGTTTTGAGGGGGTGATCTTACAGGAGAAAAAAAATGATGAGGGACAAGGGGTATTTGGAACACAGGAGTATAATTTTCAAAATGAATGTCCTCTAAAGACTCTGTTTCATGGAAAACCTTATCAACTTTGGAAAATACAGGGACAGACTGAGAAGCACACTTATAAGACACAAATGAAGTCCCCTCTCTAGTTGGAGAATTCAATTCTATATAAATATTACCTGATTCAATAATCACTTGAAGAAAATGGTAATCCTCAATGCAGGTTGATCACTTTCCATAATAGATAACTCTTTTCTTGATTCCTGATCTCCAACTATTTTCCTAGACTCTTCTTTCGTTCTGAATTTATCTTTCCCAGTTCTAGAAACAACTTTCTAGTAGGGTCCTTAGTGAAGAAACGATCTTCTTCCTTTAATAGCTTTGCAAATATTAGTGACAGATTTCACTTAAAACAGAGGTTAAGGCACTGGTATTTATCAAAATTTAAAACAACACAGAGTTGCCACTAAGGATTTTCACCTTAGTTGTGACAAATGCACTATAAATTGATCTACCTCAAATAAACAACGTCTTTCAACACTAAAAGCCCTTCATGCAATTGGTGTGTTCCTTAAGCCAACAGGAATTTGACAACATTCCTTTACCACGTTGGTATTGGCACATTGATAATGGAGTTATCAATTTAGGGTGTAGCTACTAAAATAGTCAAATAGAGGAACATAGGGAAACCATCTAATCCAACAATTTCTCAACTCCTATGCAACAAGGAGTTAGCACAAATGAAGCCCCGAATGTGCAAAATTACTAAGGAAATATAGGACAACAAAAAGATAATTCATTTCACCAAGGCAACGTGTGCCAGAAAATTTCCATGTGGGAGTCACTAGCAATCTCAGGACAATGAAATTTGTTACAAGCTACAATGGCCAATTGGTCTACCTTGAATTTGATAACCAAGGTCTGAGAAATCTCTCTAATACAGTGTGGTGGTGTCAACAAGGAAAATTTATGAATCCTCCACCATTTTATGTGTCATTGATTGTCAGGAACCATTTGGTAATGCAATGCCATGATCGATTGGTGTTTTTACCACACAAATAGGTCTGTTGGTGTTCAAATAATCTCACTGTGTTTGTTCAAAATTTCTCATTCCACATAGTTCGAAGTGTTGTTTCTGTTTCACAAATAGGTGAAACTGGTGTTCAAATAATCCCCTTTGGTCAACGAATCACCATTTTGGTGTTGGTATCCAAATTTATTCTCCTTGGCAAGCTGAGCATTATCACAAATTTAACAAGAAGCCTAAAGACAAATAAATAATCATGTATGTCATTTTGTAGCCAGGGAGGTGATTCAGCTGGGTCTTTGTCACTCAGATGTTGGAGAAATGGATAGCACCTTCAAAAGGATTTGATCTATCCTCACTACTTTAGGTTGTTCCTTTCAAATAGGGTGAGAGGACCCATTTTGTAACCTCTATAGGTGAAGGAGAATGAATATATCCTTCTTTCCACAAATTTGAAAGGAAACCTTGAGAAAATATGATCAATGCACTACAATTTAACTCTCACGAGTTGTCACTTCTAAAGAATGGTGATATTTTCTAAACAAGGTTAAGGTTACTAAAGACATTATGGAATCCTAATTGCTTCTACATATTTTGGCATTATAATTTATTCATTTGTGGACGTACAGGGAAAACAGGGGTAGTTCGGGTAGGATTCATTGTTTTTGAATAATTTTTGGTTGGAGATTAAGAAGGATAAAATTGATTTTTCTAGATCTTTGAGAACCTTCACAACAATTGGAAAGCTAAATGACAGAATGATTCAGAATAGCCAAAATATTCCTTCAACTAGAAGGTGTGCATCAATGGAGGCCCAAATCTGCATGGTTTCACACAATATTCCAAGAATTTAACATGAAGGATTGAGTTAAAAGGCTCAATTAAACATTATCAGACCCCTAGTTCCTCATGCCTAAGATACACTCGAAGGCTTACAAATAACCTTTATTAACAAAATGAGAGTAAAGTGATTTTAAATTAATTATCTCATTACCAGATGAAGGATCTTCTCATAATGAAATCGCAAATGCCACTAAACTATCAAAGGGATGAGATATTCTATGATTCAAAGAGATTATAATATAAGATTGCAATAGGAAGAAGAAATACTATTTGAAAATATTCTAAAATAAATCTGACACAAATTTACCCAAGATTAACAAAAATTAATTAGAAGTTTATTAGATTCATCCGCAGGGGAAGGTTTTTTGAACAATCTCAAATCTTTTCAATGGTTGTACACTTGCAACCAACTTAACATGATCAAATCTAAAACATAAGAGATTAACATGATTCTCAGATGGTCTCTGAGGAAGATGGGATTTCTCAAATTTTCTTGTAAGAATTCAACACCTGACCATCTGCAAGAGTATTCTCATTGGATTTATATAATTCACTTACTCACTCATCAAAAATCCCCCCCAAAAGAAATATATTCGAGGATCCTTTACTTGTTACCAATTTGTCTCGAAAAATGGTGTTTAACAAATTGACACCTGAAGCTTCTAGGTGGACAAATCATGAACTGATCATGTTTCTCAGACCCTCAACCCTAACTGGGATGCCATGCCATAGCTTTTTGATAGTTTTTCTAATCATTATTTTATTTTGTCATGCAAAAAATCCCCTTTTTAATTATTTTTAGGTGGCTCTATATATCTAGATCTGACAAGTAATCCTTTTCAACCTCAAGGAAACACCTTGAGCAACGAGTTCCCTCACATGGATGCCTACATTCGTGCCTCTCAAAAATATATATCTGTGCATGGATTATTCCACATACCTATGTTGTGAGTCCAAGTTGACTGAGTGCAAAGAGGAATCAACGGAAGCCTCCACTTATTTCCTTGGAGCAACTGCAAAGGTGAAGTACAGAGGTAAGTTCCCAAACAATCGCGGGCCTTCAACATGCCTTGGGCCCAAGAAAATTTCCTTTTGGCCTTTGAAATAGTTCTAAGTATAAAAAGGAGCCATCAGAAGCCTCCACGTATTTCTTTGGCACACTTTTGATATGGTGCCCGAAAGCGGAGATCCTAAAAAAGTGTGGGCTCACCACATGTCTCAGTCCATCAAAGTTTTTGAAAGAGTTTAAGGACCAAAAAAAGGCACCACATTCCTAGGGTACGCAAAAGTTTCTTCGGCTATTGAAAAGTCTAAGTATGGGCAGGATCCAGTGGAAACCTCCACGTGTCCCTTCGAAGCTTCTTCAAAATTAAAGTACATGGGCAGGTCCCCAAATAGGCATGGGCCCTCCATGTGTCACAGGCCTTAGAAAGTTTCTTGAAAAATTCAAGTACAGAGAGGAGCCATCTGAAACCTCCACGTGTCTCCTTGGTACAACTGCTAAGGTAGGACCCAGAGGCAAATTTCAAATGAGTGCCAACCCTCCTTGTGGACAAGCTTTGAGTTGAATCGGGTCTTAAAATTTCAAAATGCCTCATTGACCCGCTTCTAACTTTTGATGTGGGCCCCAACAGAGTTCTGGGTTACTTCATAACTTTACTCCTTTGTACAAAGAAGAAAAAAACCTCAAAATTTTCTGCAAACCCACCTTCCCGCTTGTAACATGAAAAACTACCACATGTCCTTCTTCGGAGTCAAAGTAAGACTTTTTCCCTATCGTTTCATATTTGTTGAATAGCCAATCAAAGACGATCGAGGTGACGGGGCCAAATTGATAGTTTTGCAAACATAGAAAAAAGTTACAAGTTATAAAGTAGACCCGACATGCCTCATCCAATCACAAGACCACGTAATGATATAATTTGACGTGGAAAACGTGCCCATCAAATCGTAAAATGCAGGAAAATCACCATTTGTGCCCAGAATTGAATTTTTCTTTAAGGAAAAATAATTTGGAAATGATACAAGACCCAAATGTGATCCACGACCATGGAGAAGGATCTTCAAGAGCATAAAAATGAATAAAAACTTTCACGCATCCGTTTGGGGAAATAGAAAATATGAAAGATCCCGCAGACTGAAAAATTTTGAGGGCAAACTAGGGAACGATCAAATTGAGCACCAAAAAGTCACTTAGGATTTCTTTGACAAGCATTTCAAGAGAAGGTATATTTTTAGGAGGTTCATTTAGCAGTGGATTGATGAGTTCCATGATCTTGGATAGGCCTCCATGACTATAGCAAAGTATGAGGGGTGGTTCTTGCATTTACTTCAGTATGTAGATTATATGCAGGATGAGCAGGTTCAAGTTCCATGTTCATCAAGGGCTTGAACTTAGAATTTTTCCAGGCAGTGTGTATTAACTATCCATAGAAACTTTCAAAGGCCATGGAGAAGGCCTATATTACATAGGAAACCAGGGGAAAATGGAGCAGACACGTGATAGAGTGAGGAGTCACATTCAGTAGCTGCAGGACAGTAGATTAAGGGGATCAACTCCTCCCCTTCATGGTGGACACACATCAATGTAGTCTTCCTTCTAGCCTCCTCCACCTCCTCAGTAGCAGCAGCTGATGAGGCCACAAATTGACCATAAATTACCATTATTTTTTCCTTCAAAGTTACCTTTGAAAGTGATTTAAATGTAATCTAGGAACTTATAGTTTGCTTAAGATAGAATATAGGATATATATCTTGTTCATTCTTTAGAAATCTTTTGTTGTCTATTTTTTTGACTAATCCTAGTGATTATTTGGAAAAATATGTAAAGTCTTATGTATGCGGGCCATAAAGGAAAGATAATGTTAGTATTGGGAAAAGTGGAATTGATCATGAACTCAAATCTCATTTCATATTCAAATTCCTCTCAAAAAATTATGCAAGTTCAAACAAAGAATCATCTCAATCCGAGATGGTATGCAAAATTTATAGTTGTTTTAAGTTCATAGCCTTAGTTCCGGAACTCACATGCTTAGTTCCGGAACTCGCAGAGTTAGTTCCGGAACTCATAGGCTTAGCTCCGGAACTAAGCATATTTTGACAATTTTTGAGGAATTATGAAAGATCAGAGAATCCAATGGAAAATATTAGAGAGGTTTTTGTTCATAGAAATGTGTTTAACAAAAACCTCATTCAAATTTGCTACAGGTATTACCAATAAAGAGGGATCTAAGTTTTAGTGAGTTGCAGTCTGAGGAAAAGTGTATCAGACAAGCACTAAAAGTTCCATAAATAGAAATAGAAATGTCAAATGGAAAATATGAGATAGGTTTTTGTTCATAAAAACGTGTTTAGTAAAAACCTCATTCATATTTTTTACAGGTTTTACGAAAGAAAATAGATCTAACTTTTGGTGATCTACAGTCTGAGGAAAAATGTATCAAACAAGCACTAAAAGTTCCATAAAAAGAAATAGAAATGTCAAATGGAAAATATGAGAGAGGTTTTTCTTCATAGCAATGTGTTTAACAAAAGAATCATTTATATTTGTTATAGGTTTTACCAAAGAAGAGAGATATGACTTTTAGTGATCTGCAGTCTGAGGAAAAAGCGTATCAGACAAGCGTCAAAAGTTCCACAGTCAAAAACTAAAAATTCAAATGGAAAATCTGAGAAAAATATTTTGTCAAAATCATATTTTGAGGGAAATCCTCCTTCCAATAATGTAGAGGAATAAAATCATTATGATTCTTGTTACCGAAAATGAAGGAGAAGATTTGGGAGCAAATCTTCCTAAAATAGGTGAGATAGGACTTTGACATCAATAATATATCTTTCTCCATATTTTGTGGAGATGGAGATCTTAGTTGTTAGGATTGGAATAAATATAAGATCAGATTGTCTTTCCTAAAATAAGGAGTTAGTTGGATGCATGAATTATAAATGCAACCTTCCACACTTAGATATGTAATGCTTTTCTCCCAAGAAATAAAGATCTGTTCTTTCCTCTCAAATATTCTATAGTTTTAAGATCTCAGTAGTATGATTTAAATCCTCTTCCAAGGAATGAGTTGGCCACTCATGCCAAGGAAGATGGATTTTTTTATTTATGTTTATTCATTTTTCTGTAATTCATTTTGTTGTATTGTTTTTATTTTTGTATTATGAAAATTGAGTCTGTTGTGAACCTGCAGGTGTTTTGTTTAATTATCTTTATTTTCATTTCAATAAATTTCAATTTATGCAAGTGTGTTTAAATTTATGCAAGTGTGTTTCTTTCATGCAAAATTTATTTCTGCAAGTGTGTCTTTCAATTTATGCAAGTGTGATTTATTTTATGCAAGTTTGGTTTGTGTTTAAAGAAGTTGTTTTCCAAGATCTTCTTCTCTTAATGCATACAACTTTTGGACAGAAACCTAGATTGACATTATTAATGGAGAGAATTGACGACCCTCATCATTTTGACGTCATTTCTGGGGACACAGTGTTATTTGGAGAGTCATAGTTCTCTAAAATAATATTCTAGTGACAATAAAATACCTTTCAGCAATTCTCTGACAGGAAGAATTTGGTAAGTAGTTTATTTAGATTTTTATTTCCTGCAAGTAGATTAAAATTTTATTTCTGCAATTAGGAATATTAGATTGTAAATATATCCCCACAAACTAGCTCTATGTATAAGAAAAATGACTGTAATGTTCTTTCAAGAGGTATAATGGTATGAACAAATAATTCAGATCTGGAAATGGTATAATATGATATTGAATCTTGAAGTAGATCTAGTTGATGAAATATCATATGCCATTTTTTATAACCACCACCATTTCCCCTTGTATCAACTAACAACTCGGTGATCTTATTACACATAACCTTAGTAAAAAACTAGTTTATCCAGTTTGTAATGATGAAGTGGTAGCATTTCTAATTAACTTCATCCATATTTAGGGATTTCATTAGAGCCAAAATAAAAACCACTCATAGTAAATCCACCCATCCAAATTAGTTTTTCATCCCATAATAATATTCAATCCCTGAACCATATCCATTAGAAAAATTATTTTCACGTCTTTCAATTTCTTCATTTCTGTATATGCTTGTATAACATTAAGAAGCAATTATGGTGAATATCAAGGAAATAATTTTTTGCGTACTAACATCAGAGGACTAGATCTATAGGAATTTCTTGAGTTGTTCTTGATATTAGCAGGTAGATTTTGGAGCACCAACAGTATCAACCAAGGAGCATACAAATTTTGGAGGGACCCACGGATACCTTCATTTTCTCTTTTAACAACTCTACATCTCTTGAGATCACCAGTCCGGGATTTGAAGATTACTGTGGTGATTCTGATATTGCACAATTCAAGTTAGGCTTTGAAGACCTAAAAATTGTCTACACAATTTTTGGAATCTTTTTGGAGTTACCAAGTATGCCAAACGGTTTTTATGAGATCTCAGACATTGCTTCCTATTTTACACAAGTTGTACTTTGATGAATATAGTCTGATGATGGATCAAATTTTTCTGTAACCCTTCTCATGCTATCATTTTAGTAAAAAAAAAAGAAAAAAAATAAAAAAGATTTGATTGGAAAACCAGCTTGCTGGCCAATCAAAGGCAAAAAAAAATCCAAAAGCTTTGATTAGAAAACTAGCTTGCTGGCTAATCAAAGGCAAAAAATTGTTTTAAAAAAAATTAAAAAAAAAATTTGATTATAAAACCAGTTTGCTAGCCAGTCAAAGGCAAAAAAAAACTTTGATTGGAAAACCAGCTTGCTGGCCAGTCAAAGGAAAAAAGGTGTCTCTTCTTCAAAGGAAATCAACAGTTACCTGGTGGCTTTTTTCTCGGCACTATTTGACGATGTTAACAATAGGATGAAAAAGACAACTAGAGGTATGATCAAGCTATTTTTGTTCTACTATTTTATTTTTAAGCTTCATTGTAAGTTTTTTTACTACAGTTAGATCCACTTTTAAAGAGTTCCAAGGAAGGTAAGATAAAATTCATATCTCCCCTACTTATATGAAAAATATGTGCACCTCTTTGCAATCAAAATTTTAGAGTCTAATTTATGGGTAGCCATGAATAAACAACATGCATGAGGACATGCATGAGCTCAAGTGCAAGAGAGAAGGAGAAGCACAAGGTATTCATTTTGATTTTATATATGAGACACAACAGAAGCATCTCCACACAAGAACTTGTTGTACAAGAAAGGAAATCAAAAGCAGTAGAAAGATCTCCACACAAGAACCTACTGCAAAAGAAAGAAAATAAAAAACATAGTAGAAGGAGATCCACACAAGAACCTGCTCTAAAAGAAAGAAAATAAAAAACAATAGAAGGAGATCCACACAAGAACCTGCTACAAAAGAAAGGAAATCAAAAGTAGCAGAAGGAGATCCACACAAGAACCTGTTGTAAAAGAAAGAATATAAAAAGCAAAGAAGGAGATCCACACAAGAAACTGTTGTAAAAGAAAGAATATCAAAAGTAAGCAAAAGGAGATCCACACAAGAACCTGTTACAAAAGAAAGAATATTAAAAACAACAGAAGGAGATCCACAAGAACTGTGTCCTTGAACTATATATGGAGTATACACAATAAGCTCAATGCGGAGAAGACTCTAAGAAGAGAGATAATAATATAATGCATGAGGACATGCATAATATTAAGTGTGGGGAAATGATGAGGCCATAAATTGACCATAAATTACCATTATTTTGTCCTTCCAAGTTACCTTTGAAAGTGGATTTAAATGTAATCTAGGAACTTATAGTTTACTTAAGATAGAATATAGGATATATATCTTGTTCATTCATTTAGAAATCTTTTGTTATCTATTTTGTTTACTAATCCTATTGATTATTTGGTAAAAGATGTAAAGTATTGTGTATTTAGGCCATAAAGGAAAATATATCATTAGTATTGGGAAAAGTGGAATTAATCATGAACAATGGTATCTAAACTCAAATCTCATTTCATATTCAGATTCTCTCTCGAAAAGTTATGCAAGTTCAAATGAAAGAATCATCTCAATCTGAGATTGTATAAAAAATTTATAGCTGGTTTTAAGTTTGTAGCCTTAGTTTTGGAACTCCAAGATTTAAACTCACAGGTTATTCTTGGAACTCGTATTGCATTAGTTCCGAAACTCGCAGGCTTAGTTCTAGAACTAAGCAGATTTTTACAATTTTTGAGGTTTTATGAAAGATCAGAGAATCCAACGGAAAATATGAGAGAGGTTTTTATTCATAGAAATGTGTTTAACAAAAAAATAATTTCTATTTGGTACAGGTATTACCAATAAAGATGGATCTAAGTTTTAGTGAGATTGTTGTTCGAGGAAAAGTGTATCAGTAAGCACTAAAATTTCCATAAACAGAAACATTAAATATTCAAATTGAAAATATGAGAGAGGTTTTTGCTTCATAGAAATGTTTTGATAAAAATCTCATTTAGATTGAATTACAGGTTTTACGAAAGAAGAGAGATATGACTTTTAGTGATCTGCAATCTGGAGGCAGTCATTTTTCTAGGTTTTTTACATTGTTGCACTAAAAGTTCACAAAACCATTAAAATCCTTAGCCCTTGGTAATATGGTAAAATCATGATGAGAGCTTAAAACTTGTGATTCCTACTAGAAAGGTTTTTAACTTCAACCCCCTTTAATTTTTTATAAGTGTGGTTACCAAACAACAGATTTATGAATTTTAGTGATCTGCAGTCTAAAATAAATAACGTATCAGACAAGCGTCAAAAGTGGTGACAGGAAACAACAATTTATTTATTTATTTTAGTGGCAAATATGAGTTTTGAGTGTATTTGGTCAAAATTATATTTTGAGGGAAATCCTCCTTCCAATAATGTAGAGGAATAAAATCATTATGATTCTTGTTACCGAAAAGCAAGGAGAAGATTTGGGAGTAAATGTTCCTAAAATAAGTGAGATAAGACTTTGACTTCAATAATATATCTCTCTCCATAATTTTTGGAGATGGAGATCTTATTTGTTATGGATTGGAATAAATATAAAATCAGATTGTATTTCTAAAATAAGGAATTGATTGGATGAAAATGAATTATAAACGTAACCTTCCACACTTAGATATGTAATGCTTTTCTCCTAAGAAATAAAGATAATTCTTTCTTCTCAAATATTCTGTAGTTTTAAGATCACCAGTAGTATGATTTAAATCCTCTTCCAAGGAATGTGCTAGCCACTCATTCCAAGGAAGCTGGATCTTTTTATTTATGTTTATGTTTATTCATTTTTCTGTAATTCATTTTGTTGTATTGTTTTTATTTTTATATTGTGAAAATTGAGTTTGTTTGAACTGCAGGTGTTTCGTTTAATTATGTTTATTTTCATTTCAAGAAATTTCAATTTATGCAACTGTTTTCTCAATTCATGCAAGTGTGTTTCTTTCATGAAACTTTATTTCTGCAAATCAGATCTTTCAATTCACGCAAGTGTGATTTATTTTATGCAAGTTTAGTTTGTGTTTAAAGAAGTTGTTTTCCAAGATCTCTTCTCTTAATGCATACATGGAATCTTTGGACACCAACCTGGATTGACATTATTAATGAAGAGGATTGACGACCCTCATCATTTTTTATGTTTGCTCAACTCTTTCTGAGGATCATGAGCAACACATGGGTTCTGCACCTTCATTTCAGATACTATAAGAAACATAATATTTCAGGCTCTTCAAACATGATCAACCTGACACACATTCTGAATGTTCTTTTGCATGCACCCACTGTAGCATTTTACACACAGGTCATATGCAGGCATCTTAATAGAAATCCATCAAATGTTGATTTGGAGGTGGATATATGATCACTCGTGGTGGTGACATAGAAAGCATTCATTGAGAGGACTCTACAGGCATGGCTCCTCCACCATTAGAACCTCTTGCTCCACGAAAGAATACCTTATGCATTGTGATGGGGATCTTGTTTTGAGAACCTTTTAGTAGGTGAAATAATATCAAAAACAACAGAAGGAGATCCAGACAAGAACCTGTTGTAAAAGAGAGATTATTAAAAGTAACAGAAGGGGATCCACACAAGAACTTGTTGTAAAAGAAAGAATATCAAAAGCAACAGAAAAATATCCACACAAGAACCCGTTGTAAAAGAAATAATATCAAAAGCAACAGAAGGTGTTGATCCTACTTCTTTGGGTTTCATGTCCTTGCCTTGTTACCTTAGAAGAATCTTAGATTGAGGACACTTTGGAGTGTTGTGTCCTGAGGCCTTGTATATGCTTTGGTTTTGTTCAATGGATCGTGGCACACCCTATTTTCAGCAGTTGATTACCATTATGTTTGGTGTTTTTTTTTTACCTTTCAACAGTGGATTCCATTAACAGTCTCCTTGTATGGAGCTCTTCTGGTGAAAACCCAGAGTGTCAGTTGTTTTTTGAGTTTTGTGATCGAGCAATGTTGGATTTAGACCATAGTGCACACTTTAGAAATTCTTCAGTATTGTTATCTATTTTGTTGAGCTGATCCTATTGATTATTTGGGAAACGATGCAAAGTCTTGTGTATGCAAGCCATAAAGGAAAGATAATGTTAGTATTTGGGAAAGTGGAATTGATCATGAACAGTATTGTTGATGGTGAATCACAACACCCATGAATGTATACAACTCGATTAGTTGAGACTCTCAGTGCGATTGCATAACAAGGAGTTTTTCCCAAGTGTGGGACCTTGTAGATGTCGGGAAAGCAGTTATCCGGATGAAGGCCGGTACCTATTTTCCTAGTTGTTCAGATGCTCACATAAAAATGCAGAGGGTCTACTCAAAAACCTAATCTAACTTTCCAAGGAGATAGGGTAAGAAGATGCATAGGTATAAACCTAAACTAACAAAGGTGATGCACCGAGGAATGAAAAACACTTGTCTTGCCAATAAACACAAACCATTAAAATGCAATGCAAGATCATGCACTATATAACCAAATTTGTAGTGATTTAGATATTCAGGAGGATGCAAATGAAAATAGACCTTGAGGGTTGAGAATCTTTCCATTAAGACATGCATTATTTTCTCCAAATATTGATACAATCTCAGTACGAAATTCCATGAGACAAAGTTGCATTACAGTTTTAGATGGGAGGTTTGAACTCCACAAGTTCATTCTGGCCAATTGAAAAGAAGGGAGGGGTAAAATTAGAATGTTCCAAACTTTAGAAATAAGCCATTCTTTGCAATTTATAGGAATAATGAGAGATTTGTTTGGGAAGATATTCTGGTGGAATTCCAAATCTGTGTTCTTGGCTTGGTAACCACCTCTAGATTGTATTCTTTATAAATTCATCTCATTATGGCGAAAAGATGAGAATGTCTTATGTATGTAGGCCATAAAGGAAATGATGAATGCTAGTATTTTAGAAAAGTGAAGAACTTGTTCATGGATGGTATATCTAAACTCAAATCCAGTCATATTTGGGTATTCAAGATTCCTCTAAAAAAATTATGACAAGTCCAAAAATGAATCATCTCAATTCTGAGATCACATGTGAAAATTTATAGCCATTTGAATATCTGGGTTAGGGTTTGCTTTCTATCAAGTTCGGGGTGTCAACACTCAAAATGTTGCGCCTCCTGAAGATGCACCTCGGAGCATCCATCCTCATTTCAACATACTCTTAAGTGCACCATAGGCACTGAAAATGTGGTGTTGATGCCTTGCAACCTGCGCCAAGGCGCAACCTTTTTCATGTCAACATTTTTCAACCTGCGCCTTCCAACCTGTGCCAAGACGCAACCTTTTTTATGTCAATGTTATTTCAACCTGAGCCTTCCAACCTGCTCCAGTGGTGGCATAAATAAATGTCAAGTTTTGAGTTTCTTTTATTTCCATATTCTTCTATTTTTCTATATTTACACGGGGGGGAGATATATACAACAAATATATCTAAACTCAAATCTGATTTCATATTCATATTCCTGTCAAAAAATCATGCAAGTTCAAAAAAATAATCATCTCAATCCGAGATCATATGAAAAATTTATAGCTATTTTAAGTTCGCAACCTTAGTTCTGGAACTCACAGGCTTAGTTCCGAAACTCGCAGAGTTAGTTCCGGAACTCACAAGCTTAGTTCTGAAACTAAGCATATTTTGACAGTTTTTGAGGAATTATGAAAGATCAGAGAATCCAATGGAAAATATGAGAGAGGTTTTTGTTCATATCAATGTGTTTAAAAAAAACCTCATTCATATTTTCTACAGGTATTACCAATAAAGATGGATCTAAGTTTTAGTGAGCTACAGTTCGAGGAAAAGTGTAGAACTATCATATGAGCACTAAAATTTCTATAAACAGAAACAGAAATGTCAAATGGAAAATCTGAGAGAGGTTTTTGTTTATATAAATGTGTTTAACAAAACCCTCATTCAAATTTGTTACAATTTTTACCAAAGAAGATAGATCTGAATTTTAGTGATATGTAGTCAGAGGAAAAATGTATCAGACAAGCACTAAAAGTTCCATAAACAGATACAAAAATTTCAAATGGAAAATATGAGAGGTTATTTTTTCATAGCAATGTGTTTAACAAAAACCTTATTCAGATTTGTTACAGGTTTTACCAAAGAAGAGAGATATGACTTTTAGTGATCTGCAGTCCGAGGAAAAAGCGTATCAGACAAGCGTCAAAAGTTTCACAGTCAAAAACAACAAAGTCAAATGGAAAATATGAGAAAGATATTTGGTCAAAATCAAATTTTGAGGGAAATCCTCCTTCCAATAATGTAGAGGAATAAAATCATTATTATTCTTGTTACCAAAAAGCAAGGAGAACATTTGGGAGCAAATCTTCCTAAAATAAGTGAGATAAGACTTTGACTTCAATAATATATCTCTCTCCATATTTTGTGGAGATGAAGATCTTAGTTGTTAGGATTGGAATAAATATAAGATCAGATTGTATTTCCTAAAATAAGGAGTTGGTTGGATGCATGAATTATAAATGCAACCTTCCACACTTAGATATGTAATGCTTTTCTCCCAAGAAATAAAGATTTGTTCTTTCCTCTCAAATATTATGTAGTTTTAAGATCTCAGAAATATGATTTAAATCCTCTTCCAAAGAATGAGATGGCTACTCATTCCAAGGAAGATGGATCTTATTAATTTATGTTTATGTTTATTCATTTTTCTGTAATTCATTCTGTTGTATTATTTTTATCCTTATATTGTGAAAATTGCAGTCTGTTGTGAACCTTCAGGTGTTTTGTTCAATTATATTTATCTCCAATTTCAAGCAATTTCAATTTATGCAAGTGTGATTTAAATTTATGCGAGTTTGTTTCTTTCATGCAAACTTTATTTTTACAAGCGTGTATATAAATTTACGGCATGTGTGCTTTCAATTTATGCAAATGTGGTTTGTGTTTAAAGGAGTTGCTTTCCAATATATTCTTCTCTTAATGCATACATCATTCGGACACCAACCCGGATTGACATTATTAATGGAGAGGATTGATGACCCTCATAAGCAATAGCAGACTTGATCACCCTTTCGACCTCCATAATGTCATGATGCTTAGAGAGGGCATGGTATGTGACCTCTAGCTACGGGGTCTACCAAGACACAGGCTCCATCTCGAGCACAGTCAGCAAGAGCGCGTCCACCTCAACACCCATAGAGGTCCATGTCCGGATCATTAGGTCCTTCTGTATGTACTATTGGGCCACCTGGAGGATTATCTGTACAGTGGAGAGGACTGGGAAATTATTACGGATGCGGCGTTCATGGAAATCATTGGAAAGAGTTCCCTCAGAACCATGTTAATTAGGGTAAGGCACCTGTTTACGAGCATAATTTTGGTGACATGGCTAGCAGCCACAGGATTTATGTAGCAGTTGAGAACCACCAGACAGAGGACCAGGGAAAAGTGATGGAGACCACATGTAGCATTGGTGGTATTTCTATCCGTATTGTATTTAACTCAAGATCATAAGATTATTTCATTTCACCATCTTTAGTAAAGCGTTGCAGGATGGTGGTAGTTAGGAAGGGTCTTAGTTGGGAGGTCAATACGGCTTCTTAAGCCAAGATCTTAATTGACTCCTTAGTCAAGGAATGCGTAGTGGACCTAGGACCTTTTACCACTACTCTAGATCTTTGCATCCTTCCCTTGGGTTCTTATGGAGTGATTTTTGGTATGGATTGGATGTTTGTACATAGAGCCAAAGTTTATTTCTACGATAAGATTATATCTTATGTAGATGATTTGGGTGTGGAGTTAGTGATTTTAAGAGTCGAGAGACCCATCTCTTTCTACACTATTTCCGCTATGTAGCTGAAGCGGTGTGCACGATGAGGGTTTTTAGCTATATGCTATTATAATTAGTGATAGCTTAAAGGATGAGGCTAATGGACCTTTAGTTGATGATAACCCCATTGTGTAAGAGTTTTCAGATGTGCTTCCAATTGATCTTTCAGGGATTCCTCCCCCACATGAGATATATTTTCAAATTGACTTGGTTGTAGGAGCGAAACCTATCTCACGTGCTCCTTATAGGATGACCACACCTAGAGTTATGTGACCTCAAATTAAAACTTGAGGGCCTTCTTGAGAAAGTCTTAATCCATCCTAGTGTATCCCCTCAGGGTGCACTCAATGATATTTGTGAAGAAGAAGGATGGATCCTTGCGGTTGTGAGTGGACTATCGTTAGCTGAACAAAGTAACGATCAAGAATCGTTACCCCCTTCCTCTCATTGATTATTTTTTTGATCAGATGATGGTTGCCACTGTATTTTCTAAGATTGATATTAAGTTAGGATACCATCATTTGAGGATTTTAGAGGAAGATATCCACAAGTCATATTTACACACGAAGTATGGCTAGTATGCATTCATAGTGGTGTATTTTGGTCTTACGAAATCCCCTATAGTGTTCATGAGTTTGATGAACGGGGTGTTTAGGACATTTTGTGATCATTTTGTACTTGTTTTCCTTGATGAAATCTTGATCTTATCATGAACGCGTGAGGAGAATGAGGATCACCTTCGTCAGGTTCTACAGTGTCTTCGTGAGCAGCAGATTTACGGGAACATGGAGAAGTGTGTGTTCTTCCAGTCAGAGGTGCATTATTTGGGTCACATCATTTCAGTGGAAGGTATCGCAGTCGATTCTTCCAAGATTAGGACCATTATGGATTGGCCAACAACTACTAGTGTGACCGAGGTGTGTAGTTTCATGGGGTTGGAAAAGATACTATAGGAGATTTGTTTAGGACTTCTCTCGGGTTGCGCACCCTATCACTTACCTTCAGTGGAAAGGGAAGAATCTTTGTCTAGTCAAATAGATGTGAGAATGACTTCAGGACATTGAATTAATGTCTTATGACAACACCTATTTTTATTATGCGAAACCCTAAGGGTGAGTTATTCGTATGCAGGCTGGGGAGGTGTGTTGATGTAAGAGGGCCGTGTTGTAGCTTTTGAATCTTGCAAACTCAAGGATTATGAGCTCACTTATCTGAATCATGAATTTGAGATCTTGTAGCTATTGTTCATGCCTTGGTTTTATGGAGAAATTTTCTTCTTGGCCGAAGATTTATACTCAGGACTGATCACTTTAGTCTTTTCCACATCTTCATGTAACCTAATCTCAACACTTGTTAGCGGCGTTAGATGAATTTTATTTGAGAGTACAACATGGACATAGAGCATGTGAAGGGTAAGGAGAATATGATTGCAGAAACCTTGAGTAGAGGGAGACATGTGGCTATGGCTACCTCAGTGAGTACAAATTTACGGAGTAGGATCTTACAGTAACTTCCTCATGATAGTTTCTACCTTACAGCTAGATCAGAGATTGAGTCTCAAAGACCCCTTGATGGGAAGTTTGTTGGATTATCATTAGAGGAAGATGATCTTCTCAGACACAGAGGTTGGATATATGTTCCTAGAGATGGAGGCTTGAGATAGGATATCTTGATAGAGGCTCATCATGTACCTTATTCAGCCCATCCAGGGGTGAAGAAGATGCACGCTACTTTGAGACAACTTTATCATTAGAGAGGCCTTCGACGGGATGTAGCTCAATTTGTGTCATGATCTTTAGAGTGTTAGAGGGTGAAGTCCGAACATTAACATACAACTAGCCTTCTCTACCCGCATGCCATAGCGGAGTGGAAATGGGACAACATTTCCATGGATTTCATTGTAGGGATACCAACGTCTAGATATCACCATGACACCATCATGGTCATGGTGGTATAAATTGATAAAATTATCTCTTTTTTCTTCGGTGAAGACCATCTATACAGTTAGTGTAGTAGCACAAGTATACCTTGACGAGATTGTCAGATTACAAGGGATTCAGCAGAAGATCATTTACAACCACAATCCCTTGTACACTTCTCACTTCTGGACTACCATCCAGCGGGTTCTTGGTATGAGTATCAGCTTCAATACAAATTATCATCCAGAGACAGATGGGCAGATAGAGCAAGTGAATCATATTTTGGAGGATATGTTGCGGATGTATGTCATGGAACAACAATCAAGATGGAAGGAGTACCTATATTTTGTGGATTTATCTTACAACAACAATTTTCAGAGTTAAATTGGCATGACTCCTTTTCAGGTGTTGTATGACAGAGACTATAGGACACCCTTGAGTTGGGATAGATTAGAGGACAGGGTTTCTCTTGGACATGCTTTGGTATAGGATATGGAGCAGAAGGTTTTCTTGATTCGAAAGAGGCTTCATGAGGATTAGGATATGCAGAAGAAGTATGCAGATGTGAGGAGGACATATCATAGTTTTGAGGTGGGCATGAAGGTGTTTCTTCGTGTCAGGCCTCATCAGAGTCTAATCCCTTATGGAAAAAGCTCTAAGTTATCTCTGAGATTTGTGGGTCCCTTCGAGATCTTGGATTGTATTGGTCCCTTGGCCTATTGTCTAGCATTTCCACCAAACTTATCTTCCATGCATGAAAATTTTCATGTATTTGTACTTAGGATATATATTCCAGATCCCTCTCATGTTTTGGATTGGACTACATTACAGGTGCAAGAGCATGGGAAGGTATCAGTGGAGCCCATGTTCATCATAGAGTCCAAGACCATGGGCCTTCAAGACTGAGAGATTGAAAAGGTGCGGGTCCAGTGGGATAGGTACGATGATACTACAGCCACTTGGGAGGATGCTACTATTTTGCGAGCTTAGTTTCCTCATCTATTCCAATGAATTCCATGAGGAAGCCAAGTCTAAGGGGAGGGGGTGTAGTGCCCACTCCTCTTTGACATTTTTTTATCTTGATATTTATGTTATTGAACTAATGTTCAGAAATTATTATGATACATTGATCAGTAAATGCTGTATTATATGGATATGTGGATTATTGACACTACAATGTTTATGTTTTATCATGATGCACTAGATACTGATGTTAGACAATTAGATGCATGTTGATTTTTAGGATGTAGATTTTATTCTGACATGTTATGTTTTTGAGATGTTGGAATATAATTTGAATCTCATGGATGTGTAGAGGTTAGATTTTGGCATATTGATGGAGAATAGAATTTTTAAATGTTGAATGATGAATATAGAGTATATATATATATATATATATATATATATATATATATATATATAATATATATATATTATATATATATATGATTTCTTGATGTTGTTAATACAACTGAAAGGTTATAGAGGTATTTGTTGTGTGCGGGACTTTTTATCACAAACATCGAAGGGGATAGGGGACCAACCATATGTTGAGCATTGAGCAACGAGGCCAAATTGATAACTTGTGTAATGTTGTTTTGTGTTGTGTCTTGCTTGTCTAGTTTGGAAGTCTCCCATGGAGGGTTATTTCACATATGTGGCCATGGGGTGGATTGTGTCCCTTTCATTAATTTTATGTATGTGTTTATTTATGTTTTGTGTTCTTTAAAATTTTGAAAAATTGTCACTTTATTAGCATGTGTAAATGTGTGGTTATTAGACTTAAACCTTCTTGTATAGTTTAACCAAAGTAGATATGTGACTTTATAGTGATAATGTGATCTTTTTGTCCTTGTGTAAAAAGAATTTATGTTGATTTGGGAGTATTTTACCCCACCACAATTTCAAAATTCGGATTTTGACTTGGGGGCACTTTTGGCAACTTGTGGAATAAGCCAAGGCTTGTCCCCATGCCTCTTAATTTGGCCCAACAACCTTACCTATGGGTTTATAAGCTCAATTTTGACTTATTTTGTCCATCTTTGAGTGTATGAGAAGGAAACTCATTGCACTTTCTTTTCTTCCCAAATTTATTTTTTCCCTTGAAAGCATGTTGTTCAAGTTTTGAACCATGTGGGTTGTAATAGTCCTTGCTTGTGCATTGATGTTTCTTGGTCTTGGTGTTTTTTGACTTGAGTTTGAGGATGAGGGATGATGAAGTAGAATCCTACATGAAGTCACCTCATCATCCTCATTTTCCAATTCTATTTATTTGTGATTTTTGATTGGAATGGGGGTTACTTTCTCATTTTGCTTCATGTGCACTTTTGGACTTTGGAGCTTTTGGAGTGCTTGAATTGAATTTGAATAGGCTTTTGAAGGTTATTCTTAGATCTTGATGGAGAGGTAGGCTCTCCACACTTTTATTATAATGTTACTTTGTTTTTGTAAGCAATGTGTGCTTGTTAAAAATATTTTTGTCTTGTGATGGTGTCTGTGTTGGTTGGTTGAGTAGTTCGCCTTAGTTGGGTGTGGTTGATAAGGGCTTATGGGACCATTAGGGAGGGAAAATGGATTTTATATGAGGCATGCAAATTGGTGGGAGTGTGAATGAGAGTCTTACCTATGGGGAGAGAAAAGGGATTCATGGATTTTTTGCTTATTGCAAGGGAGAGATAAGGACTTGTGTGAATTATTTTGTGCACTTGGAGGATTGTGTAAGACTCCTACTTCACTTGGGAGGCATAAGTAGGTAGTTTCCCAGAACCCTTGCTCTACTTGGTTTGATCCTCAAACCTTTGTTTTGTTGTGTATGTGTAAACTTATTGGTTATGTGATCTTGGTGGAGTTGCTTGTCTTGTATGTGTGTTTTGTTGAGAAGCCTCTTTGTGATAATTTTCATTGTGGCTCAAAGCCCCCTCATGGTTCCTTGGTTGGGGCTTGGGGGCCATTAAGGGAATGACTTCTTCCCTTAATGGATTTAAGGTTGGGCGGAGAGCATTGTCTACTCCCCCTTCCTTGTTTTGTGATTCCTTTGTGAAGTTGAAGAAAGCCAAAGATGAAGCTACCTTTGTGGAGAAGACATAATCTTTGAAGACTTATAATTTTTTCTTTGTTGATAGACTTGCTGTAATTTATTTCAAGTTTATACTTCCAACTTTAAGTAGATGCATTGTAAAATTGTAAGTTTTTGATAAAGTTGTTGTATTTCTTGTAAATTATTTATCTTGTAAACTCTTTTAAAAGAGTGGCTTGAGAAAATTTAATATTTAAAATGTATTAGTTGGGAAAAGAAATTGTCAAGTTTTATATTTTCCTTGGTGAAAGGAAAAAATGTGAATATTGTTGGACTGGATATGTAATCTTTTAATCCAAGTGGTTCTTTCTCTTTCAAATGTGATATGCTTTCCATTCAAATATATATATATATATATATCATATATATATATATATATATAATATATATACTATATATACATAATGTAATGTTGTTAAGCTCTATTTTGAAATAGACAAGTATTTTGCGGTTGCTATTGCTTGTGAAATGGAAGGATTATTATGTACCTTAAATGATAATTAAATTGAAGGGCCTAAACTATAAATGTTGTATTAAGCTAGTTGAAGGAAATAGTAATTAAAATCATAAGATTGAAGGAAAACATCTTTTTAATTTCTTTTATAATGAGTTGTGTGGAAAAACTTACATATATAATTAACTTAACATTAGATGGTTAAACAAAAAAAAATGTATACACCTATAGTTACCCTTAAATGTTAATTTCGGTTAAGTTAGTTTTTATAGGCCTATTTTGCAAAAAAAAATCTATTTATCTAGTAGACTAATATTGAACTATTCCAAAAACAAAAAAAGAGAGAACTAAATAGGTTGACTATCTCAATATTATTAGTGTATTACTATAGTTAATATATTAATATTGTTTCCTTTTAAATAAAATTATTAATGAAAGGAATGTGATCCTCATCATATATCTATACATATATACACTGTTATTCACTCCTAATACTACTATTAAATTGTTATAATTATTAATTATAAGCATTAATATAAATCATTAAAATTAATAATAATAATAATTATTATTATTATTATTAAAATTATTAATAATAAATATTATTGTTAGTGATAAAGATTTGTATTAATAATAATAAATTTTTCAATTATTAATAAAGTTGAGAATTAAAACTTTTAACAAAAAAAAAGTATGTGTTTTGTGAGGCCACAAGCCTTAGTGCATTTTTAGAAAGTAATTTGGGGTGGCAAGGGGTCTCCAACCCCACCCCCTACCCCATACCAATGGGGTGGGGGGTCGGGTCACTGACCCCTCTCCCCCACACTTTTGTTTTTATTGTTTTGTTAATAAGTTACGGTGGGGGATGAGCCCCCACAAACCAAACTTTTATTTTTCCAATGCTAAATTACTTATAAACTACTGCGTAGACCTTAAAGTATTTCCAACTGTGTGTTGTCTTTGGCCACGGCCATGAGATTAAAAAATCATCATTAAAGTTAAATGTTTGTGTGTGTAAATATAACTAGCAATCACATGTGTACAATGCAATGTAAACACCGAATGGTATTTGTTATTAGATTTAGAAATACAATTATTACTTTTTGCTGTTGATGTTGATAAGGGGTGTGATTAACAATATTGATTTTCTATTAAATTCAGAACAAATGTTGCGAAATACATTAGAAGGGATGTTAGATAACACTTAGTTGTCTAATAATTGAATACAAATTCAAGTGAGACATGTAAGTTTTGCTAATACTCGCTCTCAAGAATGTAGTGAATGTAGGGAGATGTCTTGTAATGCGGACAACAATGACCACTTTTTGAATAACATAATAGGACAAATAGCTCTCCATGTGCTCATAAAGAAAACAATAAACCTGATTAGTTTTGTCACCACTACAATGCTAATAGTTGTTCCAAGGGGTGTGTTTATCAACCTGCATATAATGCTAATAGTTGTTCCTAGGATGTGAATTAAACAACCCAAATGCAATTGCCAACCTCTCACTATAGTAGTAGAGGAGGAATTCATTCTCCTCCTCCACATCATCCAATACAAACTTAGCTGGTATATACCCTGCTACCTTCATCTCCAAAGATGATTTCTCCAACTTCGCATAGATCTCTTATACTTTGTGGGTGTGATTTTTCTTCTGCACAAAAAAAAAATGTTCTATTTTATGGACTTTCAATCCAGAAGATGAAAAGGGAAGATAGATATGGGATAATCCTCAAGAAGTAAGGTCACCAGGTAATAAAAATGAAAATGGTAAATAATGTGGGAGCGTCAACAACTCAGAATAAAAACACTCTGGAGATGGCACCACCACAATATGGCAATACCAATTTAGGGAATAAAATTAAAAATATTTACATCACTATAAATTACTTTACACTTTCTACAAGTTCTAAAGCAATATCCTTTGCAACATCACCATTAGGATAATGCACTGAACCAATAAGTTACTAAATTTATCAACACCTTCTAAAACAATTTGAACCTGTATATCCTCATTGTATCAGAAAAATTCCCACATAAAAACAAAAAGAAAGGAACAAGAAAAAGGGAGAATATTAAAAGTAGGGAAAAAACAAAGAGACAAAAACGTTATCCCCATCACCATATTCTTGGCCACTAACAAGTTTAGTTTACATTTTAATATTGAATGAAGTTAAAACTTAATAAAATCTCACAACGTATCATAATGGTACAAATCCTTGCATTTTATCCCAAATTAAGAATATTTTTAGTATAACTTACCACACTAGAGAACATGATCATAATTCAGAGAAGTGGTAAAGAAGATTTTATAGTGTGTGACTTTCAATTGCAGAATTTGAATGTGTCATTGATTTTAATCAAAATGACATAGAGACTGAGGGAGAAAAAAGAAATAGCAAAAATAAGAGGCTTTGTCAAATAAATGGCAATCGATTCTAAAAACTGCTTTGAAATAATTGCTGAAGAAGGGGAAAATGACAAGTTCAAGGTGGAATCAAAGGATCCCAGCTCCACCATTACCTTACAGAAATGCACTCGCTCTATAAAGACGTGAAACCAAGATGATCCTAGCAGGGGTTGTTGAAATATGAGTGGTAATGGATCACTACAAGACACGAAGGATAGGGACTTATCAGCAATATATGACAAAAATAACATCAAGAGATGAGGGCATGTAGGGAATTAAATCTGCCAGAAATATGCAATAAAACAATCCACTGCACGAGTCCATAAACTAATTCATAAAGAGAAATTCAAGGAATCGGAACAATTTGGGTTTAAACTTATAGTGTCTATGCACCAATGTATCTCTATGTGTATACCTTTAAGCAAAAGTTATAGTGAAATAATTTTAACTAAATTGTGATTAAACCGCTAGAACAAAGTACATGTGCTGCAAAAAAAACTTATAGAGAAAAAAAATTATGTGAGGAGACATTAATTTCATTAACTGGATTTCTATGATGATGAATATTTACACATCTGACAAATAGTTCAGAAGTTTTTCTGATTTTGAAGTTAAAAGGGGACAAAAATGTCTCTTTGCCCAGCCCTGTCAACAACAACCATCGTAGGTAAGAGATTTTTTGTCACCAATAAAAACTGATCCAAACTCTCTATTGATTGTGGGGCATAGTATAATTAACTTGAAAGGTTACTCCCTACTAAATCTAGAACAGAAATGATTGAACTATGGTAAAAAATTTCATTAGTATAATATATTATCCCAACTCAGAAATTGAGTCAAAACCTATGAAAATTTGTGCAAAAAGCAAGCCACACTCTGCACCTTTTGAATACAAAGGCTTCCGTAAAAACTCTATTAATTTTCCTAACAAATGGCTCATCTTCAGTTCCTCTTACGATCCTGCATTGCATATAGATCGTATGTTACTTCAACCAAAAAATGTCATGAGCTGATCATGGGCAATGATTTGACTCATTTGGATCAGAAATGTAGAGAAAAAAAGCCTTGATAACTAATGCAATTTTTGGAACGCATGTTTCCCTTTCTTATAAAACTGGAATAGAAATTAGAATCAAGGTTGATAATAGTAGTCACATTTTAAAATCACTTAACCTCCATATTCAAAACAATATGGCCTAGAGATGAAAAAGACAATAAGCAACTCTTCATTTGCAGCAATATTCCAAAAAGCTAACTAAATGTGTCTTAATAAAAAGCATTGAAGAGAAAAATGCCTTTCAAAATTCCAAATCTTTACATCTATTTAGCCAATAGATTTTGAATCTCTCAAAAAGATAGAACAGGCACTACGAAAATCCAGAGAAAATGTGCAACATATAGAACACATTACAGAGAATAAAATGTACCAGTTTAGGTGCTATAATAGATGCCAGTGTAATTGTCTTTTCAGGGGGCAGCTCTGTCTTTGCACTACCCATTATGAGAAGGCTATCACCAGAAGGTACAACTTTTAGTTTTCCTCTGACAACCATCTTGAAGCTGGTGCTCCTAATCCCATATTTTAAACTACAATTGCACCAAACAAATTTTAGGAAAAAATAAGCCATTGTTTTCTCTTCAAACCAAGAAATCATGGCCATCAAACCCTACCTATAACATTGAAAATCATTAGACATTTTGGAATAACAAAATAGGTGTTATTGTTGTCTTTCTGTATATCACCCAAAATTAGAATTCGTCAAATTGATATATTCTAATATAGTTGTGTGTATTAATGCATCAAAAATTGATGTTGTAGCACAAAGTCATGCTATTCCAACATATAGACAATAAAAATTTGCAGAGTTACTAGTAACATAATCTAGTAGTTGCAAAATCAAGATCAAGTTGCTTTGCTAACCATGAATATATTCAAAACCCTGTCAGAACCTTTGGGCATGAATCTCAGCCCTGAGTCTCATCAATTCAAAAATTGAAAATAGGGTCAACAAGAAACTAAAAATCATGAGGAACAAGAAAGATCAAAGGAAAAAACAAATAAATATGGCATCTTATGCATTTATAATGGTGGAAACAATACATATGACTATGCATTCAAGAAGCATTTTCTTCTTAAGACTCGTCAACTCAAAATAATTAAAAAAAATCCACAAACATAGTAATTCATTTTGATTGTGGCTCAAGATTGCCCAATAGGCAATCCATAAGAATTTCTACCAGTAAATGATTACAATTTAAAAATCGAATTAAAATATTGAATTTGGGATTAATTTTGATTGAATAGATAATCCTCAATTTTGGCATAATTCAACAATGGAAATATACCCTACATTACAAAGTGAGGATTTTAGAGTTGTGTAAGCATTTCGTGCAGATGAGGTGTACATTTCATCAGATTGCAAACATAATTTTCAAATTTACATTTTTAAGGGGTCCTCTCACAAAATAGGAGAGAGGAAACAGAGCAAGAAAATATATTTATCTATAATCCTATTAATCACAATTCATAGAAAATACTCTGGCAGATCAAAAACCTTTCATAACCATTTTCGGGTTGATCCCCACATAACCTTCTGGTGTTGTCTCTATCATGATTCTCTACATGTCAATGATGTTGCAAAAAGAACATGGTTTAATGAAGACATAATATTACCACAGATGTAAATCAAGTAATGACAAAAGAAGAAAAACGAAAGCATAAATTCAGACTATAAACATACTTTATGCAATAAAATTTCATTAACATACCTTATTAATGATAGCAACTATGCCAAGATCAAAGCTGGACTAAGTCTGTGCATAATTGCAAGTACCTTTATTATAGGAGGGTTTAACTGCAAAGCAAATTTTACATTAATTAAATGAATACTAAAGCTAGTTACATAGGACCTTTTCTCATTGTTGGAGGAGTATCCATCTAAATAGCAAGATTCATTTAAACAACTCATCTAATCATTTTCAACTCAATCCCTAAAAGCATAAATAAATGGCACTCCAATTTTTTTTTTTTATCAATTTTCTTTATTAAACATGCATGTTATGTCACCATATGTATAACAACCTTGTTTAAAGAGCTAAAACATAACACGGCTTGGGTGGGGGATATAAGGGATAAATCTTGTGATATACCCCAAGAAATACTAAATAGCATACTTTAAAGAGGTTTGAGGTAAATTGTGAAGCATGAGGTTAAATTACATAAATATGGCTTTCGAAGGGCATGTTTAATTTTTTGCACCATTATAGGAAACAAGATTTTGGTTTGATTATTAATATTATAGTGTTTCATTTTTCCTCCACAATATTTTACCAAATATTAGCTTTGTTCTTGCTCACTTTTGGGTGAATCACTTGCCTTTATTTTTCTAACAAAAAGTATATGCAAAAAATTACAAACACCTATTAGTTTTAGAACTGTAGTTCAAACAACCCATGAGACTATATAACCCAACCCCATATCTGAATAGCAATTTAGGACCAAAATAGTATCCACTGATGTTGTATAACATCAAATTACTGGCCTAGAAAAGTACTCAATAGATCAATCATATAATGGCAATGTGGAGAACTAACCCCTGGAAAACCATAAATCATGTTTTACCAATACAACTGTTCTTACTTTAACACCTTACGACTATCTCTTCCTCTTAGATGTTGTAACTATTGTCTTATGAGAGACTGCTAGCTTTTAATTCCCCTCAATTAAAAGTTCAATTGGGAGTGAGCCAGGACCAAGGGCAAGGTGAAGGTGATTCTCCACGATGATGACCTAAAAGCAGACTACCATCAAATGAGTATAAGTCCCAAGTGAGTTTTGACATTGAAGAGACACCCCATGAATGTGGCTTCTTTGGATAAAAGGTTTAATGTATTTGAACAGTGCCCTTCCCTATTTGCCTAACAAAACAAACAATTGGTTCATAACATAAGTAATGGTTCAAGGTAACAAACCTTTTTAATTCCCATTTAAGTGAGATGCAACTTTCCATGGTTATCTGAGAAAGGTACAAGTGATGCAACCCCAGAATGTCATACTCTAGTGAACAATCAGCCGTATAGTTTGAGGCTAGAAATTGTTAAACTTGTAGATCAAACCATTTTGTGTAGGCCTTATGGAAATCCTCCTGATCTGTAGCTTCCCACTGCAAATCAGTTAATGGAATTGCACCAACCTTGTCTACCACAAATATGGCACCAGGTTTGTGGTGGAAAGGGTCTATGACAGAGATCCCAAGGAGGGCAACCCGATTGGTGCTTTTAAAGGATTTTTGAGTGCCTGATCAAGGATTAGAGGGGACACTCAGGGAAGGGTTAGAAGTAGGACGCCATATGTAGGGAAGGACCAAGTGGCTGCAGCTACTGAAGCATGAACCATGAAAAGTTTTTGAACGAGGATGGAATAAGTAGGCCACATGGATGAAACACCTACAAAATGAGGTAGCCAAACACAGGAACCAGAAGTGAGGAAAGAGGTTTGAGGAGGATCCCTGAGGGCCTGATCATGTGTGCAGTCTCCATGGAGAGGAAACACAAGGTAGAAGTAGCAATATCTTTATGGAAGAGGCAGAGGTTACCTTTTATCATTGCTCTAGAAAACTTCTCCTTTCACCTTTTACATTGATATTTTGATGTGTTAAAGATTGTACATAATTTATTCATATAATAAAAAAGTTGAAATCATTTGCTGAGCCACATTGATCATTAGAGGGAAAAATAAGTTTGACATTGCAGATGTTGCTTTTGATGCCTTTAATGTGCAACACAGACTTTTAAGGCCTAACAATACTAGCACATCAACAACGAATAGGTCTCGACTTGCAATAAACAGCTTCATATCCTGACTTGGGAACATTTACACTAAACACATGTACATCTCTTCTCTTTGGCCCAATCAGCTTTGGAAATAGCTAGCTTGGACTGATGGCTGGAAAGAGCAAGCCCAACATAATGAAGCTCAAAGGAAGGAATTCTATCCATCATTTCTCTACTAACTAGGGTGTTGAGACCTGTCAGCCCTTTGGCCTATTTTTCAGTATTTCTGTTTGTTCTTGAGAAAATAATGGAAGTAGGAGTAGATATTAAAATAGAGAAATATAAATATAGAACTTATCTGCTTGTTATGTTAGCCTAGTCAAAATGCAAATCTCTTTGGCCAAATCAGCAGTGGTTCGTATAAATCTCTGTTCGCTCAAATCCAGCTTTTGGTTCAAATAGCTAGCTTGGACCGATGAGCTAGAAATAATGAGCGCAAAATAATGAGCTCAAAGGTTTAAGGAATTCTATCCATCATTTGTTCTACCAACAAGGTTGTTGAGACCTTACATCCCTATTTGCCTATTTTTTAGTATTTTTTTTGTTCTTGAGAAAATAATGCAAGTAGGAGTACGCTATTAAAGTAGGGAAATATAAATACAGAACTTACTTACTTGCTATATCAGAATTTGGCTATATGATTTCCTCTATAATCCATTATATGGGATCTCTATTATTCTATAATTGTTTTGTATTTTGTAGGACGAGGAAGATGAATTTGAAAAAGTTGCAGTTGGTAGGAAAGATGTAGGTGAAAGAAATTATATGAGAGAGATTATGGATATTGGTCCAAAAATAAACTCCCATAATTCTCTACCAAGCTCATTGAAGGAATTGATAAAATGCTTAACGGGGAGGGATCCCCATGCAAACCATTATGCAACAAGAGCTAGGCTTGAAGAAGATGATGAAGAGGTTATCTACTATACATCATGACTCATAGATGGTTGACAAGCTTAGCTTAGGTAACAAGGAAAATGGAATTGACAAGGAAAATGAGACTATGGAGGAATTGAAGCCTAAGTTGAAGTCCATCATTAAGGGTAAAAGTGTTTACAGGAACATAAAAGATTTTGTCTTTTATTCATGTTTATAAAACAGTGAAGAGAAGGATATAAATAAAGAAATAGGAAGTTGCTACAAAAACGGTTACAGAAAATTGTCTAACCAACCAATGTAATATGTTACGCTAACATTCCCCCCTTATTACATTGTTCGTACAAACATACATTTCCTGATACTGGATGTCCCCCCCTTAATGAGAACACTGCAAAGAGGGTCTTCACACGAGCATGTGCCTACATGGTCTCGATACACATGGTTTTTCTAAGGTTGACCATAAACCTAGAGGGACAGGAGCACTTTCTAACTATTCACCTCGGTGGTTTTATAGGTATACCACGAACCAAGAGGATGATACCTCGGTGGTTTTATAGGCTGACCACGAACCAAGAGGATTTTACCTCGGTGGTTTTATAGGTTTACCACGAACCTAGTGTGAGTACCATACTGCTTTCTGTGCTTTTTTGCTCCCCATGACGCTCTTCAGTTTGGAGGTCCCAAACAGGAAACTATGCACCATCTGCACTTTATTGAACAACCAAACAACATAGGAAAACATCAAACAATACTGACAAATATTCCACATTCACTTCTAAGAATCATAACAATCATGTTCTTAGTTGTAGCCACTGATGTCAATTGTCATTTAGCCAATCTTCAATAGCAAAGGAAACAAATCATTGCCACTGGATGTTGCCCTTGACTAAGTCATTTTCACCCATAATGTGAAATATGAACACTGAGAAAGAAACTGCATCAAGAAACATGCTATCGACTGGATCTCACCACTTAGACCTTATTGCACATGGTTCATGTTGCAAGTGAATGTATTCACAAGCGAACCATCTTCTTTTCGAAGCACGACACTCAGAGGATCAATTCAAAATGAAGAACCATTGGCAAACAACTATGCTCCAGAGTAATCCATTTTCAGCATCTGATCACAAAACAACAGAACACGGAACAAAACAGAAACTGAAATAAACACAAACCAAAAATTGAAGAATTTGGTCCTCAATACCTAATTCGCCACAATATTTGTTGGCAGTCTCATCGCTTGCGGCTTGCAAGAGGTCGTTGGATTTTCTCCAGCCTCCGTTGTCCTCCGTCCTCCTTCGTTGCTACTTACAGTACTAGAGATGATGTGAAGCCAATCTCATCAACAGCTTCCTCACTCCCGTCAGAATCTTGTGGATCTTCTATATGAGCAGTATTAGCTCCATTGTGTTTTATATTTCCTTGTAGAACATCTCTTGCTCGGCTATGACAGTTCCACATTGTATGACCTTTCTTCTGACAATAGTGGCATTCAATCTCTTGTTTAGGCCGGCCTTGTTTATTTTTATTTGATCGCCTGTGAAATTTTATGTTTGTGGAATAAAGTGCACTTACTTGTTGAGTATCACCTTCTGTAGCATCGTCAATTATGTATTTTTCCTCTGCGTGAAGAGTTGCGATCATGTCATCTAAAGATTTAGACTGAATTTGACCGAGAGTAAAAACAACATTGCTGTATTTGGAAGATAGACTGTTTAATAAGATAGCTTTGGCATCCTCGTCTTCTATCACAACTTTAACTTTTGCTAGTTGTCGGAGCAGAGACCGAAGATTATTAATGTGACTAGACATAGAAATGCTTTCTTCCATTTTGAATCTATATAACTGAAGTTTTAGGGAAAACTTTGCGTTCATTGCTTTCACTCCAAATAATAAATTTAAATTATCCCACATGTCCTTGGAAGATTTATTGAGATCAACATGATGGAGTTCAGAATCGTAGAGAGCAAGGCCAATAATGGATTTTGCTTTATCATCTCTGCACTGCCATTCTGCTAATTTGGCGGCGTCTGTGGGCGTTTTCTCTTTCCCATCTACTATACCACATAAGTTTTTATGCATAAGTTGCATTTGGATCTTCACCTTCCATGTATGAAAGTTTAACCCCGAGTATTTTTCCAAGTGAATGTCCATAATAACTACTAAAGAAACGAAAAATGGTGAAATAGAAAGTAAATTACCAGTCAGGACTCTCTATCATATGTTCCGCCATATGCCATACTGATCAATTGTCTACTTTCTTGACACCCTTTTCTGTTGGCAAAGGCATGGTCTTATCTTTCACAACATTCTTTTCGACAAGCCTCCCCTTATCCTCTTATCATTTTAAAATAAAGTGAAAACCTCTCGAGGAGAGAAGGATAATCAGTTATGCAACCGTTTTCTCCACATTCCTCTGTAGATTCATTGGAAGAAATGATCAGCCTCAGGGACGCTCCAGCACCTCTCTACATCCCTCCGAAAGCCAAGTTCGAACAGAGAAAAAGTTTGACAGATGAAGAAAAGCTGATTGTTCATAATCTAGTGAAAAACAAAGGTATTTGGCTTGCCCATGACAAGTCTGAATACGCGGTTGAAGGTGCACGGTTTCTAGGTAGCCTGCTTAGATGCTCAGATGCTTCCTTCTTGGGACTTCTTCTTTGGTGGCTTCTCCTCACGGCTCACCAACCGTTGGCTGCTGGCAGTGCTTTGGCGCTTCACCTCCTCCCACGCTTCTGCCCACACGGCTCACACAAACTCCACGCAGGTTTCTTGGCCGAGTTGGCGAGCAAGAGATTTCAGGTGCCTCCTCCCATGCCGTCCAATCACTTTGTGCTCTGATACCAATGTTTTCAGAACATTAAAAGATTTTGTCTTTTATTCATGTCTATCAAAACAGCGAAGAGAAGGATATAAATACAGAAATACAGTTGCTGGAAAAACGGTTACAGAAAACCATCTAACCAACCAATGTAATATGTTACGCTAACAAAAAGAAGGCAAACCGACGTCTTGCAAGTCATGGAATCAGAACCTCCATCTTTGGAAGAGGCAGTCAGTGGACTAGGAACATGTAGTCCTATGATGGATTTTAGCATGGAGAATCCCAAAAAATGAGTTAGATTTGACCCTGGAGTTAATGGGGATCCTACTGGACAGTTAGAAAAGAAGCATGATTTGAACAAGGTTGTAAACTCGAGAAAGAGTTCAGTTGTTAGAGGAGACAGTTCATCAGACTCGGTACAAAATGGCTATAGTAGAGTACCTGATTATATTCAGAACCCTTCTCAATATATACACTATACATTAGATTGGTCAAATGAGGATGATGACATGATAAACACACAAGCTTTTAATGAATTCTCCCAGCACATGAAGCCATCTGCGCTTGTACAGGTAGAGTATTCTGCTGAGCTACCAAATTCAGTCACGTTCATTCCCAGGAAAAAGGGCATTGTGCTCTAATAACAAAACAAGAGATGATTCCAACCATACAAACAATAGTCAGAACACAATTGAAGATTCTAGTGAAAATTCTAGTCAACTAGTAATTCTGCCATTGGGTATTGCTGCAGGCCAAGCAACAGAAACTGAATCACCCACACTTGACAATGATGTGGGTGAATCTAAGAAACTTTTTGCCATTAACAAGAATTCTAGACTACTACATAAAGGAACATGAGAATACAGATCAAAATTGGATTCAGATGAAGAAACATGAGCTTGAGAAGAGATTAGAGATGCTAATTTTGCATTGTAAATTTGTTAGAAAGTTCTATGTTATTTTAATGGCAGGAAGGTATACTGCTGCTATGAGTTTTATGTTATACATGATTTGTAAATCTTTTTGTTTAATTAGAGATAATTTGGCTTGTTGAATTCCTTGAACGTTACAGCATCATTTTTGCCTTACCAGATTGGTGGATTTTTTTTTCTTTCCCACAACATGGCTCCAATGTCACAAATATTGAAGCTAGCATTATTCATAAATTTTAAGCATAAAAGAAAATTGAATGGGTATGATGCAATGAAAAAAAAACACATTGAGTGTTAACTACAATTTGCATCTCCTTTGTTTCTCTTAGATCTCTCTATCAACCATGTCTTCCATTAATGCAATTTCCCAAACCCCAAGAAGATATCTTTCTGCATATAGAATCAACCTACAGATACATAAAATTAAGATACATATTTAGGCACAAAACAGAGGGAAACAGAATCCCTGTACAAATCACAACCAAAAAATTCATTAACCCTCATAAACAGAGGGAAAGTAGCTAACATTCACTAATTGGCTAAACCCCAGCCTGCAATCAGGAATGAGTTTATTTAAAATTGAGCTATACCATTACCAAACTTTCAATCCACACAATTTCTCAAAGAATATGGTGAAAATATGGAAATAAAACTGAAAACATACCCAGTCACCATGATAATCTTCGACTAATGATAGAAAAAACCCATATGGAATTTCTGCCTACTCAAATTCATCAATAAAAATATTAAAAAGGAATGCTTTGTCGAAGCAGTAGTAGGCGCAGACAAGTTATTATTACGCCAAATAAATCGAATCCTGAATGCGAGTTAGTAGAATTCGTGATCACGATGCATGAGAAGAGAGGGGAAGTGCAGCCCATGAAAGTGGAAAAGCTAAAAACACCAAATCTGCTAAAACCATAAAAAATAGGCAAACGACCGTCAATTTCAACACCATTGCAGAAATGTCTGGAGGTCCTTTACCATAAGGGGAATGCCTTTCGGCGTAGTAATTTATATTGTCCTAATTCTAGGTATATTCTATAAAAGAAAATTATATATATATATAAGAAAATTTATTTGTGTTTATCTACTTATATAAGAAAAGAGAAGAAATGTAACTTTAGATAGATAAAAAATGAATCTTTTGGAAAAATGTAAAATACCCAAATTGGGGTATTTTTTAAAATCATGCTTGTAATAAAATGAGAAATTTACAAACCCTTGAAAGGGGTAGAATAGACAAAGAAAATAAAATAATATGAATATGGGATGTGTTTATCCATCCCCTTGCAACCCCCTCATCCATGGCTTCCTCCTCTCTCATATTTTCCCTTAACCCGCAAAATAAAAACAAAGAATGAATGAAATGAACAAAAGAGAGAATAATAAAATACCCCCTTAAGGATCTTTAGGTTTAGTTTGAATTTCCCCATCCAATGGTCCATATTGTTTTCTTCTAAGGACCAATATTGTCCCCTACAATAGTTAGGTGGGGTAGGTGAGGTGATCATTTGATCGCATTGGTCTCCTTCTTAAAAGGGACCAGTACTGTGTGTGTTGAAAGTAATTAATTTTAATGTCTTTTTATCTTTGAATTAAATTAAATAAACTCTACCCTTATTAGTTTAGTTTACTTTTACAATGAAGAATTAATTAATTAGCTTAGTATAAATGAAAGAACTATTTTGACATGAACTTTAATTATTTAATTTTGCATGACCTTAGGAACCTAGATATTAAATTTATTTACGATTAATGGAATGAAATATTTTAAACTCAACTATCAATTTAATCGATTCTCTTATTTAATATTATTATTTATTTAATGTTGCGATGGTCGGTAATCAACCCTGGATTTTTTTAAGCGTTGTATTCAGCCTTTAATAAAATAAAATACAATAAAAAATTCGATAATTTTTCCATTATATCATTTGTTGGCTTTGGCTTTTGTGTGCAAAAATTTGCGGGCGCTACATAATTAATCTCTATGAATTCTAAAGTGCACAACTTATAAATTCAGACATATGTGCCCATGATAGGGCAAGGGCCCCTAGGGTGCTGGAGACAACTTATGGGTGTTGGTGACTACGCAAGAGCTCAGGATCTGAGTGTTGATGTGTCACAAAGGTGTAGAAATTACTTTGGTTTTCTCACCTATTATTTGCACTGTGATTGCTAAGGGTACCTGTAACCTGCAAAAAGAGATATTCACCTACACAAACCCATAAACCACATCAAACGTAAAAAATAAAAATACATAATGGGGAGTCAGACTAACCCTTGAGGTTTTCTTGAGAGTGAACTTATGACCAAGAACTTCACTACATCTTAGAATCAATGTAGTTCTTGTGAGTGTGTGTAGAAATTGTGCCCTAGGATGCCCTTATGTAAGTTGCACTTGATAGCGTGTTGTAGCTAGAATGTAAAAATGTAATAGAATGTGTGGATGGAATAGAATAGACTTCCCCTTCTTATGATGTGTATGCAAAGTATGCACTCCCTTGTCCCTTGATGGGATGCTAGATGAATGCCTTGAAGTGCTTTAGGTACCTTTTGAATGCAAGCTTAGGTGATGGTATTAATGGTTAGTGCTTGGTCCCGGATTTTGAACACATAACTATGTATTTATATGATTCCTTTGTTTAAATTTCTTAATTGACAACTAGAAGGCCAACCCATAAGTGATAAATATTTCTAAAAGATAAAAGAGACCCAAAAGAAGCGAGTAAGGTAAAAAAAAAAGGTTAGGGGCGCCTAGATGCTTATGTCCTAGCTAGGCACTAGTGTCAGGAGAAATAAAAGATAAATTATTAAAATTCAAACTGGGTTGTATGGTGTGTAAGACCAAAGAGGAAACAAAAAACAAAGGAAAATGGCTAAAGATAGTCGTTAATTACTATTTTTCTAGCTTAGGAATCATATGAATGTTAGTACATGCTTTCAGGACCTAAAAATATACTGAAGTGTGTGATTTTGTGTTTACAAGTATACAATTCTATTATTGAATATAAGTGTTGTTTTTGTTTATGCACTTAATATTTGAATATTCACAGTTAAATTAAAATTGATTGGTTAAATATATACTGGAATTAACTGAACATACATTCAATATATGGTTATAACTTTGTCATTTTCTAATACACATTAAATTCTCTTCAATCTACAACGTTAAACAATTAAACTAAATTATAACAAAGATGTAACCATGAATGATGTATGATATTGCTAGTCTTAGGATTCTCATGTGGGGTTGAGTCATTATAACATGTATATCCCTTTTGAGTAAGTTTGAAAATTCTGTGCTCTAGTGTTTTCCTATAGTCTATGTGGGTCCATGCATGTGTTAGTGTGCTTTGTGATGTTAATTTACTTTATTTAAGCTCTTGTGGTGTCATGTTAAAAGAAAATAAAGAAAAAATTTTATTTCGACAATTTTACTATGGTATATGGGTGTGTGAATTGTTGAACATTACACAGTACTTTGAAATTATTTCTTATTGAAGGAGATACCATTGACACAAATTATTTTGGTAGCTAATATGGTGTGTAAAATGATGTTTGATTAATGAATTTAAAACTCCTTGGAACTATAATGTATGAAAGGGGGACAACATTGACCTATTTCATAAAAAATTAAGTGGTAGTAATTATAAATGTGTGGTCGTCTTAAGATAGAATGGAAAACCTTCCAATGAGGCCAACTCCCAAATGAAACAAATTATAGCTCTTACATGGGAACATGTGATATAACTACAAGAGTCTTATTCATATGAAGGCCTATAATAACACATACAAAGAATACAACATGTAATAGCCATAATGCTAAAGTGACCCCTACATGTTCCAACATGTACTTCTATGAGTGCAATGATAGTCTTTGTGGTTAATATGGCTCATAAGAGTACACCATCATATTCAGGTTTGTAGAGGATGTCCCCTAAAAGTACAAAGCAAATGTCCTTTTGGAAAAAAGATTGGTATCCTTATTTAGTGAGGAAGGATTGTAATGTATCAAGTTTTAGATATGTAACAAGTTCCTCGTACCATATTAGAGGTTGTGTGGTATTGATGTTAAAAATAGTAAGCACTACAGAGCTCATGTCCCACCCTAGGTTTTCTCCAGTTCTTGTAGAAGAGGAAACTTCTCAACCCTGACATTGTTCTTAATAGTTAAGACAGATCCTAGACCCTACTAATTGGCTACGAAGGGCTTCCCTACAAATGTCGAATATGTTTTGCTCGTGCACATCTTGTTTTGGATTGCCATGGTGTAAAACTTAAAAAGGCAATAATAGTGTCATGGTGGCAGCATGCTCTTATCAATCATTTGGGGGTGAATGGGGGGTAGCGACCTTAGCTGAGTAGTCATAGTCGGAACAGGAAACTATGGATAAGAAAGATCTATTTGAGGAATGCGTGGATCTTAAAGGACTAGTAATGTAGAGGCAATAAATCTAAAATTCACAGAGGAGTCGACTAAGATGGATAATGAGGACCAAATTCCCATGTCCATATATCTTGGTGTATTCCAACCAACATTGAAATGTATATTGTGATCCTAGTGTTTTTCGTTTTAGGCGGATTCCACCTCGATGGCGCTTGGTAAGAAAATAATGGACACTCTAAGAGGATACCTAAACAAGCCAAAACGTTGCTTTTATCTCGAAAGGAGGGATGACCGTGGTATCACATCTTTGGTTTTTCTTCTGTTGGCATATTCCATTATTTTATGCATGTCAGTCCACCTGAGAGAACAACTTCTCACGTGGCTCTTTAGCTTGTCCCCTCTCACGAGCCTATATATATTTACATGTATAATCACTGCAAATTATCTTATCTTATTTTGCATACATTGGTATCAGAGCCGAGCTTTCACCCAGCGGCCTGCGTGCATTGATTCATCTATTGTCTCTGCGTGGAAGGAAAGTTTTTGGCATTTTTAAAAAGCTACATCTTTTGTTTTCTAACAGAGACCTGCATGGAGTTTTCCTTTTTATGACGCATTCCCTATTTAACGTTTCAGACCTGCAGACCTGCGACCCCGACATTAATTCATGTAATCCTTTGGTGCTTTTATTTCAGACCGATTGTCAATCACTGGAATTTTTTAGCATAATATTGGCAATTTTCTTAAAAAAATGATCCTGCGACCAGCTGTGGAACCTTCCGCGTAAGGTAGGGGTAGAGATCTGTTGCTCCGTATTGAAAGTGCTGTCTTTTACTCAGGCGTTGGCAGTTATAGACAACTTTATTCTGTGCCAACATACAATTAAAAAAACTAGTCCTCCATTATATTTGTTGTGGTATTCTGCGCCAACATACATACAAAGGGCAGGTGGTAATCAAAGTTTTAGCATGCATTTGTGAGTGTAGGAAAGATCATTAGTCGGCCTTCCGGATTACATGCAATCAACTACAGATAACATCGTCTGTACAAGCTTAATGGCGAATATAATTAGTCGAAATTTATTGGAACACTTACATTAGAGTCCTGCGTGGAAAACAAGGTAGATTCAACGTAGGACCAGAGGAGCAAGGCTGTGAGCAGCAGCAATCAAGAACAACCCATGAAACCAAGCTACCTGAAGCACAAAAAGACCGAGGAACGTGTTAGGAGAACCCTACAACGACCTCCATAAACAGAGACTTGACGTGCAAAGGGGAGAGGAAGTATTTCGAAAATAATTTAAAGATGCTTCAATAGGATAAAACACAAGATTGTAACCCTACTTCATCAATTCCACGAGAAATCAGTCAACAAGGTAAAGCCTTTGATCTCATGTAAGAATATGAGAGCGTGAAAATCATGCCTCGAGAAGCTAGCAGTACTCCAAGACAACTTAGGGATGTGTAGATTTTGAGAGACTGAAGTCAAGCCCAAGAGAGTGCTGGTTTGTACTTTGAGTTGTTAAAAGTCTCCAAAACTTGCAGATTTGAGGACATGGTGCATACGACATTTCATTATTGAGTCTTGTTCGATATATGGTACCAGACGGAGAAGAGTCATGCCAAGCTCGAAGAAGGCTATGATGCAGATGATGAATGCGAGAGTGAACGCCCGTAGGAGCGTCCACGTCGCACTACACAAGTATAGCAAGCCCACCACTTCATCCTCAATTCAAGAAACGAGAGCACATTTGGTCATAGTGATTTAAAGAAATCGAGATGACATCGTCATCACAAAAAGTAGAAAGGGACGCATCGTGACTCAATAAGCTGATGACTCCAAAGAAGAAATACAAGAACCAGAAGACGAGGATGATGATGTTTCGCGGGTACCTTTTGGAAAAATAATGAAATAAGGGGCAGAATGTTGGAATATTCCATTATTTTACACCCATCAGTTCAACTTTCTTAATCCATTTAACTATACAACTTCTCACGTGGTTGTTTAGCTTCTCCCCTCTCACAATCCTATATATAGTTACATGTATAATCACTACAAATTCATCCAATTCAAATTATCTTATCTTATTTTGCATATATTTTCTTCTTGTTTGTAGACTTTATGTTATTCGTGTGCTTTCGACTATCCTACCCTTTTCTTCCTCCTTTGGCTCAATTTTCGGTTGAGATTAGGTGGTTCAAAGACTATTGCGAAGGTAATTGTTTGCTTTGTATGTTCCTTTTGAGATCTCTTTGAACATCTTTTTTTTTTGTAATGGCCCTTGGATACTTTCCAAGAATTATAAATTAAAAAAGCTGTAATGGTAGAGAAAAGGATGGCTAAGATAGAACATGAATGGGAATGTGGAGAATGTCAGTATCCTTTCCCAAATTTATGTAAGATCCTAAGGAAGACATGGTGTCTTTGAATTTGTTAAAATATCATAGGTTGGTCTCAATTTTAATATTTGTGAAGTGTGTAAAAAATGAATTTGTGAGGATCTACTATTGTTATAGTGTTTCATTATGACATTAGTACGATACTAGAATTTTTTAACGGTAAGTTTTGAGTCACCAACTATGTGTAACCAATGTATTTTTAGTGTAATATTTAATTGGAGACCTATGATACGTGCTTCATACTCAACCATGTTGTTGGTTTATGGGAAATCGATCTTCAATGCAAGTGAAATAGAGGCACCTTTGCGTATGAAAAAGGTAATGTCTAGATCAATGCCCTCGGTTGTTCTTTGACCCATCAAAATATAAAGCCATGTCAAAATATTTGTTGATGTCGATGTGGTCATTTTTTTAATATGGTAAATATCAAATTATTTTGGAGGTCAAGAGTGAGTGGTCATGAATCTATATGTTGTTCTTCATCTAGCATATCTAGAATCACTGGCCCCTTAATAGATTTTTTGAGAGATAAATTTCAAGTCAAAATAGATGAGCAACATGGGAGATATGACTGTTATGATATGTTTTACTCATCATATAGTGTATGGGATATGATTTTGTGATGATGAAAATCATATGATTAAACATATAGTTATGGAATAACCTTATAAGAAAAATTCCCCCAAGATGTGGGAGTTGTGGTCTTCTATTGATCTTATGGTGCTATTTTGATACAATTGTATCCAAAGAGATCATTCAATGAAGAATTAATTTTGTGACCAAGAGTGTTATCGATGACATTATGAATGTTATGCAAGGGGGATTCGTCCTTAGCAAAACCCTGTTGTGATGCCCCGTTTGATGGTTACCCCGATTCTTGTCACAGTGACCCCTTTCTGTTGAGCGTCGAACGACTGTGTGTATTTCCGATGTCTTGGACCATGTCTTAGTGATTTTTTAGCACCTTCCCTCTCCTTCTTGCTTTCTCGAGTCGTTATCAGCACCTCTGTGTGTGGACTGTGTAATGCTTCCTGTGCTGGCCTCCACAATGATCGTTGCTTTTCCTTTTAATGAAATTTGTGTCTTTGAAGCCTTGTAGGCAGCCGGAATAATGTTTGGGTTTTGATAGGGTGTGTTCAGTTAAAAAGAAAATGCCCATAATAATAATAATATTCCTTTTAAATTCGTCGACCTCAACTGCTGACCATTATGACTATAATTGATAATTATTTTGCAAGCTGTAAAATGATATTAATGATAATAATAATAATGACATTATGATAGTATTATCGATCAACGATTTTATTTTATTATTATTTTCCTTATGTCGATTGTTATCGACATCATCCTTTGTTATCTTTAAACTACCCTTTTAATTTGTTTGTCGCTCTCCCTGATCGAGCCTCGTTGCGCAAATGAGGAAGAGTATGTTTTGTGGTGGCACCACGGTTTGGCGGTGGCGTTCGCGTAAATATTTTATTTAAGTACTCAACCCCGTTCTCCTCCTGGGTCGACCGATCCCTCATTATTAGAATTATTTTAAATTACTAATTTTAAATATGGATTTTTATGTCCCGAACCGACCTTGTCTCTCCCTTTTGATCTCCTTGTGTACCACGTTTGGCGTGGGGAAGGGAATGTTAGTGTCTTTTGATTTTCTTCATTAGTAGGCTGGAGGTGGGTGGTTTTAATAGCCACCTGCCATTGCATTAAACCCCCCCCATCCTTCTTGGCGTGTTCAACCTTCCTTGTTGGTGGCCGCACATGCCCCATTTATTAAATTTTTGACTTGCAATCTGCTGTTTCTTGCTAACTGCCTACATATCCTTCTCTGACCGCGTGAGATTTCCTTTTGGTTGGACTGCATGTGGAGTGGTTGAGAGGTGTTTTCTTCCTGGTTGCATGGGCAGAGAGGCGATTGGAACCTTCTCTGTTAAGGAATTTTCTTCATGGTTCCTCCTGGACGCCTTCCTTCTTCCTGCCTTGGCCGCGTGGGGAGAATGGATGGAGTTTTTTTTGTTTGTTGTTAGTCCACGTGGACTGTCGTAATGCTCAGAACCTTGGGCACCTTCCCTGCTGGCCGCGTGGGTTTGTATGGCAGTTTTAGATGAAGCTTCAAGCTAGTGAAGCAGGCATGTTACCTCCACTTCCATTGGGTGCTATGAGGTCTGTTCTGGTCGGGAATCCACAGCAACAGCCTGCAACAGTGATTAGCCAGGCGGCAGGCATGTTGTAGTATGGCAGAAGCCTTTTTGAGTGCTTCCAGCAAGCAGGTTGTCCAACTATGTTGTTATTTGTTAAGTGTCGAATGCATCCTCAAATTCGGGATTCTCCTTCAAGATATGTTTTATCAAAATCGACTATGTGACAGTGAGAGTGTTACCAGGAGACTTGATGAAGTTGATTGCTTAGATTCTCTATTGAGACCTTACTTGTTTTACGATGTAACTAATGGAAGAGGATCTCATAGAGGCGGATCTGTGTCATAGCAGAATATTCATGAAGCAATTTCCTTGCTGTGTATTCCTACCCTTTTCCCCCCCTCTTTCTTGTACCAAACATGAATCCAATCTTTCCTTCCACATGTGTCTTTTTCTTCTACTCTGCCCTTCTCTGGTGCCCTATATGTAACACAGGTTGGAAGGTTGTATAGAGGGTTGTGCAGTCTGGCCTTGTCCCTTTCTTTCAAGTATGTGCTGGACATTTTTCATTAAAACCATATTTTGCATACCATAGTCTTGACAGCACCTGAGACCACCGTTCTTTCCGTTCGACGTTTCTTATAAAATGGAGCTCTCTGCCCAGGATAAGCATAGACGAGAATGGAGCTTGAGTACCCAGCCTATAAAAAGGGGAGATTCGAAATGAGGATTGCTGTCGCTGGTCCGGGCGGTGTCCATAAAACCTTTTGAATCTTGAGAAAAAGGCAAGATATTTCTACACTTTCCTACTATTACTATATTTAAAATTATTGTGAAATCGAACCACTTTTTCCTTGCATTGATTTGTTAGTTGGATGTCATGATGGGAGATTTCCCCTTTCTGTTGGTTTCTTCTTGTTTTAGCTTTTATCGTTGTCAGTATGTTGGTCAAAAGGAGGCGTGTGCCCTCTCCTTTAGGCATTATGTTTCTATTGCTCGAGTGATAGACCTTCGTCGTTTTGTTTATGTATTTATTCTTCTCTGCGATTGAGTTGTAAGTTATTATGTTGATCAAACTAGTATTTTCGATATCATGGAAGTAAGTTTACGATAACTATGAAGTTCCTCCCTAGCACCCAAGTTTTTCTTTTGACATTTTTTGTTAGCTCCTTCTCTAGTCCCTTTGATAACCTTTTGGCATCGAGAAAGAAAGGTTGTAGGATTAGTGTGATCAATGCTTGGGCTAGCCATCTTAGAGTTTTGGTATAAAAATTTTTAGAATGAAAAGGTTTGTGTGCAATGTGTTTTCCATCTCGTGTATTTAAACTCTTATATTATCTTTCATCCTGTTTCTAGGCTTTTAAGGCCATCCTCAAGAAGTACCTTGACCATCCCTATCAACTTGAACCATAACTAGCTTTTCGGATCAACTAAGCTCGCGGGTTTCATCGTGCGAATCCAGTACCTCATTAACACTAGAATAGTTTTGGTCTAATCCCCCTCTCAGAATTATTGTTGATGGCGCTCTTCTATTTTTTCCTAACTTGCATTATTTCTCCTTTGTAATGTTAACGCTATTAATTAATATTGGTCGATTTTTATGCACGTAATTACCTTAATATTTTGTAATGGAAATTTCCTTAAATGTGATTAATCTTTGGGAAAAAAAAAAACTCATCTTTCATTTGATAGTCTTATGGATTCATAGCGGAAGGTTTTGTTTTGATAATGTCACTTAGAAATTATGTTTGTATCTTTGCGTGACGGTTGACTGTGTTACCAAGGGTTGCCTTAAAATATTGTTATTTTGGGAAATAGGTAATTTATTTTTAAATTAACCAAACATTAGAATTATTATGGAGGTTTGCAAATCTTTAGTGTTATAAAATTTGTTGATGACATTACTGTATACTCTTGTTTGACGGAGCTCCCTTCTTCTCTCGCGTGTTTGCTACTAGCCTGTAAGACATTGGCCCTTCTTGAATGGTTGGAAAATCTCTTGGAGTTAATGTTCAAAACTAGTATACTTTTCCTTCACTTCGAAACTTATTTGGTTTGTTTACCCTATTTGATTTCTAGTTCAAAACTCAATTATACATGGATTTTTGTGTTAATTTTTGAAACCCATGGTTCCCCTTTCTTGGGCCGATAAACTCTTGTTCTTTTAGAAATATATTATTTTAGCCTATGCGTTTGGTACCTTTGATAAATTTCTAGATGGTTGGTCTATATATCAAATCTCAATCTTGTAATTATTATTTAATTACTTACTTGATGGGAATTCTGTTTTTGCTAGAATGTTTATTTCCACTTATAGGGCCAAGGGCCATTCTGATACGATTGCTTTACTTTCATTGCTTTTACTCCTAACTAAAGTACAAGGTCTTCTCCTTCTTTGATTGGCATGATGGAGACTTTTTATAACTTGATGTGTTGATAGTGTTTAGAGGTTTGACCCTTTTCTTGTAATAAAGTGCTTCCTTTGGTGGTATTGTTAGATAATAATTATGGTGGTTTTGTGTAGCCTTATCTTGCTCAGTTCTCGCGAACTGACTCTTGTGGAAAAATTTGTTGCAGAAGGGTTTTGTGAGTAGATGAGGGGTAGACTTGTAGATTTTTACATCAACCTCAGTTGAGAAGTTCTTTTGCATGAATCCTTTTTATATTGTTCAACTGTTGATAACATCTAGTGGAAAATTTAGAAGAGGATCAATGTCTTAATATTTTGTATCGTGGATTATGTCGTCTTAACTTTGGAACCTTGAATTTTCTGTCTATCATTGAAAATATAAGAAAATTTGTTTACCACTTGTTAAGTGACCTTAATGGATTATCAGTATTCTAAGAGTTGATGTAACCTTATTTCGTGTTCGTAAATGAATATTGTTAAACTTTACCCCTACGATTAAATGTTGAGTTAAATCTTTCTAAGACTTAGTAATTGTGTGTTATAAGTAAAATAAAATGGGTTGTATAATACTTATAGAAGTTAAACTAAAATTTATATTGCAAATAAATTAGTGTAGAGGTGACCAACTTGAGAGCATGTAGTTCCATAAGTGATCAAAGATGAAACTATCCTTTGTTAAGTAAGATTATATAACTTGATATCCCTAGCTACACTAATGAACACTATCCCTTTCATGGTGAAATTCTTAAACGAACTTAAGGAAAATCTATGGTTAGTTCTGGAAGATAATAAGATTTTATAAGTAGGAGAAAACAATTTAGAAACCACGCAATCTATCTCTCAGCCATTGGAAGGTAAATTGTGTTATTTTTATAAAACTCATTTAGTAAAGCCCAATTAAAATCTTTAATAATTCTGGTTAAGTTTTCAAGTTTCAATTATATTTTGGTAATAGCTAATGAGGTCTTTAAGATGATTCCAACTCAACCTTCTCCCTCTAACCTTTTTCCAAGGTGCTTTGTCTTTCTTCTCTTAAGTGTGTTGAACGCAAACCCATGTTGTCATATGGGCATGAACAAGTTCTAGTAGCGTAAGTGTAAATAGATGGCCTTGTGAAATTAAATTACCCCTTTCTCTAAATAAACGAATTAAGCAAATAAATGTCATAATAGAGAAGATTTAAAGATGATTACTCAGTGTAAAAAGAATAAACTTAGCTTGGTAGGATGAATTGTATGAATCATATCTTGAGCCTCCTTGAAAACATAAGCTAAGAATTGCAAGATGTCTTTTTAAAATAAATAACCCTCAGGAATATCTCAGTGTGGTTGGACTTCTATGTTGTCATGTCAAAAAGAAAAAAGTGTATTATCCTTTTGTGTGTGAACGTTTCCGTGCTGACCTTGTGGTCATCCCCGTAACAAGTGGTTCCCAGAGTTGGTTGTAAATTTGTGACGACATGTTGTGTCGTGTTATGTGTGGAAGCAAGTAAAAAAAAAATTATCCTATCTTTTACTGTGTTGTTTGTGTGTGATTTGTTTGGGTCGTTACACTTGGTATCAGAGCATAGGTTCATGCTCTCGAACCTATGGGCCAAATTGGTGTTGTATGGTGATGTTACATTATGGTGATGGTGTTACATGATATTGTTTCATGGAGATGATGGTATTGCATGATGGTGGTTTATATTGGAAGAGTAATGTGGTACAAGCGTGATGTAATTGATGTTGTAATTGTGATATTGTGAACGCACATGATGTGTATGTCACTTAGTGCATGTTTGTCATCTTGTTGATGTGATGGGGATGGGATTTTTCTCTCTCCTTCTTGTGGATTCTATGAAGAGTTCACATGTGAATTATTGTTCGTGATGTGTGAAAAGAATTATAATGTGGATAACGTAGTGTTAGAGCATTGTGACATATTGTGATATGTAGGTGTATCAATGTGTTGTATGAAAAGATTGATGTTAAAAGAAATAAGTTATATCATGATGTTTTATCATGTTTTGATGAGATGTGTGTATCACCTTGCTATGTAGCAATGGATGTTATGTTGTGGTGTTACTATGTTCATCATAAGTATGATGTGTGTAATGTGTAATGCTTCATGTTGTGATTTAGGGTCATACGGTGAGTGTATGAACCTTACGCTAACCGACCCTGAGGGAAATCGGTAGAAGTGTATGTTGAGAGTGAGGAATGGTGTACCATGGGTCAATAACTCGAGCCAAAATTCGGTTTATTAGATAACAACTTGTGATTCTTTCCTCTCTCCCTATGTGGTTGTATGTATGCAACCTAAGTGCAACTATGACTATGTTTAGCTTTGTCGAAGTGGTGGCGGGATGATTCAGATAGAGGTGATGATATTTGTATTATTGATATGTATTTTACAAGCTGAGGCTTGATGTTCTAAATGCTAGCAACTCGTTGAGTACCCCTTTGGTGGCTAGATAATGCCACATAATTATCGTAATGTGACATTATTATAAGTTGATTTTATTCGTAAATTGAGATTTTTACTTTATTTTGTAAGGACCAGTAGCTTTTCTTGATTTCCATTCTTTACAATTTTGGGAATTTCCTTGGTTTTGGCACTAACATGTGGATTTTGATACTAACTATGGCTATTTGGCCATTTATTTTTCTTGATTTTGGGTCTTCTTTTAAATTTGGAATTTTTACCGCCTTGCCCAAGGCTTGTACTTTGCCACTTGACACTTAGATTGGATTGTTGTGCTGGTTCTTTATTGTGATGTGTGGAATAGGGTCATGGGATGCACCATGGAATGGTTGGACCTAATGACCCGCTTCGTTGTATGGGGGTACGCCCCAAGGAGTTACAGATAACTAGCGGGTTGTTGAACCACGTGTTATTATGTCACTTGGGTTAGGAGTGTTCGAACTCTATGTGTCTTGGACCATAGGGTCAACCGGCGTCCTTGAGGGAGGCATAAGAGTTTCAGGGAGGCATAAGAGACTCAAGGGAGGCATAAGAGTTTGAGGGAGGCATAAGAGACTTGAGGGAGGCATAAGAGTTTGAGGGAGGCATATGATATTTGTGTGTATGGTTGATGTTTCGGGATATATGTTGAGTTATTGTGATGTTTTGGTAGTGGTATTTTGATGTATGTGTTACTCATGTCAGATGGATATGTGTTGTGATGTTGTGGATATGTCATTGATGCCCTTGTGGACCCTATGTACCTGTAGCATTTGTTTGGTGTTATGTGAATTTTTTCATCGATGCAGATTGAGGAAATGTCTGGTGGATTGTAGTACTCTTTTGTTCAAGTATTTAATATGTCAGTCATAGATGTGTGACGAGTACTATGTTATGTGGATTGTTCCTATTCTATTCTGTATTTGAGTAACCTTTTGTGATGTAATACAATCATGAAGTATATACTTGTGTGCTTGTGAATCTATAGTGTCTTTTTGAACCTGATAGGGTGTTGTGTTAGTAGTTCATGTTCGGCACCCACAATAAGGAATAAACCAAATCTCTTCAATGATGAAATTTTAAAAGAAATTAAACTAAGAATAATGCTAATGGAAAGGAACTAATGAAATAATAAATAAGAGGGAACTGCCAATCTTCACAGAACCTTGAAAGTTAAAATTTCTACCAAATGTTCATAAGGCTACCTTACGACCGTGCTTTAATCAACTAAAATTTTAAACCATAGGGTGTACTTTCTCCTTTACCTATTCTTGGTTGCGAACCATTTCTTTTCCATTGTGTTATGTCGCATCGAGGACGATGCTCTTCCTAAGGGGAGGAGGATGTGATGCCCCGTTCGATGGTTACCCTGATTCTTGTCACAATGACACCTTTCTGTTGAGCGTCGAACGACTGTGTGTATTTCCGATGTCTTGGACCATGTCTTAGTGATGTTTTAGCACCTTCCCTCTCCTTCTTGATTTCTCGAGTCATTATTGGAACCTCTGTGTGTGGACTGTATAATGCTTCCTGTGCTGGCCTCCATAACGATCGTTGCTTTTCCTTTTAATGAAATTTGTGTCTTCGAAGCCTTGTAGGCAGTCGGAATAACATTTGGGTTTTGATAGGGCGTGTTCAGTTAAAAAGAGAATGCCCATAATAATAATAATATTCCTTTTAAATTCATCGACCTCGACTGCAATTATGACTATAATTGATAATAATAATAATAATATTATGACTATAATTGATAATTATTTTGCAAGTTGTAAAATGATAATAATGATAATAATAATAATGACATTATGATAGTATTATCGATCAACGATTTTATTTTATTATTATTTTCCTTATGTCGATTGTTATCGACATCATCCTTTGTTATCTTTAAACTACCCTTTTAATTTGTTTATCGCTCCCGCTGATCGAGCCTCGTTGCGCAAATGAGGAAGAGTATGTTTTGTGGTGGTGCCGCGGTTTGGGGGTGGCGTTTGCGTAAATATTTTATTTAAGTACTCAACCCCGTTCTCCTCCTGGGTCGACCGATCCCTCAATCTTAAAATTATTTTAAATTACTAATTTTAAATATGGATTTTTATGTCCCGAACCGACCTTGTCTCTCCCTTTTGATCTCCTTGTATACCACGTTTGGCGTGGGGAAGGGAATGTTACTGTCTTTTGATTTTCTTCCTTGGTTGGCTGGAGTTGGCTGGCTTTAATACCCACCGGATATTGCATTAAACCCCCCCATCCTTCTTGGCGTGTTCAACGTTCCTTGTTGGTGGCCGCACATGCCCCATTTATTAAATTTTTGACTTGCAATCTGCTGTTTCTTGCTGACTACCTACATATCCTTCTCTGACCGCGTGAGATTTACATTTTGTTGGAATGCGTGTGGAGTGGTTGAGAGGCGTTTTATTCCTGGTTACGTGGGCAGAGAGGCGATTGAAACCTTGTCTGTCAAGGCGTTTTCTTCATGGTTCCTCCTGGACGCCTTCCTTCTTCCTGCCCTGGCCGCGTGGGGAGAATGGATGGAGGTTTTTTTTTTTTGTTTTTAGTCCGAGTGGACTGTCGTAATGCTCAGAACCTTGGGCGCCTTCCCTGCTGGCCGCGTGGGTTTTTATGGCGGTTTTAGATGAAGCTTCAAGCTAGTGTAGCAGGTGTGTTACCTCCACTTCGATTGGGTGCTATGAGGTGTGTTATGGTCGGGAATCCACAGCAAGAGCCTGCAACAATGATTAGCTAGGTGGTAGGCATGTTGCAGTATGGCAGAAGCCTTTTTGAGCACTTCCAGCAAGCAGGTTGTCCAACTATGTTGTTATCTGTTCAGTGTCGAATGCATCCTCAAATTCGGGATTCTCCTTCAAGATATGTTTTATCAAAATTGACTATGTGACAGTGAGAGTGTTACCAGGAGACTTGATGAAGATGATTGCTAAGATTCTCTATTGAGACCTTACTTGTTTTACAATGTAACTCATGGAAGAGGATCTCATAGAGGTGGATCTATTTCATATCAGAATATTCATGAAGCAATTTCCTTGCTGTGTATTCCTACCCTTCCCTCCCCCTCTTTCCTGTACCAAACATGAATCCAATCTTTCCTTCCACGTGTGCCTTTTTCTTCTACTCTGCCCTTCTCTGGTGCCCCATCTTTAACGCAGGCTGGAAGGTTATATAGAGGGTTGTGCAGTTTGGCCTTGTCCGTTTCTTTCAAGTATGTGCTGGACATTTTTCATTAAAACCATATTGTGCATACCGTGGTCTTGACAGCACCTGAGACCATCGTTCTTTCCGTTCAACATTTCTTATAAAATGGAGCTCTTTGCCCAGGCTAAGCATAGACAAGAATGGAGCTTGAGTGCCCAGCCTATAAAAAGGGGAGATTCGACATGAAGATTGTTGTTGCTGGTCTGGGTGGTGTCCATGAAACATTTTGAATCTGGAGAAAAAGGTAAGATATTTCTACACTTTCCTACTGTTACTATATTTAAAATTATTGTGAAATTGAACCACTTTTTCCTTGCATTGATTTGTCATTTGGATGTCATGATGGGAGATTTCCCCTTTCTGCTTGTTTCTTCTTGTTTTAGCTTTTATCGTTGTCAGTATGTTGGTCGAAGGATGCGTGTGCCCTCTCCTTTAGGCGTTATGTTTCGCTTGCTCGAGTGATAGACCTTCGTCGTTTTGTTTATGTATTTATTCTTCTCTGCGATTGAGTTGCAAGTTATTATGTTGATCAAACTAGTATTTTCGATATCATGGAAGTAAGTTTATGATAACTATGAAGCTCCTCCCTAGCACCCAAGTTTGTCTTTTGACGTTTTTTGTTAACTCCCTCTCTAGTCCCTTTGATAACCTTTTGGCATCGAGAAAGAAAGGTTGTAGGATTAGTGTGATCAATGCTTCGGCTAGCCAGCTTAGAGTTTCGGTATAAAAGTTTTTAGAATGAAAAGGTCTATGTGCAATGTGTTTTCCATCTCGCGTATTTAAACTCTTATATTATCTTTCATCCTGTTTCTAGGATTTTAAGGCCATCCTCAAGAAGTACCTTGACCATCCCTATCAAATTGAACCATAACTAGCTTTTCGGATCAACTAAGCTCGAGGTTTCATTGTGCGAATCCAGTACCTCATTGACACTAGAATAGTAATGGTCTAATCCCCGTCTCAGAATTATTGTTGATGGCGCTCTTCTATTTTTTCCTAACTTGCATTATTTCTCCTTTGTAATGTTAACACTATTAATTAATATTGGTCGGTTTTTATGCTTGTAGTTACCTTAATATTTTGTGATGGAAATTTCCTTAAATGTGATTAATGATCGGAAAAAAAAAAAACTCATCTTTCATTTGATAGTCTTATGGATTCATAGCGGAAGGTTTTGTTTTGATAATGTCACTTAGAAATTATGTTTGTATCTTTGCGTGACGGTTGACTATGTTACCAAGGGTTGCCTTAAAATATTGTTGTTTTGGGAAATAGGTAATTTATTTTTAAATTAACCAAACATTAGAATTGTTGTGGAGGTTTGCAAATCTTTAGTGTTATAAAATTTGTTGATGACATTACTGTATACTCTTGTTTGACGGAACTCCCTTCTTCTCTCACGTGTTTGCTACTAGCCTGTAAGACATTGGCCCTTCTTGAATGGTTGGAAAATCTCTTGGAGTTAATGGTCAAAACTAGTATACTTTTCCTTCGCTTCGAAACTTATGTGGTGTGTTTACCCTATTTGATTTCCGGTTTGAAACTCAATTATACATGGCTTTTTGTGTTAATTTTTGAAATCTGTGGTTCCCCTTTCTTGGGCCGATCAACTCTTGTTCTTTTAGAAATATATTATTTTAGCCTATGCGTTTGGTACCTTTGATAAATTTCTAGATGGTTGGTCTATATATCAAATCTCAATCTTGTAATTATTATTTAATTACTTACTTGATGGGAATTTTGTTTTTGCTAGAATGTTTATTTCCACTTATAGGGCCAAGGGCCATTCTCATACGATTGCTTTACTTTCGTTGCTTTTACTCCTAACTAAAGTACAAGGTCTTCTCTGTTAGCATTAGCATGATGGAGACTTTATTATAATTTGATGTATTGATTGTGTTTAGAGGTTTGACCCAATTCTTGTAATAAAGTGCTTCCTTTTGTGGTATTGTTAGATAATAGTTATGGTGGTTTTGTGTAGCCTTATCTTGCTCAGTTCTCGTGAACTGACTCTTGTAGAAAATTTGCTGCAGATGGATTTTGGAGAAGCCAAATTAAAGTTTAGTGGACCTACTGCAAGGAAAGGAGGAGACCTGCGCCTAGAGATTGCACGTTATGATTTTAGATTGGTGGTTAGAAACTTGCATTTGATGGTGTGGATTTGAGCACCCAAAACGACATGTTCTGTATGGCCACCAGCGTATAAGGGTTAAATATACGCTTGACACTCTGAAAATCTCCACCATCTCAGTGCTTGTTTTTTTTTGGATTCAATATTTCTATGTGGAACCCTATTATCTGGGCAAATTTCACAACCTGTTTCTCGTTCATCATTGCCCTCAATTTCTGCCGAGATATTATTACCAATTTGAGCTTTTTTACTCGTGAAGCCATTGAGCAGTAGAATATTGTAGGTTCTTCTGTTTCGGGGATGGAACTCAATCGAGAAGCATAGGCCTGGCTGACGAGTGCCCGAAAGTCTGCAATGCTAGTATTACCTGATGGACATTCACGGTAATTTACTTCCTACCTCACCATTTTTTTCGTTTCTCCAGTAGTTATTATGGACATTCACTTGGAAAAATACTCGGGGTTAAACTTTCATACATGGAAGGTGAAGATTCAAATGCAACTTATGCATAAAAACTTATGGGGTATAGTAGATGGGAAAGAGAAAAAGCCCACAGATGCCGCCAAATTAGCAGAATGGCAGTGCAGAGATGATAAAGCAAAAGCCATTATTGGCCTTGCTCTCTCCGATTCTGAACTCCATCATGTTGATCTCAATAAATCTTCCAAGGACATGTGGGATAATTTAAATCAATTATTTGGAGCGAAAGCAGTGAACGCGAAGTTTTCCCTAAAACTTCAGTTATATAGATTCAAAATGGAAGAAAGCGTTTCTATGTCTAGTCACATTAATAATCTTCAGTCTCTGCTCCAACAACTAGCAGAAGTCAAAGCTGTGATAGAAGATGAGGATGCCAAAGCTATCCTATTGGAAACAGTCTATCTTCCAAATACAACAATGTTGTTTTTACTCTTAGTCAAATTCAGTCTAAATGTCTAGATGACATGATCGTGGCTCTTCTCGCAAAGGAAAAACGCATAACTGACGATGTTGCAGAAGGTGATACTCAACAAGTAAGTGCACTGTATTCCACAAACAGAAAATTTCATAGGAGATCAGATAAAAATAAACTAAGGCCTAAACAAGAGATTGAATGCCACTATTGTCAGAAGAAAGGTCATACAATGTGAAACTGTCATATCCGAGCAAGAGATGTTCTACAAGGAAATATAAAACACAATGGAGCTAATACTGCTCATACAGAAGATCCACAAGATTCTGACGAGAGTGAGGAAGCTGTTGATGAGATTGGCTTCACATCATCTCTAGTATTGTAAGCATCTGAACAGGAGGACGGAGGATAATGGAGCCTGGAGGAAATCCAGCGACCTCTTGCAAGCCACAAGCGACGAGGCCGCCGACAGAGATTGTGGCAGAATAAGGTATTGAGGACCTATTCCTCAATTTTTGGCTTGTTTATTTCAGTTTCAGTTTTGTGTCGTGTTCCTGTTGTTGTGTTATTCAATAAAGTACAGATGATACGAAGTTTCCTGTTTGGGACCTTCTAATTGAAGAGCGTTGTGGGGAACAGAAAAGCACTAAAAGTAGCGCATGGTACTTGCCCTGGGTTCGTGGTAATCCTGTAAAACCACCGAGGTATCATCCTCTTGGTTCGTGGTATGCCTGTAAAATCACCGAGGTATCATCCTCTTGGTTCGTGGTAATCCTGTAAAACCACCAAGGTGAACAGTCGGAAAGTGTTCCTGTCCCTCTAGGTTTCTGGTCAACCTTAGAAAAACCATGTGAGACCATGTAGGCACATGCTCGTGTGAAGACCCTCTTTGCGATGTTCTCTTTAAGGGGGGGACCTATTATCAGGAAATGTATGTTTTTACGAACAATGTATTAAGGGGGGGAATGTTAGCATTTGTTTAAGCATTATTTTAATCCATTGTTGTTAATGGACAATTAATAGATAGTTGTAACTGTCCTCTCTCCTTCTCTCCTCCCGCAGCCTTTATAAGGCTTGGCACTCTTGTTTGTAAATACACGCATTGAATGAATATCATTCTGTCTTCTGAAATTAAACTCTTGCCATCAAAATTGGCCATATGAGTGAGAAGGGGATCAAAATTTTGCATTCATAGGGAAAGTTGTCATATTTGAAAAACATAGACCTGGAATATTGTGACTATTATGTTTATGGGAAAAAAAAATGTGTGAGATTTATCAGGGTTGGATCAACCAAGAAGGAGCACAAGTTAGAGCTTGTTCATATGGATGTGTGGGGGAAAACTTAGGTATATTATCTTGGTGGTTCACAGTATTATGTTACTTTTATAAATGATGTTACTAGGAAAGTTTGGGTTTACTGTATAAACAAGAAATATGGTGTATTTGATACTTTCAAGAAGTGGAAAGTTTTGGTTGAGAATGAAACAAGTTTGAAGTTGAAGTTTCTCATATCAGATAATGGTGGAGAGTACTGAAACAATGAATTTAATAAATTTTGTTCACATAATGGAATTTGTAAGGTGAAGAAAGTTCCTAGAACACCACAGTAGAATGGTGTGTTTGAAAGGATGAACATGACTATCATGGAGCGTGCAAGGAGAATGAGATTTCCTGTTGGGTTACCCTTACAGTTTTTAGTAGATGTTGTAGATACTACTATTTACTTGATAAACAGAGGACCTTCAAGTGCTTCGGAAGCTAGAGTACCAGAGGAGGCTTGGGACTGGTAAAAAGGTAAACTATTTTTTTCTGAAAGTTTTTGGAAGTGAAGCTTTTTCTCACATTGATAAAGAGAATAAGGCCAAGATAAGTCAAATAAATGTACTTTCATTGGGTATGAAACTAATGATTTTGGATTCTGGTTGTGGAATTTGAATGAGAAGAAAGTCATTAGGAGTAAGCATGTTATTTTTAGTGAAAGATTTATGTACAGGGAACAACTACATGACAAGAAGCTGGAAAATTATGAGTATGTAACACTTGATGAGATAAAATATAGAGAAGTACTCAAAGGGATGGAAAATTAACAAGTTGGAATCAATCCTTACACAGTCGGTGTTGATGTTGTAGATCAAAATGAGAAAGAACAACAAGAGCCTTAATCTACAGAAAATCTTGTGAGACATCCTACTCGGATAAGTAGACCTCCTGCAAGATTATCTTCTTATCATCTTTAATATTATTTATTGACAGATGGTGGAGAACCAGTTTTTTTTTAAGAAGCAACGCAGGTAGAAACATAGAAAAATTGGGAGCATGGCATGGATGAGGAGATTGAATCCTTGTAACACAACCAAACTTGGGATTTGGTTCATTTTCCTGCAAGAAAAATAGCATTACAGAACAAGTGGGTTTACAGGTTGAAGGAAGAAGAAGGTGGCAAAAAGAGGTGCAAGGAAATACTTGTTGTGAAGGAATTTTCATAGGAAAAAGGTACAAAATTTGATGAAATTTTCTCTCCTGTTGTTAAAATGAATTCCATTAGAACTGTTTTAAGTTTGGTAGTTGTGGAATATTTACATATTAAACAATTAGATGTAAAAACTCTTTTTCTTCATGGTGATTTGGAGGAAGAAATTAATATAGAGAAACTATAGTGATATGAAGTCAGTGGGAAAGAGAAATTGGTGTGAAGATTGAAGAATAGATTTAATGGCCTTAAGCAAGCTCCATTAGACAATCCCTATTTGAGAATTGATAGGCTCATGATAGAGCAAAGTATACTCTAGTTGCCATTCTGATCACTAGGTTTACCATTTTGGATGCCTAGACTAGCTAATCGACATGTATACTATTATTGTAATTCTTATGTGGACTGACATTATTTTGTGGTAAAAGACACAATGCATGATATAATCTTTAATTCTTCTTCTGCTTTCATTATTTTTTCTTAAAGAGACACAATCACATATGCCAAGACATTTATACCCAGAATAATATAAAACTTTGATATCAGGATTTACGTGAGCCAACAATTGATGAATTTTTAGCATGAGAATCTAATAGAAACAAATTAAGATTTAGAATATTGAATTATGGTCTCAAAAATGAGTACTGTGAATTAGGTGTTGGACATATTTTAGGATGACCAGGATGTAAAACTAGTGAGTACAGCATTGGCAGGAAACATCAAGCTGAGCTAAAGAATAGTGTACCTTAAAACACATGTAAGATCATGAATATATGTCGTAGAGTTCCATAATGTTTCAATACATTTGGAAATTTGATGTATGTTATGAGTAGCCTATGTTGAAGAGTCAAAATAATTCACCTAGTGGAGAACTAAAGGAATTCATCAGCGATGATGATGGTTTCAAGGCAAGGAAAAATGGCGTACCTTTTCATTTAAAAAAAACATGTCACATGGGGATTTTATTGTGATTGGCTTAAATTTATTATGTAAAAACAAATATAAAAATTTATATAATATGGAATAACATTTAATTAAAACTTTAAGACTTTTGTAAATGTTAGGTTTATATACTATTCATTTCAACGACTACTTTAATAGTGGGTTGGGTTATTTAAATAAGCAAATTCATTTAAATTTATACAAGTCTTCTTATTAGACCAGTTTTTGAGGATGGACAACTAATGTTGACAAAGGAGGTTATAAAAGAGAAGTTGGAAGGATCCATGAAATCTAATCCTATTGATATGTTGACATTAGGAGGTTATCAAAGAGTATTCTAGAACGTGTGTTTTGGCAAATACATTTAAATTGATGGTCTTCTTGTTCAGAAAGTGACACCCAACTCTTGATATTTTTAGGGTTTCAAAGTATTACACAACGTGCTCATTAGCCCAAAGCGTGGCGTGGAATTGTTAAAGAAATAGCACGGTCATGAAAACAACCCTTTTCCTTTCCTAATACAAATCCATTTTCTCGATCCATAATCAGTTTTTGATAAGAACAACACACTTCGACACCCATTTCTTCTTCTATGGACTTATCAGCGGCGTTAACTGCAATGGATCAACAACACTTTGACACCGATTCTGTAAGTGCGTCTTTTATTATATACCCCACTTTTTTATTTCTGTGCATAGATTTTTCGAAATTTGGGAGAACTGTGATTTATTATTAAAAGGGGCAAGGATATTTCCGGAATATTTCCTCAGTTAAAATTGTGGAATAAATCCTGTTGCAGGCTACTTCTCCCCAGTATTATGATATGCAATATGATGGATTATGTCCTTCAACACATGATGCTTTTTCAGATTTCCGTAATAATTTTATTTACAACTCATGCCAAATTAATTCATTACAAAAGGTGGAAGAACCCATCCTCTGTTCAAGAACTGAAAACCAGTGTCCCCAATATAATGGATTGTGGCCTCCAACATATGATACTTACGCGGAATTTGGAAATAATTTTATCTACAACTCAGCTGATTGCATGTTTTACTCATTACAGAACGTCGAACAACCCATGTTCTGTTCAGAATCTGAAAACCAGCGTTCAAAACCTGAGTGCATGTCTTACTCATTACAGAACTTGGAACAACCCATGTTCTGTTCGGGATCTGAAAACCAGTGCCCACAGTATAATGGATTGTGGCCTTCAGCATATGATACTTATGCGTCTTCGGACAAAAAAATTATGGACAACTCGTGGGAATGCAAATTTTTCCCATTACAGAACGTGGAAGAACCCATGCTGATCTGTTCAGGATCTCAAAACCGACTGCTTCCGGAAAATGATGTTATTACTAGTGAAAGGAAAGAGGGCATCTTCAGATCTGAGAGAAAAAACTCAAAATTTGTGAAATGGAAAGGCATAATTATCCCTCAGAATCTGAGTTCCACTTCCCAATCTTTACACAAACGGTGCATACGACTGTTGAATTGCATCAACGATCATAAAATCAGTCAATTCCATGACGACGACAATGGTGAGAGAATTTCAGTAAATACAACTAAGCATAGTTATAAAGACAAGCTTCATATTCATCATGTCTCTGCTGAACGTAAGAGGAGAAAAGAAATGAAGGACATATTTTCTGCTCTACGTCAACTCTTACCCATATATTCCAAGGTATGTATTTCTTTATTTTCAATTCTAATGAACTAGTTTTAGGGGTATTTATTCATGATGGGTAAAAAGAAATAGGTTAAACAGCTAATGAAAAAAACTTGTCGGTGTTGATTGATGGTTTAAAAAAAATATAGGAAAAGATAAATCACCTGCCTATCCTGGTTTGGAGCCTGCAACTTTTAGCTTAAAATGCTCACATCCTATCGTTCAGGCATGCATTTCACTTTCAACACATGAGCAATGCTTTCCTAATAAACTATCAAGATATTATATAATTTGTTGTTACTTTGGCAGGTGATAATACATGGTAATGTTATTATTCCTGTTAAAAAAGGGGAAAATTGATGAAAAATAATTTTTGATAGGTAGCGTGCATAATACGAATTTGCACATGATATATAGGTAGACCTGTCTTTTATAACTGCAAATAATTTAGTTTTTGTTTTTTTCTTAAAAGCAATTTTTAGTATTTTTTAATGTTAAAACTTGTGTATTTAAATTCAATTTAACTTGAAGAATGGATAATTAACGATGATATTATTTTACTCTCATGTAAATATATAATATATTGAAAATAAAATAATATATTCTTATTAACCATACACAAATTACCATAATATAATTAGGAAAAATAATAGACATAATAAATGATTTGACTTTTGACTAACTGCATAATGTTTTCCTATAATTTATGTAGAAGGGAAGAGCCACAATATTGCTACAAATGATAGATTATGTGAATCATTTGAAACAACGAGTACGACAATTGGAAAGACGTAACGGAGAGCTCGAAGCATTGCACCATCAAAATTTACCAAAGACCTCTTCAAAATAATGCCTCCTTACCATATTTTTATTACTATTTCACTCATATTTATGTTTTAATATTAAAAGACATCTTATATATGATACATTGTGTTTTGTATATTCTAACACTTCAAATTGTGATATTTATATGTGAAATAGACACACACTAAGGTTATGAATGAGACAGTTTGAAAAGGATGTAAAATTATAACTTGATTGTTTAAGATCTATGTCTAGTGTTTTCTTTCCGTTTTAGTTATTCATTTAAATGTGTTAAAAATTCTACATTTAAAACTTTAGCGAATGTGAAACCATGAACTTTTTTATAAAATTTTAAAACATATGAAGTCAAAATATTTACATACATGTATCTATATTAAGCAATATAATTTCTTATAAGGCAATTGTAGATTACCAAACACATTGTAATTCAAACTTACGTTAGATATATGTTATGATTGTACTAAATTAAATAGGGTATTATTATGTTACAAACAATATCTCATTTTATCATTCGTAAGGTTCATTATTTAATAGTAATCTACTCAATGGTTTGTATGGAATCTAGACAATGGTTTCTATGGAATTTTTATTTAATGTTATTTTTTTAATAATTATTAGTGAAAAATAAACAAATGATGGAAGTTATCAATTTTTTTGAGCATATTTGAATTGTTAGTTTGTTTTTCCTTGTTTAAAGTGATTGGAAAAAATGTAAGAGTTGTATCTATTTATTTTTTTGTCTATTATCCTTTGTAACATGTAAAATTTACCTTTATAGTATTTTATTTTCTTCATTTACAAATCTACAAAAATATATGAGATATAAATTGTCAACTATCATAGATACCATATCTTCTTCATTGTAAAAACATGGCAGCAAGCCCTAAATGTGATCACGAGGCCGGAGCCCTAATCCCCTCGAGATCTATTGATGGCGGCAGGAGTCTGGTTTTCCCTTGCTTGGGTCTATTTGAGGGTAGTGAGGGTGCTTTCTCTACTCAAGATGGCAATGGTGGAGCCTCCCAGGCACAATGCAGTGGTGATGACAGGGGCAATGACCTTAACCTTATAGGTCTTGTTTATGATGATGTAGGCTATGGGTTTTCTAGTGTGATTTATCCTGTTGTGTGTTTATTTCTTGGTGAAGAGAAGGTTCTTCTCAGAAAGTAGAACTAGAGCAGGGGAAAGCCCTCTTTTCTAGAGGTGACACAAAGAGCCTTGTACAAGCTCTAACTTGCCTAAAAGGTTTTAGGATCATTGTCAAGATTTGAGAGACTAAAGAAATCTCAAATCAAATTATATTTATTTATCTTTATAACACATATGATGTATTAGTCTGTGGTGATCATATACTCTTTTTATCACCCAGTCTACTGGCACACACCTTGAGGTAAAAATGAAAATATTACTAAAATTTAATGAATACTTCATTTATAGGACCTCTAAGTATTCTCATTGAATTAATTTAACCATTTCCATAAAGATTAATATATTGGACGATGAATTTTTATTATAATTTTCTCCCGGGGTGAAGAAAATAAGTTTTTCAGTGACCCTGACAACTCCAGTCACGCGGCAACAAACCCTGCGACGCATGTTAGAAATTCTAAAAATGAAAAAAAGGCCCTAAGATTCTTGATATCAATCTTTGTGTCTTGGGACAGCAGTTTCTTGTCACCCGAAATCCATTTTGGTCTCCTAACAGTGACTTTTAGGTGTACATAAAGTTTGATACATGCGACAATAAGGTGTAGATTCACATCACAAATGCCTAAGCAACCAAAAAATGTTTTCACACATCAAGAAGGTCTACTCACGCATCAGGAATGTTAAGGTATAGTTGCAACATATCAAAATTTGGTCATGTGACCCATATATGTTATTACATGACATGGAAAATGAGGTCATGTGTCAATAAGATTTTGGATGACCCAGTTGATGCCGCACGTCAAGAATATTTTAGGTGCCCTAGTGATGATTTCGTACATCAAGGATATTTTGAGAAACATGGAAAAATAGGTCATGCATCAAGGAGATTTTAGGTGACCCAGTGATGATGCGACTCAAAGATGTAGTAGGGCACCTGCAAAATGAAGGAAGGAGAAAGGTAACAGATGATGAAGGAAAACAAAAGGTAAAAAATGTTGAAAATTCAGCAATCATGGAGGAACACCAATGATCATGACTGGAATAAGGTGTAGATTCGCATCACAAATGCCTAGGCAACCAAAAAATGTTTTCACACATCAAGAAGGTCTACTCACGCATCAGGAATGTTAAGGTATAGTTGCAACATATCAAAATTTGGTCATGTGACCCATATATGTTATTACATGACATGGAAAATGAGGTCATGTGTCAAGAAGATTTTGGATGACTCAGTGATGATGCCGCACGTCAAGAATATTTTAGGTGCCCTAGTGATTATTTCGTACATCAAGGATATTTTGAGAAACATGGAAAAATAGGTCATGCATCAAGGAGATTTTAGGTGACCCAGTGATGATGCGACTCAAAGATGTAGTAGGGCACCTGTAAAATGAAGGAAGGAGAAAGGTAACAGATGATGAAGGAAAACAAAAGGTAAAAAATGTTGAAAATTCAGCAATCATGGAGGAACACCAATGGTCATGACTGGAATAAGGTGTAGATTCGCATCACAAATGCCTAAGCAACCAAAAAATGTTTTCACACATCAAGAAGGTCTACTCACGCATCAGGAATGTTAAGGTATAGTTGCAACATATCAAAATTTGGTCATGTGACCCATATATGTTATTACATGACATGGAAAATGAGGTCATGTGTCAAGAAGATTTTGGATGACCCAGTGATGATGCCGCACGTCAAGAATATTTTAGGTGCCCTAGTGATGATTTCGTACATCAAGGATATTTTGAGAAACATGGAAAAATAGGTCATGCATCAAGGAGATTTTAGGTGACCCAGTGATGATGCAACTCAAAGATGTAGTAGGGCACCTGCAAAATGAAGGAAGGAGAAAGGTAACAGATGATGAAGGAAAACAAAAGGTAAAAAATGTTGAAAATTCAGCAATCATGGAGGAACACCAATGGTCATGACTGGAATTATAAATTTCAATAGCCATGAAGGAAGGTGAAAGGTCATGTGGGGGAGATGAAAGGACAATCATAGCACTATAAATATGATTGGTGCCCTCATTTCAGGTGGGTGGTCAATGCTTGTCTATGTAGTGCCCACTTCACTTCGACACCATTTTCATTTTGTTGTTTTCGAGACTGGTTACTTCACCTATGGAATTATTATGGCTTCTTGATTTAGCATGCTAGTAGATATCATAGACACTGGACTGTTATTGATTTGATCTTTATAGGATGCATATGGTCTACTGGTGGACATTGAATGATGATATTGGTATACTTTTGACATGGTTATTTATCTTTAATTATGACATGTGATATATTTAATCATATTGGGTAGAACTTGATAATTGGATTAATGTGATGATCGTTTTGACATAAATGAAATGTGGAATAGAAATGTGCTAGAAAGTGTAAGTGATATCGTACTTGCATAGATGATAGTAAATCATGTGTCGTTTATTTTAGATTATATTGTATATTTGGCATGAATGTTTTAACGCGGCCAACAGGCCGAAGGAGGTATTCTCTGTTCTGCAGGTATATTATATTCACAACAATATTGGGGAGTGGAGACCAACCACATCGGAATTCGAGAAGAATCCAACTAAGGTCACCATGGCAACAAGTAATTGTGTGTGTGTTAGAATTATTTGGTTAGGGGAAAATTGTGACCTAGGGGTTATGTGTTGTTTTGTTTTAATTTTCCCTTTCTAGTATGTTAGTATGTGTTTCTCTTAGTAAGTGAAATTCTACTTGTGCTATTATTCTATCTTTGGATTGGTGTTTACCCCTTTATTAGTCATGGGATGTAGTGTCTTAATTAAGCTAATTTGAAATTGTCATAAACAAATTAAAAGATATGAACAAAAGAGATTTCATTTATTAGGCTTGATTTACTTTGGATTTTGTGTGGAATGATGTGTGTTTGAGTTTTGAGTGTAGCACACTCTACCCCACATGGGAAACTCGAATTTGGCCTTAGAGGCCAAATTTGAAAGCTTGTGGGACAAGTCAAACTTGTCCCACACCTCTTAAAACCTCATGCCAACCCTACCTATGGGTTGGAAGGCCAAATTTAGGGTCTTTTAGGTGTTTTGGGGGGATAAAAAGGGTAAAATATTAATTGCACTTTCTTTCAAAATTTAATTTTGTCCTTTGGGGAAGTGGGCTTAGATGGAGTGTGTAAGGTGCTTGCCTTTCTTTCAACCACTTATTAATGGTGCATTGGAATATGAGGTTGACCAAGTGATGTGGAGTGGAGGGAAAAGGAGGTGGCATCCTACTTGGAGCCACATCATCCCTCCCTCTCTTTTCTCTATTTATTTGATCCTCTTGTTTGTTTTGGGGGTTGGAAGTTTCATTTTTAGTCTTTTGGTATTTTGGAGAGGAGAGGATTTTGAAGGAGTTTGTGGATTTTTGGAGCTTGTTGATACTTGTGGGAATTTTGTTGGAGCTTGTGGATGCTTGCTTGATCTTTGGAGGGAATTGAGACTTCATACTTGGAACAAGCTCTACCATGGAGAGGTAGGAGCTTCACCTTTGTTTGTATTATGTTTCTTTTTTGTTATATGAATGTATTTATATGTTGTGTTGAATGTTGTTGTTTGAAATGCTTGTTGGGAATGGGTAGAATGCCTAAGTTGGGAGTGGGAGGAGACTATGGGAGTTTATTTGAGGGAGGCATAAGAGATCATTTTCTTGAGGAGGGAGTTTGGGTTGGGTGCCCACCTAGTATGAGAAATGCTTGCATTTTCTTCTTGTTCTTACTTTGGGGGAGCCATAAGAGTTGAGGGAGGCATAAGAGTGGATGGAGGGATAAGGGGTACTTGAGGGAGGCATAAGAGTTGTTAGGGGTAATGTGTTTTGCATTGGAGGCTTTTAGGTGGCACCCATTCCCATTGGGAGGCATAAGTGGCCTCCCCATAGGTCTTACTCTTATGGCTTTCTTGATAAGCCTTGTGACTTTGTTGTTTTGATGCTTTCCCTCTTGTTGAGTTGTTGATTTTGTTTTGAAGGATTATGGAATGATTGTGAAAATTTTATGTTAAGTTATGTGGAAGCTAGTAGTTGCCATGAGTTGGATTTTCTCCCATTGTAATGTGGTTGGGGCTCGGGGGCCAATGGAGAGGATGGCTTCTCTTCTCCATTGGGTATCTTGGTTGGGAGGAGAGCGTTTCCTCTCCCCTTATTTTGTTGTGAATCAAGAAAACTATTGGAGGAGCTACCTTGTTGATGTTTGTAGCATTGGAGCCTTGTTGATGACAATGTGAAACTACCTTGTATTTTTTTACCCACCTAGAGTGGAAGAAAGTGTAATATTGCTTTGTATTTTAGCTTCCATTATTGTAAATTTGTTCCCACATTAAGTGGAAAATGTTGTAACAAGATTTTGAAGGAAAGTTGTATTGATCTTCATTAGTAAGGTTGTAATGTGGATGGAATTGAAAGTTGAAGGAAAGACAATTTATTTATTCTCCTTTAACTTGGCTTGGAACCTCATATGAGTGTGTTGATCTTGTTGAAATGTTAGTAGTTCTTACTCTAAAACTTAATGGAAATATTGTTGAAACCCTCTTGAGGAATGTTGGGAAATTTACTCAAAAAAAAAAAATATTAAATTTCATTTTGTTACTTAAAAGAGATGTATTGGAAAAGTGGGAATATTAGTGCATTATCTCTTCTTGTATTGTTGATGGAAAGACTTAAGTTTTAAATAGTTTTCAATATGTCAATGAAGTAATTTAAGTTTTAGCTCTATTATGTTTTTCCTCATATTAAGAATTTATTGTAAATCTATTTGCAAATTGTAAAGGGAAATGAAATCAAATCTAATTGAAATCCCGTATCATGCCTATTAAATGGTGTAGAAAGAAATTTTAATGTAAAAGTTCTAAACTTATTAAGTTCATTACCCATATGTCATTAATACTTAATAAGGATACTAATATTTTAAATATTATTCATATTTAAGTAATATTAAAACTTAATGGATTTACTATTATTAAATTATATTAATACCAATATACTATTAATATTCCCTTTATATTAACAAAGTATATTAATATAAAGTGCAACCAAGAAATAATATTAATTATTTATACAAGAGAACCTACGCATGAAATGTTCATAAGTAATTGCAAAGGTGCTTCATGAATATTCCAATGAAACAGATCCACCTCTATGAAATGTTCTTCCACGAGCTAATTAAAACAAAGCAAACTGTAATGAATTTCTCCATGAATATTCTACCATATGAAACAGATCCACCTCTTATGAGATTCTTGATTCCACGAGAAAATTCCTCCACACCGTAAAAGTTTAAGCATTCATGACAATAGAAGATCCTTGTAATAGAATTTCTTCAGGTCTCCTCGCAACACTCTCACTGTCCCTTAATCGATTTTGATAAAAATTTCTTGAAGGTGAATCCCAAATTTGAGGATGCATTCGATCCTGAGCAGATAACAACATGTTTGGACGACCTGCTTGTTTTAAGCTCTCAAAAAGGCTTTGTTTTTTACTGCGACCTGCCTGCTGCCTGGCCGACTGCTGTGGCAGGCCGTGGCTGAGGATCCCTGCCATGAACGCACCTCGCAGCACCCAATGAAAGTGGAGGTATCACGCCTGTCTCACTAGCCTGTAGCTTCATCAATAACCATCATATCTATTCACGCGGCCAGGGCCGAATAAAACGAGTTAACACACCTGCTTCAATAGCCTGTAGCTTCATCTATAACTACCACATCGAATCCACACGGCCAGGGCAGAATAAAACAGCAAGCCGACCATGAAAAGCTCAAGATTTACAAAATGCAAGGGGGGGCGCATAAGATCTGCGGATCTAGAAGTCAATAAATGGAGATATGTGGCCAGCAAAGAGTAGCCTGCACGTCAAGGGAATGGAGTTTTAATATTATGGCAGGTGGCTATTAAAGCCACCCACCCCCAACCATGAATTCAAACCTAATTTTGAATGCATTTCCACCGTTAAAACTCTTGTCTCTTTTGTTCATTTTTCAAATATGAATAACCTACATTAAGGAAAGTAATTTTGAATGAATACAATATTATAAACATGTTCACATTCTTAGTACATAAAAAGATGGATTTTGAACTTCATAATTAATTAGGAAATATGTATTTTAGCTAAACTTTCATTATATAAATCTATTTGATTAAATATACATTTGAAATTTTATATTCCTTAACAATAACATGATTTATACGATAAAATATTAAACTTTATGCTTGTGCATATAATGAGTGGTATATATATCTCATTTTGAGATTATAAATGTATATATAGTATTTATGTATTCCAAATAAAGACTAAATATAATACCTCAAATGTAAAATATAAAACTATTGATGCCTGTCAAGTGCATGTACAAATACATTATCTTGAAAGAATTTAATTGTAAACAGGCCATCATATAAGAATATAGAACAATTGTAATATGATAAATCATAAGATATGACACTATAAAGACGTTTAACAAACTTTTCTCTAATGAATGCATGACATGAATCATGGAAATGAAGTAAAATAATTTTTTTTTTTTAAATTACGCAATAAAGATACTGGAGGCATGGAAACTCTTTGATAATCTTAACATATACAAGAAAAAAAAAAAAAAAAATAAAGGGATTGTAGTTTCAGTTATGTGTTTAGTGGAAGCAAGTTCCTAGAGCGTCGTCATTTTTCGTGGCATCACACTTGGTATCAGAGCCGTGGGTTCAAAGCTTGGACCCTTGGGCACACGTAGAAAACATGAAACATGAACATTTAACCTAGTGCAGAGTTGATTCTTTTAATATATAAAACCACAATGTTGATAATTATAGGAAACAACAAATTTAGAAAACTGGCACAAGACCTAGAACAATGAACTAACTCTCGCCTTGATCTGTGCAGGAGGCGCGGATTGGGCGAGGGGTCTCTTCATATAGACCTAGATATACCACCGCCAGAGCAGGCTGTAGCAGCCATTCTACCTCAGATCTTACAGACACTCCAGGATGTCAATGCCGCTATACGCGGAGAGCCCTTGGGAGGATGATTTGCAAGACATAGTTTGGAGCCATCAGTAGATGCCCAGGTATCCCCTCGACACAGCGAGGAGCACAGGGCAGAGAACTTCCGTGCGGAGTCAGCTAGGGCAGAGTCACCATAGAGAGGACATGGGGACAGGATCTCAGGACATAGGGACAGGTCTCGGAGCCCTAGACAGAGGGAGGAGCATACAGATAGACCTAGGATTCGTCATACGTCAGCTGCAGACCATATCAGGGAGATCCTGAAGCTACGACCATCTCACTATTCGGGTGATACAAGCGGTTTTCAGGCAGAGGCCTGGTTGGTGAGCTTGAGCGGATGCTTCAAGCTCTGCCCTTGTACTAGCAACAAGAAAGCTCGTGTTGCAATCCATCTTCTGAAGGATGGAGCAGGAGTCTGGTGGAGGACCGAGGAGCAGAAGCTCCATGTTGACTCGGAGATTCGATTACCTTGGGAGCTATTTGAGGAGCGTTTCAGGAGCAGGTATTTACCCAGGAGATTTATACAGCAGCGGATAGACGAGTTTCATGACCTCCGTCAGGCATCGATGACAGTAGCTGAGTATGAGAGTCGATTTCTGGACCTACTCCAGTACGTCGACTATATGCAGGATGAGAAGGTACGGATTCACAGGTTCATCCGGGGCCTAAACTTGGATTTAGGTGGCACAGTGCGCATTCACTGCCCACAGACATTAGCAGAGGCCATGGAGAAGGCCTATATTGCAGAGGAGACACGGGGGAAGACGCAACAGGCTAGAGACAGAGTTCGGAGCCGTATCCAGCAGATGCAAGATGGTAGGTCGAAGGGGTCAGTTTCTCCTCCACGGGGTGGACAAAGTTCAGGGCAAGCTTCATTCAGGCCACCACATAGCAGTAGCAGCAGCAGCAGACCCGCCCACCTTACCGACCTCCTCAGAGATTTGATGCACAGAGAGGACGTAGTATGGGGCCTCCTCCTAGGGGTCCCATCAGGACACAGGGTGCGCCGAGAGCTCAGTCAGCAGGAGCTCGTCAGCAGAGACCTCAGCAGTCCATAGCCAGATCGTCAGGATCTGTAGCTCAGACATCTAGAGTACCAGCTGGAGCTGCTTCCCACTGGAGAGGACCAGGCAACTGTTATGGTTGTGGTGTTGTTGGACATCATTGGAGAGATTGCCCACAGAACCCTAACAAGGGTAAGACACAGAGCTCAGAGCCTACTGTTGGAGATATGGCATGGAGTCATCGGATCTACGCAGCGGTCGAGAACCGCCAGGCTGAGCACCAGAGTACTGTGATTGAGACGACAGGTAGTATTGGTGGTATTTCCACCTCTATATTATTTGATTCTGGTTCTTCTGATTCTTTTATTGCACCATCCTTAGTAGAGCATTGTAGGCTGGTGGCAGTTAGGCAGGGCCGTAGTTGGGACGTTGAGATGGCTTCTGGAGCCAAAATTTCTGTAGACTCCTTAGTTAAGGAGTGTGTAGTGGATTTGGGACCCTTCACCACTACTTCTGATCTTCGGATCCTTCCATTAGGATCTTATGGCATCATTTTAGGCATGGATTGGTTGTCCGCTCACAAAGCTAGAGTGGATTGTTACCATAAGACTATTGCTTGCATAGATGATCTTGGAGTAGAGTCAGTGATATCAGGAGTTAGGAGGGCCGTATCCATTCGCACCATCTCCGCTATGCAGCTTAAGCGGTGTGTGCGTGACGGGGTTGTCAGTTGTTTGCTATTACGGTCAGTGACAGATCAGAGGATGAGTCAAGAGGACCTTCCCTCGATGACCATCCCATCTTATCAGAGTTTGCTGATGTGTTCCCAGGGGAGCTACCGGGGTTACCTCCCCCACGTGAGATAGATTTCCATATAGATCTAGTTCCGGGCGCAGAGCCTATCTCACGAGCACCCTATCAGATGACTACTCCTGAGTTATGTGAGCTCAAGTTACAGCTTGAGGGCCTTCTGGAGAAAGGCCTAATCCATCCTAGTGTATCCCCTTGGGGTGCACCAGTGATCTTCGTGAAGAAGAAGGATGGATCTCTTCGGTTGTGTATTGACTACCGTCAGCTGAATAAAGTAACGATCAAGAATTGTTACCCCCTTCCACGCATTGATGATTTATTTGATCAGATGAAGGCGGCTACAGTTTTCTCTAAGATAGATCTTAAGTCAGGGTACCACCAGCTCAGGATTGCAGAGACGGATATTCACAAGACCACATTCCGTACGAGATATGGCCACTACGAGTTCACAGTGGTACCTTTCGGTTTGACGAATGCCCCCGCAGTGTTTATGAGTTTGATGAATGGGGTATTCAGGACCTTCCTTGATCGCTTCGTGCTCATTTTCCTTGATGACATTCTAGTTTACTCATGCACACGTGAGGAGCACGAGGAGCACCTTCGCCAGGTTCTTCAGTGTCTTCGCGAACAGCGCCTTTACGGGAACTTGGAGAAGTGTGCGTTCTTTCAGCCTGAGGTGCAGTATTTGGGCCACATCATTTCTGGGGAAGGTATCGCAGTCGATCCTTCCAAGATTCGAGCCATCATGGACTGGCCAGCACCCACTAGTGTGACCGAGGTGCGTAGCTTCATGGGTCTAGCAGGGTATTACAGGAGGTTTGTTCAGGATTTTTCTCAGATTGCGCACCCCATCACTTCCCTTCAGCGGAAAGGGAAGAAGTTTTTATGGTCAGATAGATGTGAGCAGGCCTTCAGTACACTGAAGGAATGCCTCACGAGAGCACCTATTCTTGCAGTGCCAGATCCTCAGGGTGAGTTCTACGTTTGCACAGATGCTTCCTTGGCAGGACTTGGAGGTGTGTTAATGCAGGAGGGTAGAGTAGTTGCCTTTGAGTCTCGCAAACTCAAAGATTATGAGCTCAATTATCCGACCCATGACCTTGAGCTTGCAGCAGTGGTACATGCCTTAGTGTGGTGGAGACATTTTCTTCTTGGCCAGAGATTTACACTCAGGACTGATCACTTGAGTCTTCGCCACCTCTTCACGCAACCCAATCTCAACGCTCGTCAGCGGCGTTGGATGGAATTACTCTGTGAGTATGACATGGAGATAGAGCATGTGAAAGGGAAGGAGAATGTGGTTGCAGATGCCTTGAGTAGGCAGAGACATGTGGCTATGGCCACCTCAGTGGGCACAGATTTGCGGAGTAGGATCTTGCAGCAGCTTCCTCAGGATAGTTTCTACCTTGCAGCCAGAGCAGAGATTGAGTCTCAAGAGACCCCTTGAGGGGAGATTTGATGGATTTTCATTAGAGGCAGATGGTCTTCTCAGACACAGAGGTCGGATATATGTTCCTATAGATGGAGGCTTGAGACATGACATTTTGACAGAGGCTCATCGTGCACCTTATTCAGCCCATCCCGGGGTGAAGAAGATGCATGCCACCCTGAGACAGTTGTATTTTTGGAGAGGACTTCGGAGAGACGTGGCCTTGTTTGTGTCCCGTTGTTTAGAGTGCCAGAGGGTGAAGGCCGAGCATCAGCATCCAGCTGGCCTTCTTTATCCTCACGCCATACCGGAGTGGAAGTGGGACACCATTTCCATGGACTTCATCGTTGGGTTACCTACGTCGAGATACCATCATGATGCCATCATGGTCACGGTGGATAAATTGACGAAGGTAGCTCATTTTTCTCCAGTGAAGACCACCTATACAGCGAGTGTTGTGGCACGAGTATACCTTGATGAGATTGTCAGATTACATGGGATTCCGCGGAAGATCATTTGCGACCGCGATCCTTTGTACACCTCCCATTTCTGGACCACCATGCAGTATGTTCTCGGGACGAGGATTAATTTCAGCACAACTTATCACCCTGAGACAGATGGACAGACAGAGAGGGTGAATCAGATTTTGGAGGATATGCTCAGGATGTACGTGATGGATCATCAGTCGAGATGGGAGGAGTATCTGTATTTGGTGGAGTTTGCCTATAATAATAGTTTCCAGAGTTCGATAGGCATGGCTCCTTTTCAGGCATTATATGGTAGAGAGTGCAGGACACCTCTTAGTTGGGACAGGATTGAGGACAGGGTTTCCCTTGGGCCAGCATTATTACAGGATATGGAGCAGCAGGTTACCTTGATCAGACAGAGATTGCAAGAGGCGCAGGACAGACAGAAAAAGTATGCAGACCAGCATAGGACAGATCACAGTTTTGAGGTGGGCACGAAGGTGTTTCTTCGTGTCAGACCGCATAAGAGCCCTATCCATTACGGAAAAGGTTCTAAGCTTGCTCCTAGGTTTGTGGGTCCCTTTGAGATCTTGGAGCGCCTCGGTCCCTTGGCCTATCATCTAGCATTGCCACCTAGCTTATCTCGCGTCCATGATGTGTTTCACATTTCTGTGCTTAGGAGATATATTTCTGATCCTTCTCATGTGCTAGATTGGACCGCATTGCAGGTGCAGGATCAGGGGCAGGTGATGGTGGAGCCCGTACGCATTATAGAGCGCAGGACCCTGGGCCTTCGCGGTAGAGAGATTGATCAGGTTCGGGTCCAATGGGACAGGTATGATGAGACTGCAGCTACTTGGGAGGATGCTACTTTGCTACGAGGACAGTTTCCACACCTTTTCCAGTGACTTCCAGGAGGAAGTCGAGTCTAAGGGGAGGGGGATGTAGTGCCCACTTCCCTTCGACACCATTTTTGTTTTGTTGTTTTCGAGACTGATTACTTCACTTATGGATTTATTATGGCTTCTTGATTTAGCATGCTAGTAGATATCATAGACACTGGACTATTATTGATTTGATCTTTATATGATGCATATGGTCTACTGGTGGACATTTGATGATGATATTTGTATACTTTTGACATGGTTATTTATCTTTAATTATGACATGTGATATATTTAATCATATTGAGTAGAACTTGATAATTGGATTAATGTGATGATCGTTTTGACATAAATGAAATGTGGAATAGAAATGTGCTAGAAAGTGTAAGTGATATCGTACTTGCATAGATGATAGTAAATCATGTGTCGTTTATTTTAGATTATATTGTATATTTGGCATGAATGTTTTAACGCGGCCAACAGGCCGAAGGAGGTATTCTCTGTTCTGCAGGTATATTATATTCACAACAATATTGGGGAGTGGAGACCAACCACATCGGAATTCGAGAAGAATCCAACTAAGGTCACCATGGCAACAAGTAATTGTGTGTGTGTTAGAATTATTTGGTTAGGGGAAAATTGTGACCTAGGGGTTATGTGTTGTTTTGTTTTAATTTTCCCTTTCTAGTATGTTAGTATGTGTTTCTCTTAGTAAGTGAAATTCTACTTGTGTTATTATTCTTATCCTTTGGATTGGTGTTTACCCCTTTATTAGTCATGGGATGTAGTGTCTTAATTAAGCTAATTTGAAATTTTCATAAACAAATTAAAAGATATGACCAAAAGAGAGTTCATTTATTAGGCTTGATTTACTTTGGATTTTGTGTGGATTGATGTGTGTTTGAGTTTTGAGTGTAGCACACTCTACCCCACATGGGAAACTCGAATTTGGCCTTAGAGGCCAAATTTGAAAGCTTGTGGGACAAGTCAAACTTGTCCCACACCTCTTAAAACCTCATGCCAACCCTACCTATGGGTTGGAAGGCCAAATTTAGGGTCTTTTAGGTGTTTTGGGGGGATAAAAAGGGTAAAATATTAATTGCACTTTCTTTCAAAAATTTAATTTTGTCCTTTGGGGAAGTGGGCTTAGATGGAGTGTGTAAGGTGCTTGCCTTTCTTTCAACCACTTATTAATGGTGCATTGGAATATGAGGTTGACCAAGTGATGTGGAGTGGAGGGAAAAGGAGGTGGCATCCTACTTGGAGCCACATCATCCCTCCCTCTCTTTTCTCTATTTATTTGATCCTCTTGTTTGTTTTGGGGGTTGGAGGTTTCATTTTTAGTCTCTTGTATTTTGGAGAGGAGAGGATTTTGAAGGAGTTTGTGGATTTTTGGAGCTTGTTGATACTTGTGGGAATTTTGTTGGAGCTTGTGGATGCTTGCTTGATCTTTGGAGGGAATTGAGACTTCATACTTGGAACAAGCTCTACCATGGAGAGGTAGGAGCTTCACCTTTGTTTGTATTATGTTTCTTTTTTTGTTATATGAATGTATTTATATGTTGTGTTGAATGTTGTTGTTTGAAATGCTTGTTGGGAATGGGTAGAATGCCTAAGTTGGGAGTGGGAGGAGACTATGGGGAGTTTATTTGAGGGAGGCATAAGAGATCATTTTCTTGAGGAGGGAGTTTGGGTTGGGTGCCCACCTAGTATGAGAAATGCTTGCATTTTCTCCTTGTTCTTACTTTGGGGGAGCCATAAGAGTTGAGGGAGGCATAAGAGTGGATGGAGGGATAAGGGGTACTTGAGGGAGGCATAAGAGTTGTTAGGGGTATTGTGTTTTGCATTGGAGGCTTTTAGGTGGCACCCATTCCCATTGGGAGGCATAAGTGGCCTCCCCATAGGTCTTACTCTTATGGCTTTCTTGATAAGCCTTGTGACTTTGTTGTTTTGATGGTTTCCCTCTTGTTGAGTTGTTGATTTTTTTTGTTTTGAAGGATTATGGAATGAATGTGAAATTTATGTTAAGTTATGTGGAAGCTAGTAGTTGCCATGAGTTGGATTTTCTCCCATTGTAATGTGGTTGGGGCTCGGGGGCCAATGGAGAGGATGGCTTCTCTTCTCCATTGGGTATCTTGGTTGGGAGGAGAGCGTTGCCTCTCCCCTTATTTTGTTGTGAATCAAGAAAACTATTGGAGGAGCTACCTTGTTGATGTTTGTAGCATTGGAGCCTTGTTGATGACAATGTGAAACTACCTTGTATTTTTACCCACCTAGAGTGGAAGAAAGTGTAATATTGCTTTGTATTTTAGCTTCCATTATTGTAAAATGTTCCCACATTAAGTGGAAAATGTTGTAACAAGATGTTGAAGGAAAGTTGTATTGATCTTCATTAGTAAGGTTGTAATGTGGATGGAATTGAAAGTTGAAGGAAAGACAATTTATTTATTCTCCTTTAACTTGGCTTGGAACCTCATATGAGTGTGTTGATCTTGTTGAAATGTTAGTAGTTCTTACTCTAAAACTTAATGGAAATATTGTTGAAACCCTCTTGAGGAATGTTGGGAAATTTACTTTAAAAAAAAATATATTAAATTTCATTTTGTTACTTAAAAGAGATGTATTGAAAAGTGGGAATATTAGTGCATTATCTCTTCTTGTATTGTTGATGGAAAGACTTAAGTTTTAAATAGTTTTCAATATGCCAATGAAGTAATTTAAGTCCTAGCTCTATTATGTTTTTCCTCATTTAAGAATTTATTGTAAATCTATTTGCAAATTGTAAAGGGAAATGAAATCAAATCTACTTGAAATCCCATACAATGCCTATTAAATTGTGTAGAAAGAGATTTTAATGCAAAAGTTCTAAGCTTATTAAGTCCATTACCCATATTTCATTAATACTTAATAAGGAAACTAATATTTTAAATATTATTCATATTTAAGTAATATTAAAACTAATGGATTTACTATTATTAAATTCTATTAATACCAATATACTATTAATATTCCCTTTATATTAACAAAGTATATTAATATAAACTGCAGCCAAGAAATAATATTAATTATTTATACAATAGAACCTACGCATGAAATTGTAATCATAAAATTGCAAAGCAAACTGTGCTTCATGAATATTCTGATATGAAACAGATCCACCTCTATGAGTTTTCTCTTCCACGAGCTACACCGTAAAACAGTAAGGTCTCAATAGAAGATCTTTGTAATGAATTTCACCAGGTCTCCTCGTAACACTCTCACTGTACCACTTAATCGATCTTTGATATAAAATTTCTTGAAGGTGAATCCCGAATTTGTAGGATGCATTCGATCTTCTGTGGATAACAACATTTCTTAAACTTGAAATATTGTACTTTGATTCCAACAAAATAGAAGGGAAAATTCCTCCACAGATTGGAAACCTAACAAGTTTAACTGTTCTGCATTGCATGACAATCTTTTAGCAGGTGAAGGATTCCTTCCACGATCGACACCTGCTTCACCCAATGAAAGTGGAGGTACTTCATCAGTTCTCCTCGTAGCACTCTCACGCCTAACAACATGTTTCGACCTGCTTGTTTTAAGCGCTCAAAAAGGCTTTGTTTTTTTTTACTGCGACCTGCCTGCTCTAGCCGACTGATGTGGTAGGCCGTGGCTGAGGATCCCCGCCACTGGAGGTATCACGCCTGTCTCACTAGCCTGTAGCTTCATCAATAACCATCATATCTATTCACGCGGCCAGGGCCGAATAAAACGAGTTAACACGCCTGCTTCACTAGCCTGTAGCTTCATCTATAACTACCACATCGAATCCACGCGGTCAGGGCAGAATAAAACAGCAGGCCGACCATGAAAAGCTCAAGATTTGCAAAATGCAAGGGGGGGCGCATAAGATCTGCGGATCTAAAAGTCAATAAATGGAGATATGCGGCCAGCAAAGAGTAGCCTGCACATCAAGGGAATGGAGTTTTAATATTATGGCAGGTGGCTATTAAAGCCACCCACCCCCAACCATGAATTCAAACCTAATTTTGAATGCATTTCCACTGTTAAAACTCTTGTCTCTTTTGTTCATTTTTCAAATATGAATAACCTACATTAAGGAAAGTAATTTTGAATGAATACAATATTATAAACATGTTCACATTCTTAGTACATAAAAAGATGGATTTTGAACTTCATAATTAATTAGGAAATATGTATTTTAGCTAAACTTACATTATATAAATCTATTTGATTAAATATACATTTGAAATTTTATATTCCTTAACAATAACATGATTTATACGATAAAATATTAAACTTTATGCTTGTGCATATAATGAGTGGTATATATATCTCATTTTGAGATTATAAATGTATATATAGTATTTATGTATTCCAAATAAAGACTAAATATAATACCTCAAATGTAAAATATAAAACTATTGATGCCTGTCAAGTGCATGTACAAATACATTATCTTGAAAGAATTTAATTGTAAACAGGCCATCATATAAGAATATAGAACAATTGTAATATGATAAATCATAAGATATGACACTATAAAGACGTTTAACAAACTTTTCTCTAATGAATGCATGACATGAATCATGGAAATGAAGTAAAATAATTTTTTTAAATTACGCAATAAAGATACTGGAGGCATGGAAACTCTTTGATAATCTTAACATATACAAAAAAAAAAAATAAATAAATAAAGGGATTGTAGTTTCAGTTATGTGTTTAGTGGAAGCAAGTTCCTAGAGCGTCGTCGTTTTTCGCGGCATCACAGCTTCCGCATTCAAGTAGAGGTACTTAGTCCTGCACACATTTTGTGAGAACCAACTAGTTTTCCCACTAGACAAATTATTTCACCAACAAATATCAACAATTGTAAATGTTAAACTTAAGACTTAGGGAAAATTATGGATCGAAAATATGACAATGGTGGTCGATAGTGATAAAGAAAATATCAAGGTGTCAAGACTTCAATATGATGAGCATTATGTTTAATTGAGGATATATGTATCCATAACTGAATGCTTAGCTTTTATTAGAAAGTTAAATGGTGGATGAGAGAGAATGTGTATGAGATAAATATAACAAAAACTTGTTAACACATGAGAAAGATGATAATGATGTCATGAAATTTGGCCTCTACCTTAAATTTGTTTGGTCAAGATGTGGCTTCCTATAAAAGAGTTCTCTCCTTAAATGCCAAAAGATTACCCAAGCGAGCATGGCACTATGGATAATCTCTAGATTTACTTTACCCCTGTTGATATGATAAGACAAACTTTAATATGTTCAAAGGATGAAATATAGGATGCCACTATTGATAACTTTGACTCTAATCTTTTCAAAGGAATACTATTCAAGTAGTTAGAGTGTTCCCATTTTCTCATCCAGTTCACTCAAGGTGTCAACTACTTTTAGGTTCATGTGGTACTCCTCACAATGATTTTCTATCCCTTGGCCATGACCTTTCCATAGTTAAGCAGTATCCGGGAATAATATTGTCACCAAAAAATTAATTAAAATGAGTTTTTTAATTTTTAATAAAATGGGTTTCTTGAAAAAGTGACCAAAGGAGACCTGTAGTTATTATTTTTAAGAACAATTCTCGTAAGAATACTCCTGTAAACAAGAGTTAGAAGTATTTATTTGAGGTAGAAAAAAAGAAAACAATAAGAAACAAAAATACATTTCTCATTCTCAAGTTTACTTATAAAAGTTTGAGAGAAGAGCATACGTGTGAAGTTGTTATAACTAGTTTACAATAATATGATTTGCGAAACATAATAAAAAGTCTCAATTACATTGCAAAACTCCTGTGAAAAAATTAATTGAATGAAAACGTCTAATAACCTTAATTGTAATTAGTGTCACAATAATCCCTAAAAAAGAGTTAATTGATAAATAAAAATGTTTTAAAAATCATAAGACTATCCTAGTTGGCTTAGTCTAATTTAATTTAATAAAAAAAAAATTTAAGACCTAAATTGCTAAAGAAAGTTGATTTATTAAAAATCTAATTAATTAATTCAAAAAAAGAAATAATAAACAAGAGATTTAGAATAAAGGAATTAAACTATACTTGAACCTAACTTTAATTTAATCCAAATCATATGTCTTTCAAAATAGAAAAACCCTAAACATGATAAGTGTTATAGCGAAGGGAGGAGGGTAAAAGGAATTCAAGTTTTGTATCCATGGAGGAGGGCTAGTTCGGACTCTAATGGTTCTATGTAGGGTCGATGGTGGATGATTGTGGATCAAATGGGTAAGATCATCTTTAGTTTAACGGATGGTATGTAGAGGTCAGGGATGAGCAGACGCATAGTGGAGGGACTCAACTTGGGTGACGGGGATCGGGTCCCTTAGAAAGACTATGGTTTTGTATGAATTGGATTTGCTTGATCTTAAAGAGGGTTGAGTTGGGCAGGAATAGATAGGATCTACTTGGTCTGGGTGAAATCTATCTTGTTGAGTAGATTAGAAGCATACATAGTTTAACTCAGAAGGGATTATGCAATGCAAGGTGGAAAGAGAAGTTAACTAACTCCTCCTAAGAGATGGTGAAGAGGAGTTAGAGAGACTTGGTTAGACAAGTTTGGGGTAGGAGTTTAGTGTCAGTACAAGAATGCGGAATGTGGCCAAATTGAAAAGCTGAGCTCAAGAGAGTGTAAAGGATATAGAGATAACTTCGTAGTGGTGAGAATGAAACTTGGGTGGATGAAGGGAGTTTTTTTTTCCGAGCAAGCACGGGGGGTTCATTAGTAAGGCAATATTCTAGAATGTGCATTCATATTGAGGTAATTAAAATTGATAAAATCAAAAGTTCAATATACCGATAGACATTAGGGCGTGAAAGAGTTTAGTTTATCAATATTTTGAATTAGGTATAAGGGGTAGGTTAGAGAGGTGGGATAGAGAAGTAGTAAGGTTAATGTTAATATAAAACTAAAACATTTCAACCCTAGTTTTTAAAGGTAAATACCTTAAAATTTTAAAAGGTTTGTGGTCATAAATTTATATTATAATATCTTTTTATATAAGGAAATGTGAATTAGGAGATTCTTAAACAAAAAATAAAAGATGGTATAAAACTAAGATTGAGTATGCTTTTGAAGAAATATTGATAAATGGTTAAAGCTTAACATTAAGGTAATTGGTAATATGTCTTAAATGACTTCATACTCACTTTGTATAGAAAATTTGCATTAAGAAAATAATAATCAAGTGGGAAACATGATATATTTTTTTATTTGATATATCAGGGTATAAATAAAAAGGGGTAAATAAAATTGTAATGGAAAAATGGGTATGTAAGGTACATGGAAAAAATAAGGGGGTATTATCAATTGAATAATTAGAGGTAAAAACTAACATTAAGGTTATTCGTTAATACCTTTTAAACGCATGTGCTATACAATACATACTTTTACTAAGTGAACCCCTCGTGAGAGGAAGGCCTATTTTTGGCACAAAATCTACCAAAGGTAGAAGTATTTCTAAATGTAGTAGGAGCTAAATATATTGCCTCTAATGTTTGAGAAGAAACCCCTACTTGGTGATTTTTTCTCTTTCTTTTCTTCATTTTGAATATGATTTTCCCATTTCGGTTGCTTTTAAATGCATCTGAACACATGTACAAAGACGGAAAAATAGAAAGACAAATACCAAAACACACCCGCAAACATGAGATGTTAGCCAAATAAAACCAAATTTACACAAATTGTAATAAAGATTAAAATCTACACTAATAGAAAATGAAATATGAAACAAAAATGATTGAAGTGTGGGTAAGTCCAACTGGGCATTCCAAAATATGAGCATGGAAAATTTGTACATGATGGAATGTTAATCAAATCAACCATTCCCTCCATGTCTTTCTTGCAAACCTAAATGATAAGGTTGTGAAATCTTTAAGTTTGTGGAACCTTGTAAGAATTTAGATTGTGGGTGTTATTGATTCAATTTCAAAATATACACATGTTGTGTCCCACTTCGTGTCCCAAAAATGCGAGTAAGAGGTTGGACGGGATCAGAAATCGAGGGTGTTCACGCGAACACCCCTTTTACATGAACCTCCTTTTCCTGAACTGCCACGTAGGCCAAAGAAAGTGGTTCACGCGAACACTCCTTCACGCGAACCCCTTTGGGTTCATATAATTTTGGTGGCAAAGAGTTATATATATAGATATTTATTTAGTTTTGGGTGGCAAATTTAGGGTTTAAGTGGGTTCGGGAGAAGGGGGGTTCACGCGAACCCCCTTCGGATGAAACCCCTTCATGTGAACGCCCCTATGTGGCACCTATGTGGCACATTTTGGTGTCAAATCCATTTGGAGGATAATATTATGCCAAAATGTGCCACTTAGGTGCCATGTAATTATGGTTAACGAATGAATAAAATTACAAAAATTTAACACAAAATACATAATTTTATTAGCTTTTGAAAAATATAATTTTCTTTTTTTAAAAAATTTGTTTTACTGTTTATTTTTTATATTTTGCTAACATATGGTATTTTAGGACAATCAATCATACACAATCAACCCAATTTTAAAAATAGAAAAATATATAAAACAAAAATTAAAAAAATAAACTTACTATTTTTTGAAGTCATCTTCTTACCTGTGAAAAAAAATTCAATTTCGATATAAATCTTACAAGTTATTGGCATAAACATTTGTAGGCCGTTGATTTGAAAATATTTTTACTAAAATAATTAATTTTAAAAAAATATAAGTCAAACAAATATGAAAATTTGACAGCATCTCAAAGTTCAATTCTTGAACATATATCTAAAATTTCATTGTGAAAAAATAAATTTTCATTTAAAAAAACCACCCGGGGACAGTAATTCCTCTCTTATAACATAAGAAACAACGTATGAATAAAATTAAGAAAAAGACCATATTTTTTGCCATTATAAAAAAAAAAATTACATGTATTCTACTCTCTAAACACAACATTTCGTTATTTCATGGAATTTCATGAATGTGTACGGTTTTGTGACTACTACCTTTAGAAAATCAATGAAACTGAAAATTTATGTTTATAAAGGTACAAAACATACCAAAAAGTGGGACATTTTATTGTGCTTTTACCTAAAAGCAGAGTTCTTTTAATGAAGACACTTAAGTAAAAATAAAACAACTTAATGGGTAGAGTCTATCATGCCTGATAGCACTTATCTTTTTTTTTATTCGCAAGAGATCTTCAAGAAAACTCCAATAGCTTCTTCTTTGCCACGAACGTCAGCAGAACCTTCAATACTTCCCATTCCTTCTTCTTATAGTTTCAACAGAGTCCAAAAATAGTTCAAAGTAATGCAAAATAACCAGTCAAGCAAGATTTGAAGTAAAGATTCGATGAACAAAAAGAACATCATGCAGAGCTCGATCTCGAAAAATAACCAAAGAACAAAACAACCATGCAAAACCCCTCATATATTCTCCTAGGCAGTTTTTCACCAATTTCAAAAACATTAAATGCAAAGGAAAGATAGTTCCCTCCCTTTTCCATGCCACTGCCATCTCCATTTTTGGTGAAGACTAACTTCAATTTTTGCATGCAACTAAATTCAGTGGAGATGCCAACTTAGCTCTCCCTAAATTTTCCAATGCCTCTTGCCAAAGTTGGCAGTAGAAAAAGATAAGGATGCATTAAACTTCATTTAATTACCTTGAAACCGATGCCACTGACCACCCAACGTCCATGTGCTCCATAGGTCCCCTCTAGGTTGGCCACCTTTTAAGTTAGATTAACATTAGCTTAGGAAATCCACATAGGTCCATAGGTGGGTCTTAGTTAGGGTCTTAACATTTTAATATCAAGAGACCAAAAAGACATAGGTTAGACTTAGCTCCAGTTGCTAACATTTTAGTCATAGATACAATTGGTTCCAGTTGAAGCCAACATTACATTCTATCAAAAGAAGAACCAGTCGTGACGTCAACATACACATACAGCAGGGTCTGAAGAACTTATAAAATTTCTAGCACAGTTTGAATTCAACGATCCGCGTTACAAAATGTATACGTAGAAATTTAAAATTGCTTCTATTATATTGTAAAAGGGGCTTGAGATTACAGTGCCGTTTCTATGATACTCAAATGGACTGTACTTACAAATGTAATGGAAATGGAAAGTCTATTGAATTTTATTTTTGATGATGCTCATAAGACTTTATTTATGCAATGTAAATATCACATTGCCGTGTGAGAAGTGGAAGGGCTAATGTAAAATTGATGTTACTTTTCTCTTATCTGGACAATTAATTGTCATTTTCCTGAAGTCAATAAAACAATGTGCGAATTGAATATATCTATTGTTGTCTCTAATATTATATATACATAGAAGAGAAGAAAACATTATTTATGATTTTTTAGTTGATAAACCAAATTGTTGCTTTCTGCAGTCAATAAAAAATGTGCGAATTGAATGGGCTCCCTCACCATATCCATCATTATCCTTCCTGTTGCTTCCACAATCAATAACTTAATAGTGTGTGTCGATATGTATATATACACAATAGCACAGTTTTCTTGAAAATGAATTCCTTTTCTGATGTGGAAGATGGTCGCATATGCATGACTTTTTAATTTAGTTTGATGTATTTTCATATATTTCTAGTGACAAGGTGTGGCTTATGAAGAATACGCTCACATTTCGCATTTTGGTAGATATTGGGTAGTTTGAGAGCCATTGTTTCTCACTTAGATATAATGTTCTTTCTTTTTTCATTACGTTTTGTATCTTTTATATGTTTTATTCCTATCAATTAATGTTAAACCTTTGTGGGCTATTCAACTTATAAAATTTATTTTAGATTTCTTTATGGGCATGAAGTCTTGTAATAGTTTACGTTTAAAGAAAATTGATTCGTATGCATTGTATGTGAATCATTTTCAATTCATTATAATTAAAAAGAATTGGAAACCCTGAGTTAAAATCTAATGAATATATAAATATATGTGACAAAATCTAATTTCTAAACAAAAATACAAGACTTTATTTATGTAATGTAAATATCACACTGCCGTGTGAGGAGTGGAAGAGCTAAAAGTCAAATTGATGTTATTGTTGTCTAGCTGCACAATCAATTGCTATTTTCCCAAATCAATAAAAAAACGTGCCAATTGAATATATAGATAGTTATCTCCATTACATACACGCACATGGAAGAGAAGAAAACTTTATTATGACTTTTTAGTTGATAAAACAAATTGTAGCTTTCCACAGTCAATAACAAACGTGCGAGATAGATACAACTTGCTCACCATATCTATCTTTATCCTTCCTTCGTTTCAAAATTCCGCGCCACTACCCAATAGTATGAATATTTTATACTTATATGATAAGAATAAATTTAATATGCATGTCACAAAAATAAAGAATAATTTTTTGAAATGAGATTTTTTTTTTATAAAATCATGTACAAGATGATTGGCACCTTTAATAAAAGGAAATTTTCAGTAATTTAAACAAAATGACCCCTCAATCAGAATGGTGTAAAAGTAAGATGTACTTAAACTAGTAGAATAATCAAATTATGATGTAATGAAAGAATATATTTATAATATTCCAATTTTGAAAAAATCATCATAATTAAAATAAGCATTAAATAAATATATAAACATTTGAAATTAGACGAGAAGACATGCAAATCAATAAACACATAAAAAACCATCAAATTACATGTCGGACAATGGAATTTCTTATAAAAATCATTATGAAAAAATTATAAATAATAATAATAAATTTAGCTTTTACTTGGATTTTAGTGCTAAAATTATAACCCATTTGGATTATTCTCACTTTAAAAAAAATCATTAAGAATTTAACCACTAAAATTAAAACCCATGTAATGTTTAACTAGTAAAATGCATTAAATTGGATTTTTCCAATTAAATTAAAGAAAATGTGTATCTATACATTGAAACTCTCACACTAACTATGTCACCAATATATAGATCGAGATGTTGTTGGTCAAATTTCAGAGCTAAGAGCATCACCTTGTACACAATATACATCCAAATCTACTACATACAATTGATGTATTAACAAATTAGACTATTCCATTAAACACACTCACCCTTCATTATCCTCAGTGAATATGTCAACAACCCTCTTCCTCAACTCCTTAGACATATACTTTAGCCACATTGTCTTGAGCACAATTGTTCTTGGTTGCCTCAACATCAATGGTATTAAAAAATTGTTAGAGAGAAGATACCAATGATAACTTGGAGGGTCATTTCAATGGATAAAGAAGTTTATCTCTTCCTGATTTGATATTTTTGGAATTAAATTTATAATACAGAGTAACTAATGTAAACAATGAAAATATATAGCTAATATAAGAAGTTCCAAGCATTTAAGAAATGTGAACCCCTAAGCAAGTAAGAATGATAGATGAATTCATTGGTTTATGTGTGATCTGGAGGTAGTCAGGACTGTGTATCTACTGGATATGGATATAAATAATGCAACAATGGCTGAGAGAGAGATCTAGATCTCTTCTCTGTGCGGGACTGGACCACTCGCTGGGGGAAAGGAGCTCCCGTGCACTCGTGTTTGTTTATGGGTGTTGGCATCGGTGTGAATACTTGGGATCTGTTTCTTTTCTGGGTCCGATGGTTTTCACTTCAATCTCTGCTTTATTGCGTTACCTTCAATGTTAGGGTTTTGATCACACATTTAACATGCAAAGAAAACCATATCCACCTGTAAAAGATCACAAACACATTAAATATGAATAAAATATGTTAAATGTGAAGTCAGAATGATCCTGGAGGTTACCCGAAGAGTGAACTTATTACCGAACAATGCACTACAATTCACACTACATGTAGTTTTTTGTCTGAAATAGTGTTCTTAGATTTCCGTCATGCTAATGACATTAAAGTAACGGGAAATAGCTAGATTAGATGCAAATGTGTGGTATGGATTTCAACAATTCCCCTTCCTATGAAGTATATGCATCCAAAAAATGCAGTCCATTTGAGGGTAGTGATATTATGTGCATGCGATTGGTTTTTTTGTTGGCAATTGAGTGGTTTTGAAGGGACCAAAAACTCTTTACAACACTAATACATAACACAATAAATATCAACTGAAACGAAATAAGGAAATAGGGAAAAAAACTAAACCCCACAACAAATACATTTACACATAAAAGAGGTCAAATTCAAAGTGTCTTGAATTTGACCTACAACAAGGAGCTCATAGTAAGCATTCCTAAAACAAAGGGCTTAACCATTATTATGACCACAACTCGTAGTCACTCTCATGAAGTGGAAAAAAGAACACGACCAGATGTGATTGTCCCTTTCAATTTCCAACCATAATAATAGTTTGTATGTTGTGCATATATATGAATGTCTTATTTGAATTTTGACACTAGTGAAACAAAAGGCTGAATATGAGTGCGGGATAAAGAAAAACGAGGAGAAAAGGGTGACAATTTTTTCTTAAAATGTGTAAAAGGAACAGAGAGGATAGAAACGCCTAGAATGGACACAAGTGCCATGGAGTTAGAGTGTAGAGTGGGTGCCAGTGTCTTGAGATAAATAATGACATATCTGAAAAGATAGACATATAGGAATTCCTATGACATGACCAAAAGAGCGTACATAAATGAAACATGTTGAATAGAAATACGGTAAAAAGCAATCAGAGATATAGACGGATAAAAGATAGTGTCACTAGTGAATACTTTTCTTACTTAAGATCCATGCATATAAGAACATACTTATGACATAGTAAAATAGTAATTTGTGTGTGATTTGGTGACTACATTTTCCCCTCTTTATTTTATTTGATTGAAATTCAAATAGTTTAAAGGAAGTAAGGAACATACCTGTATAGAATCCATTGAATCCATATTGGAGAGCGTGCGTAGAATATAGAAACTTGACAGTGTGTCGAATGATGGATCAACATTTTGACCCACATGGCATAATAGGAGACAACAATATGTCATAAGAAGAAGCTTGGAGAAATAGTCGCAATGTCATCGGTGATGTTGGATTGTTTGTCAAAGGTGATTGATAGGGTTAGGGAGTGATCAATTCACAACCCTATTTTTTTGATAATGGGAGGATTTGGGCATCATGTTGCCAGAGGAAGAGTGTTGTGGGAGGGAGGTCATTTTTTCTATCCTTCCATTATTGATCCTCCAAAATTTCCTACCGATACAGACGGATATAGAAAAAAATTAGTTCTGATTAGTTCTTATTTAGTTGTTATTTAGTTATGATTGTAACTTATTTTTCCTGATTGAAGAATCCACATAGGAGCAGTATACGAAGGGTAATGATGTCTCATTGACCTCACTCCTACATTAAATGGTGTTTTGATTTGAATAGTGATATATTTCTTCCAAGTTAGGTCATCTAGAAGTGATGGTTATTGTAATGTGGCTCCCAAGTTAGGTTATCTGTGAGCGATAGTGACTATGATCATTGCATTAATTGATAGATTTGATTGATAGTATTTGATTGAATACGATTCTATTTAGTTGATTGATATAAAAACATAGGAGAAATATAGGAAAGGAAATGACGTCTCATTTCCCCCATTTCTATAGTAACGTGTGTTTAAATTTGAATAGTGCTAGATGTATTCAAGGTAGTTCATCTAAAACCGATAGTGATTGTAATGTGGCTCTAATGTTAGGTCATCTGGGAGCAATAGTGATTGTGATCATTGAATTTATTGATTGATTTGAGTGATAGTAGTTGATTAATATAACAACATACTGATTATATAGTAAAATATTAATATGTTTGTAATTTCGTGTCTACATTTAACCCACTTAATTTTATTTTAATATAATTAAGATAGTGTAAATGATGTAAGGAATATACATGTATAGAGTCTGAAGAATCCATACTAGAGAGTTTACGTAGAATATAATAACTTGTAGTGTGGTGAAACATGGATCAATTTTTTGACCCACGTGGTGTAATAGGAGATAACAACATGTCATAAGGAGCAACTTGGAGAAATAGTCATGATGTTGTTGGTGATGTTGGATTGTTTGTCAAAGGCAATAAAGAGGGTTAGGGAGTGATCAATTCCCAAACTTATTTTCTTGATAATGAGAGGATTTGGGCATCATGTCGCAAGAGGAAGTCTGTTTTGGGAGAGAGGTCATTGTTTCTCTCCTTCCATTATTTATCCACCTTAAGTTCCTACCGATGCAGACATATAGAGACAAAATTTAATTTAGATTAGTTTTGATTTAGTTCTGATTATAACTTGTTGTTCTTGATTGAAGAATCCACATAGGAGCACTATAGGAAAGCAAATGAAGTCTCATTGCCCCCACTCCTACACTAATGGGTGTTTCGATTTTAATATTTTTAGATGTCTTCCAAGTTAGTTCATCTGGGAGTGATAATGGTTGTGACCATTACATTAATTGGTTGATTTGAGTAAGATTAGTTGATTAAATAAGATTGTATATATTAGATTACTCATAAAGATGATTTTCTTTTTCCCCAAATTATGTCATTTGGGGGAGAGAGATTTGAAATAGCAACAAACATTGTTTATCGTATATAATATCTGTAACCATGTTTGAATGAGATCAGATAAAATTAAGAGAGTAATATCTAAGGAGTGTTGATTAATTATATTTTATTATGAGAGGGATTATAAGACGATCCCGATTTTATGGACCTCATTTGGAGAAAGGGTGAAGGGTGGAGAAATGAACACTAAGCTGAAAACAAAACGTATAAAAGTTTGTAATAGGTAAAGATAAGTAGTAGTATTACAAAAGTATGTGTATGTATTAATTCCTAAGACCTATGTCATAGTTAAATATAAGATTGTAAAATTTGTATTGTATGGTGCTAGAGGAGACCATAATCCGTATGGCACAAATATGCAGAAAAACATAGTAACAAGGCTCAAGATATGAGTGAAACTGTGTAACATGTATTATTTGTAGTAATAGTAAAAAATAATAACCGTAGTATATGGTAAATTTGGATTAATATATATATTCATAGTGAAAAAGTGAATTGTAATTTCATTTTTACCGAGAGTATTTGAGCTTTCGAACTCTGAGCTATGAGGATTTGTGCGTTAGAGTAGATGGTTTGATGAGATTTGAGAGAGTGATGATGGTCATGGCTTTAAAGACGACTGATGAGCTGGTATGTATGACGATTTTTGAAAAAAAAATGTAACCAAATGTTCGGTTTTATTAGTTTTAGTAAAAAAATAATTTTTATAGTATTAGGCAATTTTTGACTAGGAAAGAAGTGGTCAGGATGTGTTTATCCTTTAGGATACTACCGCCTAGTTTGTGGTGCTAGTGACCTACATCGAGGCACTAGTGATCTGTATATGGGTGCAAACATCTAAGGGTAGGTTTTTGGTAATGTCTTGTTATATGAACATATTTTAATTAATGCAATGTTGTTATAACTGATTTTGAATGTTGTATTTTGTGTTAATATTGTGATTGTGTTGTTTTTTTGTGTTATGTAGAGGGATATAAACAGAAGAGAGTTTAGGGCAGGCCATCACTTGAGTGCTATAATTACATTGGATTTTTCAGATGCTAAGTGGAGTATATTGGACCATTCCATCCTGCAGCACATGGCTAGGTTGGGGTTGATACCCCATAATATGACTCTATTGACTACATTGTGTGAGAGATGGTACACGGATACTTGTACATTTTGGTTGACAACATGTGAGATGATGGTGACATTAGAGGAAATATATAGGATACTATGGCTACCTATACTATGAGAGAGATTATAGAGTATGCAAGTTTTGGATGCTCAAAGTTAGATGAGGGTGGCGTATCAATATTTTGTAGGGGCACAAGTACGTACAGAGACATATACTAGGTTAGATGATATTTTTAGACCTAGGGTTCCGTGATTGTGAATTTTATTACAATTTTCATAGATTTATCCATGGCAATAAAGGGCGCTGTAGTAGGTATTTTATATAGGATGCATGATATTTGTCACAATATAAAGGAGCATAGTACTAGGTATATATGTGCACGATCCATGTTAGCACATTTATAGAGGGACTTGTATAGATTCATGCAAGATGATAATGGTGGTTGGCTAGGAGCCATTACTTTATTACATGTGTGGGAATATTAGCATTTTGTTATATTCAAGCCACTTACTGGGCCGCGGGACGACTGTGATTGATAGGATATATTTTCAGTGAGGTTGGTGGGTACCCTTCGTAGAAGGATGGGTATGACCATATATAGTTCAAAGATAGATTAGATGGATCCTAGGGCCATTATATGGAGGAAGTATAGAGATTATGGAGGATTGGTTGATGACGGTGAGGATTTTTGGTGCATATGACATACCATGTGGCTAGAGGATCATTTTCTAGGGGAAGTTGAGCTCTTCCAAAGTGAGAGAGTATCGAGACAGTTTGGCATGACCCAGGACATGCCTCTAGGATAGTATATATAGTGTAGATATTATAGGGCTGTGAGATAACCAGATTCAAGGCCAGACCCGATAGGGGAACATCTAGTGCTATTATGAATTAATGAGGGAGGTCTGGCCATAGGGTCTATACAAGTTGATGATCTGGGTTGTACTCAGGCTTATAGTCAGTATTGGGTGACACATCAATGGATGTTTCTATTTCCATTGGTTTTAGATATGGTATGGGATCAAAAATTTGGAGTTGAGGTCTAGGAACATGCTCCCAAAGTAGATGATGTAGCAGTGGCTCAAATAGAGCATAAGTATCATTAATTATTTGTTTATTTATGGATTAATATTATCGATAAATATGTAGATGTGTAGTTGCTGAAATTTGTTGTCTGATTATAGGAGATACTTATTGTTCACTGATTGTCGACACCTTCATACTCACGTTGACTCAGAACATACCCTCGGATGTGCTCATGGGAGGAGGGGTGACATTTTGGGTGAGGATTCCCATTTATTTTATCCAATGGCTATAAAAGTGGTGACGTGCATGGTTTTGATGAGTGGGCATGATTAGACTCATGCAGAGGCAGAGTGAATAATAGAGGTTGATGGAGGAGGATGTTCAGATCAAGATATATTTTCATGATATGTGGATTTATAGTGTTGATATGCAGAGAAGATGACAGAGCTTTTTGTGTTACGAAGCCAACTTGAGAGATATAGAGGATTAAATGAGAGATGTAGAGTGAGTGGTGAGACTTCTAGTTTTATAGTTGTCACAATTGTAGATAGTGATAACAAGGATGATATATGATGTATCATATATGATGTATTGATGCATAGGGGATTCCCCCCAATGATTTTATTTTATAACTTATTATTTTTAATTGTGTGTGTGTGTGTGTGTGTGTTGATGTTACATTTATTTTTTATGTGCATTATATACTATGTGATGATTATGATTTGCACTTAGTAGTGATTATTCATTTTTTCTAGGTTCAATGTGCATTATTGGAATGATTTATTTGGTATATATTATTGGTTGTGTTAAATATGTCACGATGTGGGAAGAATAACCAAGTACTGAACTAGATAAATAATGTATGTGAATAAGAACATGTGGTATAGCATGTGATAAATATAAATGTATGTTTATGGGATGTAACATTGTAGATAAGTGAAACCGGAAATGTGATTTTAATTAGATAATAGAGTAACATAATGATGTGTTGATAATGGTATAAGGGGGAGATGTAAAATAATGTCTGAAATCACATGTGATAAGGATAAAGGGGGGAAGAGGAATGATTTCCCCCTAATGTTACAGTGAGGTTCTATTTAGTAAGACTTCCCTCAATAGTCATGTATGAACCTTGAGAACATGTTTGCATCATCGGGTAATGAGATGGAAATAGAAATCATTTACCCAAGGTGGAGAGGATTACAGTATGTGGTAGGAGCATGTGGAATAACAATATTACATGAATAGGTGTTCAATTGGATATAAGAGGAAATGGCACCAATAATGGGAGGTGAGAAGGTGGGAAGTGTGGAATCATGATTCTTAGGAAACTAATGATATGGAGTAGCAATCTGTAAGGGATGAGAGGATGTTACTATATACGGGATGCTTGGAGCCTAGAGGACACAAATGGATGATAACCTTAGCAGGTTGACGGATAATGACTTTACAAGGAGGTGAATGAGACAAGGTAACTATGGAAGAAGGTCACTTATGTGGAAAAGGGGAGCGAGAGCACTCACAAGAGTGGGAATGAAAAATCAATGATACATTTTCCCTCTAATTGTTGTAGGTGATCATGGAGAGAATATCAATAAATTTCATGGTGGCGATTAATGTGGTATAAATTACAAAAATGATAGTCACAATGGATATGAAACTAATGAGGTGGATGATGTTGGGTGGAAGGTAGATAGATTATTCTCTTATCAAGGTTCATAAGAAATCATGTTGTTTAGAATTATGTGAAAAGTGCAATGTTTCCCGAGTGGGAGGTGGAGAAGGCTTAGGTGAATGTTGACGAGGTGGTGGGGAAGAAGAAAATTTACGTGGAATAGGAGATTGTGATCATGAAGCAGGGTCAATAAATGTGAGAGGAGAAGACTTATTTGGCGAATAGAAGGAGTAGAAGAAGGTGTTACGACATGATCCTCAATTAATTATTTTTCAAAATCAATAACTTTGTAACAAAAAAGAGTACATTATTCACATGTATCATATTATAGATTCTCTTTTAATGGAGTAATTAACCCATTTCAAAATATAAATTACATTTCTAGATTAGGGTAAGTGCACCAATCTGGGGGCTATAAGGGGGTCTTAACTAGATGTTGTTTTTCTAAAAGCAAAACTTTAACTTGAACAAGTTTTTTGAAATAGGTACACTGAAAATTCAAATATGTCGTTTAAACATGAAGTGTAAAATTCTTAGTCTAGTTTCTAAGCTACTAAATTTTATTGAAAACGGATGAGTTTGAGGGGGTAAAATAACTCAAATACCAAAAGGTTCATATTTTTTATAAAACATAATAGAGTGACTTTTATGCCCCCTACCATTTTTTTAGCACCATTTAGTATTTTTGAAAACTTGTTTGTAGAAAGATAGCTAGTAGTATCTAGTTTGTGCTAGAATTTTTTTTAGATTTTTTTAGTGAGTATTTTTTAAATGATTTTTCTAGTATAGAAATTTTAAATTTTGAAAAATAACGGAGCTCTGACCGTGCCCCCCTAACTACCTAAAAAATATTGATTTTTTTTAATATGTATAGAATTATTCCTAGTTTGTGCCTAAATTTTTTTATTCAATTTCGATGAGTTTAAAAAAAGATACATGATGAAAGATAGATGTGTATAAACTCCATAAAATAGCTACAAAAAGGCATAGTTAGAAAATAATTAATATGCAAGCCATATATATGTCAGAAAATTTAAAAAATATATATTTCTAGAAAGAAGAAATTTTTCTCGATGTCGTAGGCATATTTTTATTTTATGTATCTATTGTTTTAGTGTCATTTATCATGACGGAATATCTATTTTACTTATTTTTTGCAAAAAACACATTTTTTGTGTGTTTTTGTAGGTCCATGCCTCAGGCTTGGGGATCCAAACTGGATCTAAGTGTAGAGGCATGCCTTAGAAATAAGAAAAATGCATAACGTGTACGTGTTATGCTTTATATATATGTTGTGGCCCCGCAACATCGTTTTCATCTCTTTCACGGGATTTCCTCCTCCTTTCTATCTGGTTTGCAGATTCTTGTACATTCTTCCATGAATTTTGTGTAATCATGGGTAGTAAAATTCAAGCCAAGGACAAGAGGAAAGTTAAGAACAAGACACCAAAGCAATGGGAAGAGATGAGAATAAAAAAAGTGAAGAGAATGTAAAAACTTTTTTTATGAAAAAGTACATCTCCTATATCAAATGTAGCCGATGTTTTAGAAAATGAGAATGAAATACATAATGAAAATGTAGAGAATAATTATTTTTCTATGAATATTGATATTGAATTGAATGATAATGTTAGGATGGATGAATAAATTGATATGAATCCAAATGTTGAATCTTTACCTGAGAATCCAAATTTTAATCTTGAAATTTGTAAAAAACACTGAATGAAGAAAGTAACCTTGTTAGTGAATCTTCACTTCTAAGAACACCTCCTTCAATTTTGCGAAGATAACCAGTTCACTTAAATGAAATTGATGGAAACATTATAAAACCAATGCATAAAAAAAAATCTGAAAGAAATACTAGAAGAAAAGGTAATGGAATTTGGGATAATTACTTTGAGAATTTAAATGACACATAAAGATGTCAATTATTTGTTACATTGATGAAATTAATTAATATGAGAGTGAAAATGAATACCTTGGGGTTAAAACATCTAATTTTTCTAATCGAAATACATCAATTATTGAAAATATACATAAAGCATACCAAACTGTAGGTGTCAACAGACGCACCAAATATAGTAATGTTACACGACATGCAATTACTAATTTTATAGTAAGTGATAAAACAATTAATAAGTTCTTGATTAGAAAAATAAGTAGAGCTTTGAAGCTAAATAGAAAAACACTTGCGAAAGCAATAGAGAGACGCAAAAGTCTTGAGTTAGTCAATAAAACTGACTATTGGGAATTGTCTAGAAGACTCCCATGTAAAGAGAAGAATACGTCTGATATTCTACAAGAATTAATTGTGAAGTATTGGGATGAGAACACAAGGGTGTCACCGATTAGAAGAGATATGGTAAAATTAAGAAAAGGTTCTCATAATCATGAATTGTGTGCAAAACATTTATTGGATATGACTCAAACACAATTGTTCTCTAAGTTTAAGAATGAAAATACACAAATCGACATTATCCATATATTATTTGAAATGAACAAACCATTTTATATGAAAATAAATCACCCACGTATCACTTGTTGTTGATGGCATAGTGTTGAATTTTCAATGCATTATGATGTTTTTTTGTCAAATACATTCTTTTTTGCATAATGACACCATGTTGTAGGAGTGTAGATTAAATGTTTTTTTATAACAAAAATCATGGTTGGATGGAATGTGTAAAACCCACTATTTATGACACACAAAACAACATAGAAAAATACAAGATAATTTCTTTGAATTTTTTGAAACATAGCACGTCACAATAGGTGGTCATTATGGCTACAACTAGCTCCTTGAACAACTTGACACAACGATGACCACTAGGGCAGCAAGGAACACTCAACATCCATCAAGGAAAGTTCACTTTTCTCTTTGGCAAGACACCACAAAAAGACCAACCCATAATACCTATTTATAATTTAGGACACTCCACGGAAAAATCCTTTAAGGTTATGTATTCGGTAAAACAGTCTTTCAAGGCCTGACTTTACAGTCTAGAAAATTCATGGTATGATTCATAAAATTCTTCTTATAGGGTTGGGTTTCTTTTCTTTTATAATATTGAGTAACTATCTTAAGATCATCTCTAGTATGCCATTTACTCATTTGATTCGTTAACAAAACAAGGAGGTAATCAATTCCACAAGGCAACCCATCCGAACCCACACTTTGGTTAAGAACAAGAAGGTAACAAAATAGGCCAAGCTATGCTACAAAATTTTCATGTCTACAAATGATATTACCAAAAAAATACTCAAAAAAGGTCAAGATTGAATATTATTTCTCACAAAGGTAATTACAAGTTTAACTACAAGAGAACAAGACAACTTTATTTCACAATTACCAAACAATCCAAGGCAAGAGGCCTTCCAAACTCCATTACAAGCACCATTGCAATAATTACAACACATTTGAATTTCATACAAGGAACCACAAAAAACAACTCGATGAGGCCTTCACAAATATTTCCTTTATCAACACGCACAAGCCATCTACACAAGTATTAACTCGAGTTAGTTCACGAGAACTGAGCATGTTAAGACTACCCATTGCATCAGTAAGCTAACATTTAACAATATCATGAAAGGAATTTTCTAATTTGAGAATGGATCAAAGTGCCACCCACTAATCAAAATTCTTCACATGAGATAGAGATTTATACTAGCCAATAAGGAGGAATCCAAAATTCAAGTACGAATGATATCTCAATAGTCAAGGCAAGGCCTTATAGGTTAGAAAACACAAGGTTAATAGTATTGGGATTTCAATCATGTAATCCTATGGATCACATGATTGAAATCTAATACTTAAATAATCCATCTAAAAGAAAACTTGAGGAGTCAAAATGTACTAGCTACGACCATAGATGCAAGACAAAACACAATTATTCAACTCTTCTAGGAGGGGGGGTTTCATAGCAATATGGTTTTGTCACCCTTAAAAAAACAACTATAGTTTCAGTTTCAATCAAGGAGTTTACCACTTCCTCCTTACGGGATCTCTTAAAAGTAGTATTTGATAACATAATCAAATCCGCTCTTCAAAAGCATACAAATGAGACACAAAAGGGTCATTATTCTACCAAAAAACCTCATCATAATCGTCATTTCTCTAAAAAATATAAAGGAAGGGTAACTCCAAAAGTCATTAATAATTTTTACAAATTTCTGGCAATGTCATATATATATTTGAAAATTGATTGCCTTAAACAAAGTCAAAAAATGAGACATTTAGTAACCAAGTTTGAAACATAAGATATTCGAGTTTGAAAACAAGTGGTTCGATACATGGTAGGAAATACACCATCAATACTCCAAATATAATTTTCCTTTAACAATAATAAAATTGAGATACAACACATTGTCGTAAAGATAGACAAGGTCACATTGTCACAAGTAAAATTTACTTCCAAAAAAAAAACATATAATTCAAGAATACTAACGGTAATGTCAACTACCATAAACATACTGAAGTTAACCATGTAATTTACAAATTACCAAATTGATAGATTCCACTAGCGTTGGTGAAATGATACCTCAAATAATATACATAGTGTGCGGGTCAATACGCAACCCTGAGGGTTTTTCCCAGTTTTATTCCACAAATTAGTGCCTCCACATAAGAGAAATTTGCTAGAACTCATCTCAACATAGATCAAATTTTAATTAATCAAGCAATAACTTTTAATTCGAACATTGTATCAAGAGCTCAAATATGGGGCTACTTGATGAGAAAAAGGTAAATATCAGAAATCTTTTTCTCTAAAATTAAAGTGAGGACAACGTCTTTTCCTAATGTCAATATCTAGTTCTTCTGAATATTAAAAATAACATAGAAACTCATATATAGATAGGGTTATCAATTTAATAAAAACCATAAAACCCCAAAAGAAGGGTTGATTTATTATCCATAAAACTGTTGAGATCAACTAATCTAGCCCTACAATAAGCCTTCATTACATACACATGCATAGTTACAGAAATGAACAGTACCCAACATAATCTTACCCACATGCAAAGTTCAATCCAGCCACGAAAGCCCAAAAATATTTATTGTAGAATATGATTTCTGCAAATTCCAAAAGAAATAATCTATCAAGAGAGGAAGAGAACAGTTTATGCCCATATTTACAAATATGAAATGGAATAATTCATTGAAAGGGGAAATGCAAAACCAAAAAAATTAGAAGGAGATACAAGGGATAATCAGCACACTCAGGCAGTAATTAAATCAACACGAAATCCTTTTCTAGGTGCCATTTTAGGAAGGGAAAACATTCATTTCAAGATACTAAAAGGAAGGTAGCAAAGTGTTCCAAAGTGTAGGTTTACCATGCCTGAAAGGAGTTCCCACTAGTCACCTAGATGTAATTATTTATCCACGAGCTTGCTATGACCAGAAAATCCTCTCCTTTCCTCTGCTAGCAAAACGTCCATACCCAAACATAGCCATGCTTGGAAAAGGCAGGGGAAGAATGTGGTTGTAGTCAGTGTGAATGGCCCTGCTCTTGCCTCACACACTTTCCTAGATGTGCACAAAAAAACAACAACCTTCCAAAATACTTCCCCTCAAATCATTTCACACGGCCTGACATGGTGCACCCTACTAGTCATAGTAGAAAAGGAAAAAAATGACCCACAAAAATCAAATAGCTAGCACCCAAGGGCATAAGGACCACATGAAAAATAAACAAGCACATATGGCAAAGGAAAAGAGTAAGCAGCGGGGAAGGAGGCTCCAACTAATCCAATGCATTCCTAGCAAGCTCAACGCCCCTTCAAACAAGGAAACTACTTTACAAAAAAAATTAGAGCAAAAACATTCCACATGAAAACATTCTCTCAGGCTTCAAGTTGTTAGGAGGTAATCCAATGCGTGAGTCTTCATCAATATCATTTAATGAATGGTAGGAGGCCACAAAAAACCATCCCCTCGCTAGCATTTATCCATGATCCTTTGTAGAATGAGACAAGCCAATGTCTAAACAATAATAAATTTCACTTGATGACAACCACGTGACCAGGAAAAGTCACTGCTAGAGTGGTAAAGGGGGTGGTAGGTGGTAGTTAGAAAGATTAAGTTGATCATTTTAAAAATAGTAGCTCCCTCCAAAGCTTATGCCACACACACACAATCTCCCTATGCATGCACATGACAAAAACAAAAGAATACGGGAACCCAACACCCATGCCAACCAAGCAGGTTAAAAAATACATACACACTAGTATGATGGAGAGAGAATAAAAAGGTCATATTTCCCTTTAATTAAACGATTAAAAACCACATGTGAGTAGGCCTAATCATCCTAGGGAAAAATACAAGGGGTTGATATTCGAATGTGAACACGGGTCAATGATCGTCCATGGCACCATGATGGGGTAACCCTTTCCTCAGCAAGAATCGAGGTTCAATCTACGGTATGATTGGAAAGAAACAACCAAAATAAATAATATAGAGACAATTTATAAAAAAAATATCGATGATAGTCGAAAACTGGGTAAAAATGATAAGACTATGAAATAAAGGCCAACTGACAATTAAATAAAAAATATCATTATCATCATTTATATATATATATATATAATTATTATTCAAATTAATAATGACCAATGGTCAAGCTTAACAATGTGACATCAATATCTTCCTTTAATAGGTTAAATGTACAGGACTTTACAAGGTCCACATATAGAGGTTTCGATAACGACTTGAGTAGGCAAGAAGGAGAGGGAGGGTGATAATTCTTCACTGTGACAAGGTCAAAGTCAGCTAACGGTCAACTGGAGCACAATAACGTTCAATGCTTAGCAAAAAATTCATCGAAGAATGAACATGAGTAATGTCGAATGGGTCATTACAGAATGTGTAACATATATGGTAGCCACTTAGTGGGTAGCGGGATGACTGGGATCGATAGGAGATATTTTCTATGAGGTTGGTGGGTAACCTTAGTAGAAGGATGGGTACGACCACATATAGGTCGAAGATAGATTAGATGGATCCTGGGGCCATTATATGAAGGAAGTATAGAGGCTATGGAGGATTGGTTGATGATGGTGAGGCTTTTTGGTGTATATGACACATCATGTGGCTAGAGGATCATTTTCTAGGGGAAGTTGAGTTCTTCCAGAGTGAGAGAGTATCAAGACAGTTCGACATGACCCAGGACATGCCTCTAGGATAGTATATATGGTGTAGATATTATAGGGCGGTGAGATAACTGGATTCGAGGCCAGACCCAACAAGGGTACATCTAGTGCTATTATGACTTGATGACGTATTTCTGGCCATAGGATCTACACAAGTTGATGATGTGGGTTGTACTCAGGCTTATAGTCAGTATTGAGTGACACATCAACGGATGTTTCTATTTCTAATGGTTGTAGATATAGTAGGGGATCCAAAATTTGGAGGAGTCGAGGTCTAGGAACATGCTCCTTAAGTAGATGATGTAACAACAGCTCAAATAGAGAGTAAGTATTATTGTTTATTTTTTTGTTGATGGATTGATAGTATCGACAAATATGTAGATGTGTAGTTGCTAAAATTTGTTGTGTGATTATAGGATATATTTATTGTTCATTGATTTTTGACACCTTCGTACTCACGTTGAATCAGAACATACCCCTGGATGTGCTAATGGGAGGAGGGATGCTATTGTTGGTGAGGATGCCCATTTATTTGATCCAATGGCTATAAAATTGGTGTCATGCATGGTTTTGATGAGTGGGTGCGAAGAGGCTCGTGTAGAGGTAGAGTGAGTGATAGAGGTTGTTAGAGGAGGAGGCTCACATCAAGATTTATTTTCATGATATGTGGAGCTACAATGTCTATATGTAGAGTACATGGCAGAGCTTGTTCTATTACGAATCCAACTTGAGAAATATAGAGGATGATATGAGAGACGTAGAGTCGGTGGTGAGACTTATAGTTCTATAGTTGTTGTGATTGTAAATAGTGATAACAAGGATGATAAATGATGTATCATATATGATGTATTGATGCATGGGGGATTCCCCTGAGTGATTTTATTTTGTAACTTATTATTTTTAATTAGATATATCTGTGTGTGTGTGTGTGTGTGTGTGTGTGTGTGTGTGTGTGTGTGTGTGTGTGTGTGTGTGTGTGTGTGTGTGTGTGTGTGTTGCATTATATACTATGTGATGATTATGATTTGCACTTATTAGTGATTGTTGAGTTTTGTTAGGTTCAATGTGCATTATTGGAATGATTTATTTGGTATATATTATTGGTTGTGTTAAATATACTATGATGTGGGAAGAATAACCAAGTAGTGAACTAGATAAAGAATGCATGTGAAAAAGACTACATGTTATAGCATATGATAAATAGAAATGTATGTATATGGGATGTAATGTTTTAAATAATTAAAACCGGCAATGTGATTTTAATTAGATAATAGAGTAACATAATGATGCATTGATAAGGGTATAAGGAGGAGATGTAAAATAATGTCTGAAATCACATGTGATGAGGATAAAGGGGGGAAGAGGAGTGATTTCCCCCAATGTTACAGTGAGGTTCATTTTATTAAGAATTCCCTCAACAGTGATGTATGAACCTTAAGAACATGAATGCATCAAAGGGTAATGAGATGGAAATAGAAATTATTTACCCGAGGTGGAGAGGCTTACAATATGTGGTAGGAGCATGTGGAACAACATCATTATGTGGATAGATGTTCTATTGGATATAAGAGGAAATGGCAACAATAATGGGAGGTGAGAAGGTGGGAAGTGTGGAATCATGATTCTTAGGAAACTAATGATATGGAGTAGCAAAATGTGAGGGATGAGAGGATGTGACTATAGGCGGGTTCGTTGGATCCTAAAGGACATGGATGGATGATAACCTTAGGAGGTGGACAGATAGTGACTTTAGAAGGAGGTGAATAAGACAAGTTAACTTTGGTAGAAGGTCACTTATGTGAAAAAAAGGGGGGAGAACGCTTACGAGAGTGGGAACGAAAAGCAATGATACATTTTTCATCTAATCTTTTTAGGTGATCATGGAGAGCATAGCAATACTTTTCATGGTGGGAATTGATACGCTATAAATTACAAAAAGGATAGTCACAGTGGATATGAAACTGATGAGGTGGATGATATTGGTTGGAAGGTAAAAAGATTATTTTTTTATCAAGTACGGTTCACAAGAAATCATGTTGTTTAGAATTATGTGAAAAGTGCAATGGTTCACAAGTGGGAGGTGGAGAAGGCTTGGATGAATGTTGACAAGGTGGTGGGGAAGAAGGAAAGTTACGTGGAATAGGAGATTGTGATCATGAAGTAGGGTTAATAAAGGTGAGAGGAGAAGACTTAGTTGGTGAATAAAATAAGTAGAAGGAGGTGTTACGACATGATCCACAATTAATTACTTTTCAAAATCAATAAATTTTTAACAAAAAAAGAGTACATTATTCACATGTATCATATTATAGATTCTCTTTTAATGGAGGAATTAACCCATTTCAAAATATAAATTACATTTCTATATCAGGGTAAGAGCACCAATCTGGGGGGCCATAAGGGGGTCTTAACTAGATGTTTTTGTTTACTAAAAAATACAAAACATTAACTTGAATGATTTTTTTTAAATAGGTACACTAAAAATTAGGATATGTTTTTTAAACATGAATCGTAACATTTTGAGTCTAGTTTCTAAGCTACTAAATTTTATTGAAAATGGATGAGTTTTTAGGGGGTCAAATAACTAAAATACCAAGAGGTTCTCCTTTTTTATAAAACATAATACATTGACTTTTGTGCCCCCCACCATTTTTTAGCACCATTTAGTATTTTTGAAAACTCTTTTGTAGAAAGATAGCTAGTAGAATCTAGTTTGTGCTAGAATTTGTTTTAGATTTTTTTGGCAAGTATTTTTTTAATGATTTTTCTAGTATAAAAAGTTTAAATTTTAAAAAATAACGGATATCCAACTGTGGCCACCCAACTACCTAAAAAAATATCGCATTTGTTTTTAATATGTATAGAATTATTCCTAGTTTGTGCCTAAATTTTTTTATTCAATTTCGATCAGTCAAAAAAAGATACACAATGAAAGATAAATGTGTATAAACTCCATAAAATAGCTACAAAAAGGCATAGTTAGAAAATAATTAATATGGAAACCTTATATTTATCAGAAAATTTGAAAAAGTATATTTCTAGAAAGAAGAATTTTTTTTTATGTCGTAGGCATATTTTTATTTAATGTATCAATTGTTTTAGTGTTATTTATCATGGCAGAATAGCCATTTTACTTAGTTTTTTCAAAAAGACATTGTTTGTTTTGTTTTCGCAGGTCCATGCCTCAAGCTTGGGGATCCAAACCAGATCTAAGCATAGAGACATGCCTTAGAAATAAGAAAAAGGCATAACATGTATGCGTTATGTTTTATATATATGTTGTGGCCCCCCAACATCTTTTTCAACTCTTTCACGATATTTCTTCCTCCTTTCCATCTAGGCTACAGATTATTCTACATTCTTCCATGAATTTTGAGTAGTTCATCTTGTCCCATAACCCACTAGTCGAATTTGTGTAATCATGGGAAATAAAATTCAAGTCAACGAAAAGAGGAAAGTCAAGAATAAGACACCAAAGCAATGGGAAGAGATGAGAATAAAGAAAGTGAAGAGAATGTGAAAACTTTGTGCAGAGAAAGGTACATCTGTTATATCAAATGTAGCTAATGTTATAGAAAATGAGGATGAAATACATAATGAAAATGTAGAGAATAATGATATTGCTATCAATATTGATATTGAATTGAATGATAATTTTGGGATGGATGAAGAAAATGATATGACTCCAAATGTTGAACCATTACTTGAGAATCCAAATTTTTATCCTGAAATTTGTAAAAAAAATTGAATGGAGAAAGTAACCTTGTTAACAAATATTCACCTCTAAGAACACCTCCTTCCATTTTCCGAAGAAAACCAATTCACTTAATTGAAATTGATGAAAACATTATAAAACCAATGCATAACAAAATTTCTGAAACAAATGCAAGAAGAAAAAGGTAGTGGAATTTTGGATAATTACTTTGAGAATTTAAATGACACACAAAAATGCCTATTATTTGTTACATTGATGAAATTAATTAAGATGAGACCTATAATAAAGACCCTGGAGGTAAAACATCTAATTTTGCTAATTGAAATATGTCAATTGTTAAAAATATACATAAAGCATACCAAACTATAGGTGTCAACATATGCACCAAATATAGTAATGCTACATGATATGCACTTACTAATTGTATAGTAAGTGATAAAACAATTAATAAATTCTTGATTAGAAAAATAAGCAGAGCTTTGAAGCTAAACAGAAAAACACTAGCAAAAGCAATAGAGAGATGTAAAAGTCTTGAGTTAGTCAATAAAATTGACTATTGGGAATTCTCTAGAAGAATCCCATGGAAAGAGAAGAACACGTCTGATATTCTACAAGAATTAATTGTGAAGTATTGGGATGAGAACACAAGGGTGTCACTTATTAGAAGAGATATGGTAAAATTAAGAATAGGTTCTTGTAATCGCGAATTGTGTGCTAAACATTTATTGGATATGACTCAAACACAATTGTTCTCCAAGTTTAAGATTGAAAATACACAAATTGACATTATCCATATGTTATTTGAAATGAACAAACTATTTTATGTGAAAATCAATCACTCACGTATCACTTGTTGTTGTAGGCATAATGTTGAACTTTCAATGTCACAAATATGAAGTTTTTTTGTCAAATACGTTGTATTTTGCATACTAACATCATGTTGCAAGATTGTGGATTAAATTTTTTTTATAACAAAAATCATGTTTGGGTGGAATGTGTAACATATATGGTGGCCACTTAATGGCCTGCGAGATGACTTGGCTCGATAGGAGATATTTTCTACGAGGTTAGTGGGTACCCTTAGTAGAAGGATGGGTACGACCACATATAGGTTGAAGATAGATTAGATGGATCCTAGGGCAATTATATGGAGGAATTATAGAGATTATGGACGCTTGGTGGATGATGGTGAATATTTTTGGTGCATATGACACACCATGTGGCTAGAGGATCATTTTCTAGGGAAAGTTGAGTGTTTTTAGGGTGAGATAGCATCCAGACAGCTCAGCATGGACCAGGACATGCCTCTAGGATCGTATAGATGGTGTAGATATTCTAGGGTGATGAGATAACCAGAGTCAAGGATAGACCTGACAGGATCACATCTAGTGCTATTAGGACTTGATGAGGGAGGTCTAGCCATAGGACCTATACTAGTTGACGATGTGAGTGTTACTCAGGATTATAGTCAGTATTGGGTGACACATTGACGGATGTTTCTATTTCTAGTGGCTATAGATATGGTAGGGGATCCAAAATTTGGAGGAGTTGAGGTACAAAAACATGCTCCTAAAGTAGATGATGTAGCAGGGGCAAAAACAAAGCATAAGTATTGTTAATTGTTTTTTTTTATGTATTGATATTACCGAAAAATATGTATTATGGTTGGACGAGGGTCGACTCTCTAATATCATATCCATTTTGTCTCCATCAAAAATGGAAACTCCAAGTTCACAAATTAGTTATTTAGTATAAAGTGGAAGATAAGAAAAGAAAATGAAAGTTGGAGAATTAGATTTCATGGGTAATTAGTACTAAGAATCAACAAGACTAATATGGCTTTACACTTCCTATCAGCATAATCACTTTACCCAAAAAATTAACACTTTGGCACAACTACTTAGTAACAAGAACTCATAACTTTGGTACTGTAGACACCTATATTCCACTTTTGTAACCTTATTGCCAAAATGCACACAAGCAACTCTCATTCTTACCAATTCCATTATAATTAGTGATTTTTTCTAATTAACTACCATTTCTTATAACTTTGGTCAATTAACAAACACTTTAAAAATGGGTTCACCTAATACCTTAATACCTTACACCATGCTTTGATTTGCATCTCATATAACAAATAAATTTAATATGCATGTCACAAAAATAAAGCATAATTTGTTGTAAATGATATTTTTTTATAAAATCAAGTACAAGATGACTGACATCTTGAATAAAAGGAAAATTTTCAATAATTTAAACAAATCGAGCCCTCAATCAGAATGGTGTAAAATTAAGATGCATTTAAGATAGTAGAATCAACAAATTATGATATAATGAAATCCTATATTTACAATATTCTAATTTTTTAAAAATCATCATAATCAAAATAAGCATTAAATAAATATATAAACAAATAACTAAAATTAGACGAGAAGACATGCAAATCAATAAACACAAAAAACCATCAAATTGCATGTGGGACAATGGAATCTCTTATAAAAATCATAATGAAAAAATTATAAATAATATTAATAAATATACCTTTTACTTGGATTTTAGTGCTAAAATTATAATCCATTTGGATTCTTCTCACTTCAAGAAAAAATCATTAAGAATTTGTTATGCCCTTAACCTATTGATTGTATTAGGATATGAGTAGCCGACTTGTGGCTTACCATATCATTTTATTATATCATTTATACTTTCTCATGCTTAATAGGTTGGCCTAGGTGATGGCCATAGCATATGAATAGTATATATAGGGGATTATAGGTAGTATTTCATTATCATTTGAGCATCTGAGTCTTGTTATATGTTTTGGAGGTTGCCCCCTCGAAGTGGCGAAGCTATTCTAATTGCATATTGAGATCATTATTCTGAAATATTGTGTTATTTGGTGCTCTATTGTTTCTCTTAATCTGAATTATACAAGTTATTTCATTACAAGTGGTATCAAAGCTGCGATCTGGGCCAAAATTAGGGTAAAAAACCCTAATTTTTCTGTTTTCACCACATATTGTGAACCAGAGCTAATTGGTGGGAGATATTTTTTGCTAGAGTTGCAAAGCATGTCAAGTAAAGTCCCCTAAAAATTTCAGACTTATTAAATTTAGTTTGCAAAAGTTATTACAAATTTAGGGTTTTTCTTAAAATCATTCCCTAGGGTGTAAATTGTGGAAAATTTTCAAGTTCTTTACATTTTCAGAAATATCTCAAAACAATAGTATTAGTATCTTCTCTGTGTTTTTGCATGTTCAACCGAAATTGTATCGAAACCCTAAACCCTAAGATTTGACATCATGGCAGGGCCTTCCACAAGAGCAAAAAAGAATCCAGTTACTCCGGGTAAAACCCCAGATAAATATGGGGTAGTGATTGAAGAGATGGAGTAAAAAGGGGTAAATATAGATTCCTCAGCACTAGGTTATACCTCAGTTGATCATAAGGTTAGCCAACTTGAGTATGAATTACAAAATATACAATCTGAGATGGCCTCTAAAGGAGACATAGCCCAAATCAATCATCGGTTAGATGATATCATGCAACATGTAAAGGGTAACCAGTATGGCCCAAATCTAGATGATATCAACCAAGGAGGACCTTCAGTTAAAAATCATGGACAAACTAACCATATTGGATCACTTTTCCAGTCCCATCAGAATCAAACTTATCTGCAACCATGGAACATGATGCCAAAAGTGGATATGAGAAAATTTGATGATAAGGATCCCCTGAATTGGATAAATCAAATGGACAACTTCTTTGAGTTACATCAAACACCATCAGGATAAGTGGTGACATTGGCATCCCTATATCTTAAACCTAACCAATTTATTTGGTATCGTTGGTTATGTGCTCAGAGGCAGAAGAATGGTCTAGGTGTCACTTGGACAGTTTTTACTGAGGAGTTGCAATTGCACTATAGTTCCAGTGTTTCAGAGAACTACTTTAGTCAATTAGCAAAGTTATGGAAAATAGGATCAGTCAAAGATTATGTGCATCAATTCCAAAACCTATCCTTAAGGATGGAGAATATTCGAGAAGAGAATTTGAATGACTTGTTTCTTGGGGGTCTTAAGGACCACATCGAGCATGAGGTACAGATGTTTAATCCAATCAAGATTTCTGATTCTATTATCATGGCATGTCATGCAGAGGAAAAAAAAAATTGTAGTAGGAGGCCACCTTTCATTAACACCAGAGACTGTAGTATCTCTTCCCCTTCATTTGTTAGGCCAATTAGACTGACTCCTCAACAAATGGAAGAAAAAAAAGAAAAAGTATTATGTTTTAACTGTGATAGCAAATATGGACCGGGACATAATTGTGCTGAGAAGAAGTTGTTCTATATTGATGGAGGTAATGAGGATGATGAGGAAGCTGAAATTATAGGAGAGGATGAGGAAGCGGTAGAAGATGAAGTAGAGGATCACCAACCTACAATTTCTTGCCATGCATTGTCAGGTATTAGTACTCCTCAAACACTCAAGGTTATTGGCTATCTCAAAAAATAGAAGGTGACAGTGTTGATTGACTCGGGGAGTACTCATAACTTCATAAATAGTAACTTAGTTGCCCGCCTCAATTGTTTTATTTACCCAGCACCAGAAATGCAAGTTATGATTGCGGATGGTGGGACAGTCAAGTGCACATGAAAGTGCCATAGTATCAATATTTCCATGGGAGACTACATGTTAGACTCACCTATGTTTGTTATTTCTATGGGAGGGGCAGATATTGTTTTGGGGGTCCAATGGCTCACAATCTTAGGTACTATTGAGATGAATTTCCAAGAATTGTTCATGCAATTTCGTTCAGATGGAAGGAAAATACAATTGAATGGGATGGTAGCTAAGTCTCCATAGATTATTAGCTCTCATCAGATGTAGAAGGTTCTCATAAAAGAAGTGGATCACTTTATAGCAAAGCTATTTTCCATGGAAGTACAAAATATGGAGTCTTTAATGCCACTCGATCTTCAAAAGATTGTGGATGCTCACTCATCTATTTTTAATGCAATTCCAAAGGGAATACCACTGGTTATGGATCATGATCATGCGATTCATTTGATTCCAAGGGAGCCAAACACCTAACATCAGACCATACAGATACCCATATTCCCAGAAAAGTGAGATCAAGAAAATGGTGAAGGAAATGTTGAAGGCAGGTATCATCCAGCATAGCCAGAGTGCATATTCTTCACTAGTGGTCATGGTACGTAAGAAGGATGAAACATGGAGGATGTGTTTAGATTACTAAGAACTCAACAAGTGCACCATCAAAGATAAGTTTCCTTATCCTAGTAATTGATGATTTTCTTGATGAATTGCATGGTGCTGTTTATTTCACAAAATTAGATCTTCATTCGGGGGTACCATAAAATTAGGATAAAAGAGGAAGATGTTCATAAAATGGATTTCAGGACTCATGAGGGCCATTATGAGTTTTTGGTAATGCCTTTTGGTCTTACAAATGTTCCCTCAACCTTTCAAAGTTTGATGAACACTATTTTTAGGACTTTTTAAAGGAAATTTGTATTAGTTTTCTTTGATGACACATTGATTTACAGTAAGACATGGGAAGAACACTTACAACATGTAAATAACGTTTTGGAAGTTTTAGAGAAACATACTTTGTATGCAAATCCATCCAAATGTTCTATTGGTGTAAAAGAGGTAGAGTACTTGGGTCATATTGTATCCCATGAAGGCATCAAAGTTGATCCTCAGAAGATCAAAGCTATGGTGGAATGGCCAAGGCCCAAAAATCTCAAAAATCTTCGTGGGTTCCTAGGACTAATAGGGTACTACAGAAGATTTGTGCAGGGATATGGTAGAATATCAACCCCACTCACTACATTACTAAAGAAGGATGCCTTCCATTGGACATACGTAGCCACTAAATCCTTTGAGCAGCTAAAGGAAGCCATGTGCAGCACCCCAGTTTTGGCTACTCCCAACTTCTCAAAAACCTTCATTGTTGAATGTGACGCTTCAGGATCAGGATTGAGAGTAGTTATAATGTAGGAAGGAAGACCAATTACATTTGAGAGTCGTCAATTCAAAGGAAAAGATATTCTCAAACCTGTCTATGAGTAAGAAATGATGGCTATTCTTCATGCAGTCAAGCAATGGAGACCCTATCTCATGGGTAGACACTTCAAGGTAAAAATTGATCACAATAGTCTCAAATACTTTTTGGAGCAAAGGTTATCATTTGAGGAACAACAAAAGTGGGTAACAAAAATGTTTGGTTATGATTTTGAAATCATATACAAAAAGGGTAAAGAAAATGTAGTAGCTGATGCATTATCTAGATGGGATACATCCGTAGATGCCTTACTATGTGGAATATCCATATTGACGGCCGATTGGGTGGATGAAGAAAGATTGGAATGGAATCAAGATAAGGATACACAATCTCTAATACAGAATATCAAGCAAGGATCAATGACATCTAACAAATTTGAGTGGAAAGGTAATGTCCTATGGTACAAGGATAGGTTATACTTGAGTAAAGATTCTGATTTGAAGCATAAGATTCTTACAGAGCTACATGCCTCACCTGTTGGAGGACACTCTAGGTTTTTGAAGACATATCATAGAATAAAAAGAGAATTATTTTGGGAAGGACTCAAGGGAGATGTAAAAAAATTTGTATCATAGTGTTTAGTGTGCCAACAAAACAAAGGGGAAACAATTAAGACACCAGGTCTATTGCAACCCTTACCAATTCCTAGCCAGAGATGGGAGGAGGTCTCCATGGATTTCATCACCGGATTGCCTTGTTCAGAGGGTAAGAATGTTATTTTCATGATTGTGGATAGGCTCACAAAATATTCCCATTTTTGTGCCCTATCACATCCATTTGCAGCTAGTATAGTCGCAGCTATTTTTTTGGAGACAGTTCAAAGGCTACATGGAACCCCAAAGATAATTGTAAGTGATCGTGATCCTATTTTCACAAGTAATTTTTGGACGGAATTATTTTCATGTTTGGGTACTAAGCTAGCTCAAAGTTCATCTTATCATCCTCAAACTGATGGGAAAATAGAAGTGGTCAACAAATGCTTAGAGGGGTATTTACGTTGTTTTGTATCAGATAAGCAAGAAAGGTGGATTAAATGGCTACCACTAGTAGAATGGTGGTATAACACATCTTTTCATACCTCTTCTCAAATGACCCCATTTTAGCATTATATGGTTACCATCCACCTTCTATCACTTCCTCCTTGAGGGTGCAAACTAAGGTCAGAGATGTGGAGGAACACATTCAACATCAACAACAGATTTTGGCTAGTTTGAAGGAGAATTTAGCATTAGCACAAAATAGGATGAAACAACAAGTAGATCAACACCGTAGTGAAAGACATTTTGAAATTGGTGACTGGGTTTTTGTATGTCTCCATCCTTACAAAAATATGTCCCTAAAACAACAGAAAAGGAAAACAAACTTTCTCCTAAATATTATGGCCCTTATCAGGTTCTACAGAAAATTGGTAGTGTTTCTTATAAACTAGAGTTGCCACCATCTTCACACATACACCCAATATTCCATGTTTCATTCCTGAAGAAGGTTATTGGAAAGAAATTTGAATCCCAGACAGAGTTACCAGAACTTGATGAGGAAGGAAGAATCATTTTGGAGCCAGAGAAGATTCTACAAACACGTACTAAGAGGCTGAGAACTAGAGACATTAAGGAATATCTGATCAAGTGGAAGAATCTGAGCATAGAAGATGTCACCTGGGAGGATGAAGGTTTTCTACAGCAACATCTAGGATTATTCAACGTTGAGGACAAAATTGGTTTGAAGGGGAATGACATGCTACGCCCTTAACCTATTGCTTGTATTAGGATATAAGTAGCTGACTTGTGGCTTACCATATCATTTTATTATATCATCTATACTTTCTCATGCTTAATAGGTCGGCCTGGGTGATGGCCATATCATATGAATAGTATATATAGGGGATTATAGGTAGTATTTCATTATCATTTGAGCATTTGAGTCTTGTTATATGTTTTGAAGGTTTCCCCCTCGAAGTGGTGAAGCTATTCTAATTACATATTGAGATCATTATTCTGAAATATTGTGTTATTTGGTGCTCTATTGTTGCTCTTAATATGAATTATACAAGTAATTTCATTACAAAATTTAACCACTAAAATTAAAACCCATGTAATTTTTAACTATTAAAATGCATTAAATTGTATTTTTCCTATTAAATTAAAGAAAATGTGCATATATACATTGAAACTCACACACTAACTATGTCACCAATATATAGATTGAGATATTCTTGGTCAAATTTCAGAGCTAAGATCATCACCTTATATACAATATACATTCAAATCTACTAAACGCAAATGATGTATTAACAAATTCAACTATTCCATTAAACACACTCACCCTTCATAATCCTCACTGAATATGTCAACAAACCTCTTCCTTAACTCCTTAGGCATATACTTTAGCCACATTTTCTTGAGCACAATTGTTCTTGATTGCCTCAACATCAATGGTATTAAAAAATTGTTAGAGAGAAGATACCAATGATAACATGGAGGGGTCCTTTCAATGGACGAAGAAGCTTATCTCTTCATGATTTGATAATTTTTGGAATTAAATTTATAATACATAGTAACTAATGTAAACAATGAAAAATATATAGCTAATATAAGAAGTTCCAAGAATTTAAGCAATGTGAACCCCTAAGCAAGTAAGAATGATAAATGAATTCATTGGTTTATGTGTGATCTGGAGGTAGTTAGGACTGTGTATCTACTGGATATGGATTGAAATGATGTAACAATGGCTGACAGAGAGATCTAGAACTCTTCTATGTGTGGGACTAGACCACCCGTTGGGGTAAAGGAGCTCCAGATCACTCGTGTTTGTTTATGGGTGTTGGCATCTGTGTGAATACTTGGGATCTATTTATTTTCTGGGTCTAAAGATTTTCACTTCAATCTCTGCTATATTGTGTTACCTTCAATGTTAGGGTTTCAATCACACATTTAACATGCAAAAGAAATCCATAGCTACCTATAAAATCTCACAAACACATTAAATATGAATAAAATATGCAAAATGTGAAGTCAAAATGATCTCGGAGGTTACCCAAAAAGTGAACTTATTACCAAACAATACACTACAATTCAAACTACATGTAGTTTTGTGTGTGAAATAGTGTCTTTAGATTTCCCTCCTGCTAATGATAATAAAATAACGGGAAATAGCTAGATTAGATGTAAATGTGTGGTATGGATTTCAACAATTCCCCTTCCTATGCAATATATGCATCCTAAAAAATGCAGTCCATTTGAGGGTAGTGATAGTATGTTCATGTGATTGGGTTTTTTTTGAAATTGAGTGGTTTTGAAGGGACCAAAAACCATTTAAAAAACTAAAACATAACACAATAAATCTCAACTGAAAGGAAATAAGGAAATAGGGAAAAAACTAAACAACACAACAAACAAAATTACACATAAAGGAGGTCAAATTAAAAGTGTCTTGACTTCGACCTATAACAAGGAGCTCACAATAAGAATTCCTAAAACAAAGGGCTCGACCATTATTATGACCACAAATCCTAGTCATTCTTGTGGGGTGAAAAAAATAACGCGACTGAATGTGATTGTCCCTTTCAATTTCCAACCACAATAATAGTTTGTATGTTGTGCATATATATGAATCTCTTATTTGAATTTTAACACTAGTGAGACAAAATACCAAATATGAGTGTGGGATAAAGAAAAGTGAGGAGAAAAGGGTGACAAAAAATTCAAAAAATGTGTAAAGGGAACAAAGACGATAGAAACGCCCGGAATAGACACAAGCGCCATGACGTTAGTGTCTAGAGTGGGCATTGGTGTCTTGAGATAAATAATGACATATCTGAAAAGATAGACATACAAGAATCCTTGCGACATTACTAAAAGAGGGTACCTTAATGAAAAATGTTGAATAGAAATACGATAAAAATCAATCAGAGATATAGACGGATAAAAGATAGTGTAACCAATGAATAATTTTCTTACTTAAGATCCATACATATAAGAACATACTAATGACATAGTAAAATAGTAATCTATGTGGGATTTGGTGACTACGTTTTTACCCTCTTTATGTTATTTGATTGAAATGCAAGTAGTTTAAAGGAAGTAAGCAACATACCTGTATAGAGTCCATAGAATCCATATTGGAGAGTGTGCGTGGAATATAGAAACTTGACAGTGTTTAGAACCATGGATCAACATTTTGACCCACATGGCATAATAGGAGACAATAAACTGTCATAATAAGAAGCTTGGATAAATAGTCAAAATGTCATTGGTGTTGTTCGATTGTCTGTCAAAGGTGGTAGATAAGTTTAGGGAGTGATAAATTCACAACCCTATTTTTTTGATAATGAGAGGATTTGGGAATCCTATTACCATAGAAAGAGTGTTGCGGGAGAGAGGTAATTTTTTATATCCTTCCATTATTGATCCTCTAAAATTTCCTACTGATACAGATGGATATAGAAAAATTTCAGTTCTGATTAGTTCTTATTTAGTTCCTATTTAGTTATGATTGTAACTTATTTTTCCTGATTGAAGAACCCAAATAGGAACAGTATACAAAGGGTAATGATTTATCATTGACCCCACTCCTACATTAGCAGGTGTTATTGTTGGTACCCAAATTGATTCTCCCTTAAAAGGTTGAGTACATCATAGTTTTGACAAGAATCTTAGAGGCAAGCAGAGCACGTTGTGAGTTGTTTTGTAGCCGGGGAAGGAATGCAACTTGCTCTTTTGTCACTTCAAATGTGGAGGAATGGGTAGCACCTTTAAGAGGATTTGATCTATCCTCACTTCTTTATGGTTGTGCCTTTCAACTACAGTGAGAGAACCCTTTTGTAGCCTGATGTTTGTGGAGGAGATGGAGATGTCCTTCATTGTAGAGTTATTGAGAAGACCATGAAGAAAACATGATCAATACAACAAAATCTAACTCTCATGAGTTGTCACCCTAGATAATGGAGATATTTTCTAAGCAAGTTTCATGCTACTAAAGACAATGAAAACATGATTTCTTCTGTATGTTTTAGTAACAGAGATTATGCATTTTTACACATACAGGACAAGCAGGGGTAGTATAGGTATGATTGGTTGTTTTTAAATGAATTTTTTGTGGGAGGTGAGGTAGAGATGAACTTGATTCACCAGATCCTTGATAAATTTTACAAAAATGGAGAGCTTGAACAACATGATTCTTCAGGATAGCTAGGATGTTCCTTTAACCAAAATATGTGCTTCAATGGAGGCCCAGATCAACACTTTTCACACAAACTTCAAGGATCCAAAATGAAGGCTCAAATTGGAAAACTTAACTAAACATTATAAACCTATGTTTCATCATGCCTAAGATACCCTCAAAGGCTAACAAAAAATCTTATATTCATGCTAGGAGTCACAGTGATTTTAAATTTTTTTATTTCACTATCAAATGAAAGCTCTTATGATAAATGAAATTGCAAATGCCACCAAACTATCACAAGGATAAGATCTTGTGTGATTCACAAGGATATTTCAATGTAAGATTGCAACAGGAATAAGAAAACTACTTGCAAACATTCATAAATGAAGCAAACACAATTTTTTCCCAAAAATAAGACAAATTAACTCAAGTTTGATTAAATTTATCAGTAGGGGAAAGTTTCTAGAACAATCTCAGAGCTTATAAATGGTTGTACACTCGCAACCACCTTGACATGATCAAATTTAATGCAAAGGAGATAAACATGTTTCTTCATATGGTTTCTCAGAAGGATGGGTTCTATCAATCTTTTCTCTTAGAAAAATCAGTCCCGACCTCTAACACTCTAACCATTTGCACAAAAAATTCATGCAATTTATAATACTTCGTTTACAATAGAGTTTTCCCCCCCAAAACTAGAAACATTCAAAGCATCATTGCGTGTTACGAACTTGACCATGAATCCCAAAATTGGATTTGTAAAAAGGTTGTCAGGTGTGCAGAAGGGAAAATCTCTCCAAATATTTCCAGCATTCAATTCTTCACCTGGTAAGTTGTTCTTCATCTCACGCGTGAACTACTTCCTCCTCCAATCTGTCAAATCTTGTTCTTTGCATGCCAAGGAAGGAAAAAAATGGTAAATCAGATTGAAGCCAATGGTCAGATCACATCTTAATGGAAAAAGACGTTCAGATTCATGGTATTTTTTCCCACCAAACCAAGGATACCAGATTAATGTTCCTCTTCATTTGGCGTGCAGGAGACTCCAAGAAATGATAAAAACCATAAAAATACGCATCCCTAAGAGCTTTGGAGAAAAAATGGCAGAAAATCAGATACAGATGCACAGTTGTCATTGATCTTTCTTTTGAATTTGGACCATCCACATGGGAGATCCGAGTTAAGATAGGCCCGGGGGTTCTTTTTTACTTTTTACACCTTTTGGAAAAAATGCAAAATTTCTCAATTTTCTCTGCCCCTCTGCCTTTGAAAAATGGGCTTGACATGTGTCCCAATGTGGGTCCCCAAGGAACCACAGCTAAATTTTGCTATTTCACCTCTTTTTTGGAAAAGGGAAATTTTTCCAAGTTTTCCCCATAGCTCCGCCCTTCCACTTTTAGTTTCTGATGTGGGTCCAAGTGGAACCATGCTTCCTTTTACACTTTTAACCCCTTTCTCCACAAAAGGAAAATTTTCCAAATTTCCCCTGAAAGTCTGCACCTCCACGTTGACTGGAGAAAATTTTGACTATTCTCTATCGGGCTTGTAGGTCATTTTGATGATTTTAGTCTTTTAAAAACAAGGGGCAAAAATCCAAGTTTCCCCCGATGGCCCACCTCCCCGCCTCTTGACTTTTCAAACCACCATGCATGTCTCAATGGCACATCTTGAGATGGTCCCCAAAAGCTTAGAGATGAAATGAGTGTGGGGTCACTCACTGTCCATTTTAGAGACCTTTTTTCCTTTTTTCCAAAATTTTAACAGGAAAGCATCCATGACTGTCCTGAAGGTCTTGAGATCTCCGCTTTTAACTTTGCCACATGTCCTTCTACAGGGTCAAAGTCAAGAGCCTTTTTCCCTACCGCTTCATATCTATTGAATAACCAATTAGATGTTATCGAGGCAAGCGTTCCAATTTGATAATACCTTTACAAATGTGACCAAAGTGGAAAATTTGACCAAAAAGACCTATCGGGCTGCATCAAATCAAAACTGAACATGGTCCTTCGGGGCAAAAATAGGAATCTTCCTTGCCACTTAAATTTTGTTTTAATCAAAGCCTAGCGGGGCCACGGGGTGAGTTCAAATTTTTTTTCCAAAGTAGCCAAAAAGAACAAGTTCATATGGAATACCTCCACGTGTGCCTCATCCAATTAGAAGAAGCCACATAAGTACCAAAAGAACCAATCAGAATTGAGCGGAGCTACGAGAACAAAATTGCCTTTTTGCCAAAAAAGCAAAAATCAACAAGTTAAAACATTTTCCCTCTATCCCCCGACCAACCAAAAAAGCCACGTCACCATTGAATGTTTGAGGAATAATTTGACAGGAAAAACACACCCGTCAAACCGTCAAAAACACAGAAATTCACCATTCATACCCAGAATGAAATTTTTGCTAAGGATGAATTTTTTGAAACAAAACCAAGTGAAACATGGTTCCAAGCATCTTTTGATCATGGATTTGGATTTTCAAAGGCATATAAATATAAATTGATCATTCTCAAGCTTCCATGGTCGGGGTAAAATAGGAAAAAATGGCAAAGCCCGTAGATTTTGAAGAAATTTACAGGGCAAAAACAGGGCAAACAAGAGACTTCTTCAAAAAAGGGCATGACAATGGATTCTGCAAAAAATCAAGGAATTCAAATGGAGGTAAAAGATTTAGAACATCCACATCGAGAGATAAAATGTTTCATAACACATAGATCTGATGAAATTTCAGGGCAAATGGTGTGAGATCAAAATGAGCACCAACATCGGCTTTAACTCGGGGATGGGCACTCCCTGCGAGTGCCACAAGAACCAAATAGCAGACCAAGTGCCAAGAATAGACCATTAGGAAAATGGATTCAAAGAATAAGCTAGTAGAAGAACAACCACAACCATCCTCCAAAAAATGAACCGAGGAAACAAGCAAAACCAAGTCACCGAGGACCAGAACGAGTAAAAACACAAAAGACAGAAAGCAACCAACAAGTTGTACACTATACAAATGATGCTCACCTTGATTCTGGGGAATCAATCCAGGAAATGTTTCAAGTGCCTTCCATTAACAGGAAATTCGAGAAATTCACCATCCAAATCTTTCAAGAAGAAGGTATGTTCACCAATCTGAATGTCAATGGAGTAAGGGCCCATCCATAAGTGCATCAAATTTACCATGCTTGCCCTTGTCTTCATGTCTGCTATCCCACAATAGCACAAGATCTCCAATGTTGAAAGCTCTGGGAGTGACCTTCTTGTCAAATAACTTCTTCAATTTTTCTCTGAACTTCACATGCCTTTGGTGAGATGCTCTCCTTTCTTCATCAAGTTCAACAATCTGGTTAATGCGAGCCTCATATGGACTAACTTCTTGATCTTCCAGTTGTTGAATGAACTAATATGAGGATAGTTGCATATGCAGGGGTAGCAGAGCTTGAGTGCCATACACCAATTCAAATGGAATTTTTCAGTGGCTCTTTTAACAGTAATTCTGTCAGCCCAAACAACGAAATTTAGTTGTTCACCCCATTTTCTTTTGTTCAGCTCCAAGGTTCTTCTGATAATCTTCAAACAAATTTTTATTACTGGACTCATCTTGTCCATTTCCTTGGGGATTGTAATTAGAAGCATATGTCAAATTGATCCTGTATTCTTTGCACATTGCCACCAAAGGTTTAGCTCTGAAGCTCATGGCATTGTCAGCAACAATTTTAACTGGCACTCCAAACCTGCAGATGATATGGTTCAACATAAAATCCATGACAATTTGGTGTGTTTCTCTTTTGGTGGGGATTGCCTCCACCCACTTGGTGAAGTAATCAGTGGCTACAAGAATCCACTTATGGCCAGCACTTGAAGGGTCTGAAATCTCACCAATGAAATCCATTCCCCATTGCTTGAATGGGGCTTCAATTGATACAGGATTGCAAAGGTAGGGAGCCTGAAGCTTTCAGTCTTCTAGAGAAGCACTGGACAACTCTCACATCTTCTAACCAAAAGAGTTGTATCCTTGAAGAGAGTTGGCCACCAATAACCATCCCTCAAGATCTTGTGTGTTGTGACTCTTCTAGCAAAATTCCCCCCACAAAACTCCTCCATGGAGATCAGCAATTATCTTGGGGGCTTCATCTTCAGTAATGCACCTTAAGAGAACTCCCTCAGGGTTCTTCCAAGCTAACCCATAATCAGTAATGACATATTTCTGGGAAGCCAACTTAAGGGCTCTTTTCTGGTTCTTACTCAAATACTCAGGGTAGTATAGATGTCTGAGATAAAAAATTACATCTTTGTACCACTCAGAACTCATCAATTTTTCAAAAACATCTACCCTTCCTTCTTCTACCTCATTTACCTCAATAGTTTACAAGTTGCTCTCAGCCATAAGCTTAGCCAAGCCCAAACCTCTACACCAACTTTCATGGTTTGGATATCCATGTCATATTCTTGCAACTTGTTCACCCATCTGCATCTTTTTCTTGAGACTTCCATCTCTGATAAGATGTCTTTCACCATAGTGTGGGGAACATAAGCAACAATTTTAGAGCTCAAAATGTAAGGCTTGAAAACCTTTGTTGCTTTTACCAAGACAAATGCTTGTTTCTCCATAATAGTGTATTTCAGCTCAGCCCCCTGCAATGCCTTACTAAAAAAGGCAATTGGCCTCTCAGCCCCTTCATCATCTTTCTGCAACAAGACAGATGCAATAGTGTTCTTTGAAGGAAAAGAAAATAGTTGGAAAGGCTTCTTATAATCTGGAGCTGCTAAAATAGGGGCATGCTTTAATGCCTCCTTGATCCCATTGAAAGCTTGAATGGCATCCTCCTCCCATTTGATGGCCTGGTCCTTCTTTAGCATGCCAGTGATTGGAATGGTCAACTCAACAAAGTTTGATATGAATCTCCTGATAAATTTTATCTACCCAAAGAAGGACTGAATCCCCTTCTTGGTTCTCAGAATTGGGACCTTTCTGATGGCCTCTACCCTTTCTGGATCAATCATTACCCCTTCTTGTGACACAATGTGACCAAGAAATTTTTCCTTTTGTACTCTGAAATGGAACTTCTTTGGATTGAGTGAAATGCCATATTCTCTACATCTTATCAACATTTTCTCCAAGTGCTCTTCAAATGATCACCTCTCTTTCTAGAGAACACAGTTACATCATCTTGGTAGACAACAATAAAATCATTGATGTAACCAACAAAAGAAACATCCATTTCTCTTTGAAAGGTTGCTCCAGCATTCATTAGTCCAAAGGGAATCCTGACATATACATATGTTCCCCAAGGGGTGGTAAAGGTTGTCTTAATTCTTTCTGATTCCTTTACAACAACTTGGTTATAACAAGAGAAGCCATCCAGGGTAGATAGCAGCTCAGAACCGGTCACTAACTGCAACATGTTTTCCATGTTTGGTAAAGGATAATTATCCTTCATTGATGCTTTGTTCAGATTTCTGAAGTCCACACACAGCTTGATGTCACCATTCTTCTTTCTAACTAGTACTAGGTTTGCAACCCAAGAAGAATACCTTGTAGGCTGAATAATCCCTCCATCCCTCAGTTTCTTTAGTTCCTCTTGCATTTTAAGAGATAGGAGTGGATTGATTGGCCTCTGTTTCTACCTAAATGGTTTTTACATTAGATTCCAAGGGAATCTCATGTTGAAACAGATCCTCTCTGTATGCCTTTAGTTCAGAATAAGTCCAAGCCATGCAATCTTGATATTTTTTCAGCAATTGGACATAAGACTGTTTTTCCTCCTTGTTGAGATTGCTTCCCAACCAGATCTTCCTTGGTTTCTCCTTTGTGCCAAGGTCATGCTCCTCAACATCCCTTGAGGTTGTTATGCATCTGTTAATAATGCAAGATCAACATTATCAAAGTTGGATTCAAGAGCAACCAACCCTCTAGGAATGGTATTAGTCTTTAGTTAGATGATGACTTTGCCAAACAAGGTTTCTTTACCCTTTGCTACGCACACCATTGGCTCCCAATCAATAATTTGATTAGAAAACTCCCCTTTGTTCTGTAGAAATATTTTGACCTGAGCATCATCATCAAAAACTTGCCAATGTTTAATGTTGTTAGGTACAGATGGCCTAGTTAACACCTCAACATCATATTCACAATATGGGGATATTGTACAATTATCAAACGAGATCCCAATACTGCAAGTTTTTCTACCAAATCATTGAACTTCCTATCATGATGCACAATATTGAATGAATCAAACATATCAATGAGATCCCAAACTGCATGCTTGTATTGTTTCATTCGCTGATTTTTTGTGGCATAAAGTTTTCTGACTTGCTTTACAATTAATTCTGAATCTCCTTTGACAATGATGTCTTTAACACCATATTTCCAAAAAATCCTCAGACCTAACAATAGTGCCTCATACTCAGTAATGTTTTTAGTGCACTCAAAGTTGAGTTTAAAGGAAAATACAAATTCTTCCTGGCCTAGAGAGATCAGAACAACAACAACACCATTTCCAAACTTGGAGCAAGCTCCATCAAACAATAAAGTCCAAGGAGAGCCTTCCTATTCAAGACACTTTCATTCTTCAATCTTGTGCTCTTTTCCATTAGCAAATCCTACAAAGTTATCAACATCAACACTTGTGTACAATACTTCATAAGATGCATTGTTGGGATCTTCAATAAGGTGCAACATCTTCTTTTCTCCATACAACCTGACAAGGCTGCCCTCAATTGGGATGGTAGCATAGGACATGTCCATTTGAACACTCCCACCAACACTTGCAACCCATTTTCTAGATAAAAACATACCCCACTTGGTTGGGAAATCAACAATAACAACATCAAGCGTCAGGTTTTTACCTGGGTAAGCTGCAAGTTGCACCACTAGACCTTTCACACATCCCACCATTATCACTTCTTTAGAGTCCATAGCAGTACACTTCCCATATGTTGTTATTACTTTGATATCCAGCTCATTCATGACTTCTAGAGGCATAACATTGCATGATGCCCTGAGTCAAACATATAGTTGTGTAGCAATATATCTTTAATGATCAGAGTGGTGAAGAATGGATCCACATTTAGCTGAGACTCCACCAAGGATGTCCCCAAATAAACCTCAGGTGGTTCACCTAGTTCCTCCAACACTGGTGGTGTCTCTAACTCTTCAATGACTGGTGGAGTCTCCACAATGTTTATATTTCTACCTAGGGCAGTCTTCTCCTCTTTCAGCCCCAAATACTCAAAAGCCCTTTTCTTGTGCTCAGGAATCCTAAGCAACTCAACAATTAGAACTGAGATCTTGATCTGACTCAAGACTTGGGAAATATCATAAGGGATAGATTTTGGCAAGGAAACATTGGAAGGAAGGTTGATACACTCATTAGATGGCACATGATTTTTGATAGCTTGGGCATGAGGAGGGGTATGAGTTTTGTTTGGGACAACAAGGCCCTTGGCAGATGCATCTTTCTTAGGAAGCCTCTTTAGGAATATTTGAAAGAAATGGAATTTTTTGGCTTGGCTTGAGGCCCTGTCCCTTTGACAACCCTACTTCTTGTGTTATACTCCTCTTGGGCAACAACAATGTTCATCAACAACTTCCTGTCCTCCTTAGATGGGATTCCTCCATCATACTTCTTTATCATTAAAGCTCTTAAATATTCAAAGTCATTATTAGGAAATTCAAAATCTTGTATCAAGTATCTACTTCTAAAGTATGAGAGGGAGGAAGAATAGGTACCCGGTGGATGCAATCCCAAAAATCAGTAGTAGTTCTAGCACTTATTACCTCAGTTGAATTTTCCCCTTATTGTGAGCTCATGGAGGAACCCATCATACAAACATCATCATCATTATCATCAGCAAATTCTTCTTCTTCTTGTTGATCTTCCTCACATGGAGCATGGGGCATGAAACATCTGTCACACCAATCAATGGCATTTGTCTCCTCCACAACAACAACTCTGGTAGCCAAAGGATCAGGTACTATTCTATTTTCCCTAGCTTGGGACTATTTATTTCCCAATCCAATAGGTCCCTTCTCTCTATCATCAGATCTCTGATCATTTCTATGATGATTTGTAAACCTGTCTTGGCCTTGTTGCTTGTGCTGACCTTGTGAACTCTTCCCAATTCCTTTTTCTGCCCAGGATAATTTGTATGATATTTCTTTGACAGCCCCTGCAAATTTTTAACAACTTCCTCCAAATCAGCATCCTTACTTGTTTGAGGATTTTCCTGTGTTAATTAATTTTACACCCTCCCTTTTTGAAGGCTTTCCAATTGCCTTGATGTTGTTCTCAATTTTCAGAGCCATGGTGAAGGTCTGCCTCAAATTAGTAGGGTTTTTTTCCCTCAAGTAGTAAGCATATTTTTTATCAAATGCATTTGAATATTTGATCAAACATGATTCATCACATGGCCTTAAGCTAACAGGAAATCTCCTCAAGGTCTTTTTAAACCTTGTGTTGAAATCATGTACTGACTCATTAGGATTCTTCTTGATGTTTTCAAATTATGATAGAAGAAACCTAGGGTTAGTTCTATCACCATACTATAATCTAAATGCATTGGTCATCTCTGTCCAAGAATCAATGGAATTATCTGGCAAAGCTTTATACCAGTCCCTGGTATCCTCTTCCAAAGTATGGATAAAAAATTGATATATACATCTTCATATTCAATCTCAAAGTATTCCATCATATTAATAAAAAGATTTAAATGTTGATCACCAATTATAGCATTGTTTCCTTGGAACTTTGGTAATATATTTCTCACATCCTGGGGAACTGCATTTGGATAACCAGCCATCCCTCTAAAATTTATAGGACCAAAAGTATTTACAAACAATGGAGGTCTGGGTGGGGGCTGGGCCATGTTATTTTGAGGAGGTGACCCTGGAGGAGAAACAAATTGATAAGGGGTAGGGGGTATTTGAAACACAAGAGTATAAATTTCAAAATAGATATCCCCTAAAGGCCTGTTTCTTGGAAAACCCTATCAACTTTTGAAAAGACAGGGGCAGAATGAGAAGCAAACTTTTAAAATTCAAATGAAGGCCCCTCTCTAGTTGGAGAATTCAATTCCAAAAAGAGGCTACCTGATTCAGAAGCACTTGAATGGTAGTCTTCAATGATAGGCCGATCACTTTAATCAATGGAGATCCATTTTCTTGACTTCTGATCTCCAACAACCCTCTAGGATTTTCTTCCTTCTGACTTTGTTTTTCCTAGATCTGGAAATAATGTCCTAGCAGGATCCCTAGCAAAGAAAGATCTTCTTCCTTCCATCTTTGCAAAGATTAGTAAAAAATCTCACTTGACAGAGGTTAAGACACTGGTACTTATCAAGAATCAGATCAACAGTAAATGCCACTAAGGATTTCCACCTTAGTTGTGTAAATGCACTAAAATATGATCTGTCAAATGTCTGTCAATAATAGAAATTGGAAATGGAATGATCAGACTTTTCTTTACCCAAATTTATCAATGAAAGCTAGTGCACTAGGTGTAGAAACTTAAAGAATTACACACAACACTTGCAACTTTGAATACTTCTTACAGGCCTGAACATAAGATGATGTTTGAAAAAATTTATTAGCGGTTCAAGCATATAAGAAGTGTTTACCAGGGTCTGAATATGAATTGTAACCACTATGTCATTGGCAACAATGCCAATCGGTGTTGGTACAAAAATTGATTCTCTCTTAGAAGGCTGAGCAACATCACGGTTTTGATAGGAATCTTAGAGGTAAGAAGAGCATGTTGTGTGTCATTTTGTAGCCAGGGAAGGAATGTAGCTTGCTCTTTGTCACTCAGATGTGGAGAAATGGGTAGCACCTTTAAGAGGATTTGATATATCCTCACTTCTTTATGGTTGTGCCTTTCAACCTAGGCTGAGAGGACCCTTTTGTAGCCTGATGTTTGTGGAGGAGATGGATTTTTCCTTTGTTGCAGAGTTATTGAGAATACCTTGAAGAAAACATGAGCAATATAGAAAAATCTAACTCTCACAAGTTGTCACTATAGATAATGGAGATATTTTCTAAGCAAGGTTCAGGCTACTAAAGACAATGAAAAACTGATTTCTTCTGTATGTTTTAGTAACAGAGATTATGCATTTGTATACACACATAGGACAAACAGGGGTAGTATGGGTATGATTGGTTATTTTTAAATGAATTTTTGGTGGGAGGTGAGGCAGAGATGAAATTGATTCACCAGATCCTTGAGAAATTTTACAAAAATGGAGAGCTTTAACAACAAAATGCTTCAAGATAGCTAGGATGTTCCTTTAACCAAAATATGTGCTTCAATGGAGGCCCAGATCAACACTTTTCACACAAACTTCAAGGATCTAAAATGAAGGCAAAAATTGGAAAACTTAAATAAACATTATCAACCTCTGTTTCATCACGCCTAAGATACCCTCAAAGGCTAACAAACAATCTTATAGTCATGCTAGGAGTCACAGTGATTTTAAATTTGTTTATTTCACTATCAAATGAAATCTTTTCTTATGAATAAAAATTGCAAATGCCACCAAACTATCAGAAGGATAAGATCTTGTGTAATTCACAAGGATTTCAATGTAAGATTGCAACGTGAACAAGAAAACTACTTGCAGACATTCAGAAATGAATCAAACACAAAATTTTCCCAAAAATAATGCAGATTAACTCAATTTTGATTAAATTTAGCAGTAGGGAAAAGTTTCTAGAACAATCTCAGAGCTTGTCAATGGTTGTAACACTCGTAACCACCTTCAGATGATCAAATTTAACGTAAAGGAGATAAACAAGTTTCTTCAGATGGTTTCTCAGAAGGATGGGTTTTATCAAGCTTTTCTCTTAGAAAAATCAGTCCCGACCTCTAACACTCCAACCATTTGCATGATAAATTCATGAAAAATATAATACTTCATTTACAACAGATTTTTCCCCCTAAAACAAAAAACATTCAAAGCACCATTGCATGTTATGAGCTTGACCATAACTCCCAGAATCGGATTTACAAAAAGGTTATCAGGTGTGCAGAAGGAAAATCACTCCAAATATTTCCAGCATTCAATTCTTCACCTGGTAAGTCATTCTTCATCTTGCGCACGAACTACTTCCTCCTCCAATCTGTCAAATCTGGTTCTTTACATGCCATGGAAGGAAAAACTGGATAATCAGATCGAAGCCAATGGTCAGATCACATCTTAATGGAAAAAGATGTTTTTAGATTTTTTCCCACCAAACCAAGATATCATATTAATTTTCCTCTTCATTTTCTGTGTAGGAGACTCCAAGAAATGATAAAAAAACCATAAGAATACACATCCCTAGGAGCTTTGGAGAAAAAAGGTGGAAAATCAGATACAGACGCACACTTGTCGTCAATCTTTCTTTTGAATTTGGACTATCCACGTGGGAGATCTGAGTTAAGAAAGGCCTGGGGGTTCTTTTTTACTTTTAACACCTTTTTGGAAAAATGCAAAATTTCTCAATTTTCTCCGCCCCTCCGCCTTTGCAAAATGGGTTTGACACGTGTCCCAATGTGGGTCCCAAAGGAACCGTGGCTAAATTCTGCTATTTCACCTCTTTTTTGGAAAAGTGAAAATTTTCCAAGTTTGCCCCACAGCTCCACCCTTCTACTTTTAGTTTCTGATGTGGCTCCCTGTGGAACCACACTTCCTTTTACACTTTTAACCCCTTTCTCCACAAAAGGAAAATTTTGATGATTTAACCCCTTTTACACTTTTAACCAAGGTCTCTATTGGGCCTGCGGGTCATTTTGATGATTTCAGTCTTTTGAGTAACAAGGGGCAAGAAATCCAAGTTGCCCCTGATGGCCCGCCTCCCCACCTTTTGAATTTTCAAACCACCACACATCTCAATGGTGCATTTTCAAGAACCTTATAAAGCTTCAATATGATTTGGTAGAGGCACGCTTCCATTTTAGAACATTTATCCCATTTTTCCAAAAGGGTAAATTATCCAACTTCCTTTCGAAGGCCCACATCTCCACTTTTAACTTTGCCATGTGTCCTTCTGTGGGGTTAAAGTAAGACATTTTCCCTTCCACTTCATATCTATTGAATAACCAATTAGATGTTATCGGGGCCATGGGGCCAATTCAATATTTTTAACAAATGTAACCAAAGTGGAATATTTCACCAAAAAGACCTGTTGGGTTGCATCAAACCAAAAATGAACATGTATACACCTTCGGGGGAAAAATAAGAAATCTTCCCCGCCATTTAAATTTTTCTTTAATCAAATCCTAGCGAGGCCATTGGGTGAGTTCAATTTTTTTTCCAAACTATCCAAAAATATAAAGTTCATAAAACAAAGCCGCCATGCCTCATCCAATTAGAAGAAGCCACACGTAAGTACCAAAAGAACTAATCAGAATGGAGTGGAGCTACAGGACCAAAATTCCCTTTTTGCCAAAAAATAGAAAGTGAAAAGTTAAAAAATTTTCCCACCATCCCCTGACCAACCAAAAGAAGCCATGTGATTACCAAAGGCCGAGGAATAATTTGACAGGAAAAGATGCCCGTCAGACCGTCAAAAACACAGAAATTCACCATTCATGCCTAGAATCTGATTTTTTGCTAAGGATGAAAAATTTTGTAACAAAACCAAGTGAATCATGGTTCCAAGCATCTTTCAATCATGGATTTGGATTTTCAAAGGCATACAAATATAAATTTATCATTTTTGAGCTTCCATGGTCTGGGGAAAAATAGGAAAAAATGGCAGAGCCCACAAATTTTGAAGAAATTAGGGCAAAAACAGGGAAAACTCATATACTTCTTCAAAAAAGGGCATGGAAATGGATTTTGCAAACAAATGAAGGAATTCAAATGGAGGTCAAAGCTTCAGAACATCCACATCGAGAGATAAAATGTTTCATAACATGCAAATCAAAGGAAAATCAGGGAAAATGGTGCAAGATCAAAATGAGCACCAATAGTTATGATTTCAATAGTGCTATATTTCTTCCAAGTTAGGTCATCTTAAAGTGATGGTCATTATAATGTGGCTCCCAAGTTAGGTTATCTAGGAGTGATAGTGAGTGTGATCATTTCATTAATTGATAGATTTGAGTAATAGTATTTGATTAAAAATGATTCTATTTAGCTAATTGATATAAAAACATAGGATTTGTAGAGGAAATGAAATGATGTCTCATTTCCCCCACTCCTATAGTAACGGGTGTTTAAATTTGAATAGTGCTAGATGTATTCCAAGTTAGTTCATCTAGAACCAATGGTGATTGTAATGTGGCTCTCATGTTAGGTCATTTGGGATCAATAATGATTGTGATAATTGCATTTATTGATTGATTTGAGTGATAGTAGTTGATTGATATAACAACATACTGATGATATAGTAAAATGGTAATATGTGTGTAATTTCATGTCTACATTTAACCCTCTTAATGTTATTTTAATTAAATTAAGATAGTTTAAATGATGTAAGGAATATACATGTATAGAGTCCAGAGAAGCCATATTGGAGAGATTGGGTAGAATATAATAACTTGTAGCGTGGTGAACCTTAGATCAACATTTTGACGCACATGGCATAATAGGAGATAACAACATGTCATAAGTAGCAACTTGGAGAAATAGTCATGACATCGTTTTTGGTGACATCGTTGGGGAGTGATCAATTCCCAACCTTATTTTCTTGATAATGTGAGGATTTGGGTGTCATGTCGCAAGAGAAAGTCTGTTTTGGGAGAGAGGTCATTGTTTCTCTCCTTCCATTATTTATCCCCCAATAGTTCCTACCGATGTAGACATATAGAGAAAAAATTTAGTTTGGATTAGTTTTGATTTAGTTCTGATTATAGATTTGTTTTTCTTTATTAAAGAATCCACATAGGAGCACTATAGGAAAGGAAATGAAATCTCATTTCCCCCACTCCTACACTAACAGGTGTTTCAATTTTAATATTTATAGATGTCTTCCAAGTTAGTTCATTAGGAAGTGATGGTGATTGTAAGGTGGCTCCCAAGCTAGGTCATCTGGGAGTTATAATTGTCGTGACCATTACATTAATTGATTGATTTGAGTAATAGTAGTTGATTAAATAAGATTGTGTTTAGTAGATTACTCAAAAAGATTATTTTATTTTTCCCCAAATTAGGTCATTTGGGGTAGATAGATTTGAAATAGAAACAAGCATTGTTTATCGTATATAATGTGTAATCGTGTTTGAATGAGATCAGAGATAATTGTGATAGTAATATCTAAGGAGTGTTAATTAATTATATTTTATTATGAGAAGGATTATAAGATGATCCCAATTTTATGGCCCCCTTTTGGAGAAAGGGTGAAGGGTGGATAAATGAACATTGAGCTAAAAAAAAACGTATAAAAATTTGTAATAGGAAAAGAGAAGTAGTAGTATTACAAAAGTATGTGTATGTGTAGTAGTATTACACAAGTATGTGTTTTTATGTGTTAAGTATGTGTATGTAAGATTGTGAAATTTGTATGGTATGGTGCTAGAGGAGACCACAATCCATATGGCACAAATGTGTAGAAAAACATACTAACGAGGCTCAAGATATGAGTGAAATTGTGTAACTTGTATTATTTGTAGTAATAGTGGAAAATAATAACTGTACTATATGGTAAATTTGGATTACTATATATAGTCATAGTGAAAAAATTAATTATAATTTCATTTATACTGAGATTATTTGAGTTTTTGAGCTCTGACCTATGAGGATTCATGAGTTAGAGTAGTTGGTTTGATGAGATTTGAGAGAATGAAGACAGTTGTGGCTTTGTAGACAACCGATGAGCTGGTATGTATGATGATTTTTGAAAAAAAAAATGTAACCAAATGTTCGGTTTTATTAGTTTTAGTAGAAAATTAATTTTTATAGTATTATGCATTTTTGACTAGGAAAGAAGTGGTCAGGATGTTTTTATCCTTTGAGACACTACCACCTATTTGGTGGTGCTACTGACCTACGTCGAGGAACTAGTGATCTATATATGTGCACAAACATCTAAGGGTAGGTTTTTTGTAATGTCTTGTTATATGAACGTATTTTAATTAATGTGATGTTGTTATAACTAATTTTGAATGTTGTATTTTATGTTAATATCATGATTATGTTGTTTTTCTTTGTTGTGTAGAGGGATATAAACAAAAGAGTTTCGTGCGGGCCATCACTTGAGTGTTATAATTACATTGGAGTTGTCAGATGCTGAGTGGAATATATTGGTCTGTTCCATCCTATGGCACATTGCTAGGTTGGGGTTGATACCCCATAAAATGACTCTGTTGACTACTTTGTGTGAAATATGGTACACGGATAATTGCACATTCTAGTTGACGACATGCGAGATGATGGTGAAATTAGAGGAAATATATATGATACTACAACTACCTATACTATGAGAGAGATTGTAGAGTATGGCGGTGTTGGATGCCCGAAGTTAGATGAGGGTGGCGTATCGATATTTTGTAGGGGTTCAAGTACGTTCGGAGACATATACTAGGTTAGATGATATTTTTAGATCTAGGGTTCCATGATTACGAAATTCATTACAGTTGTCATAGATTCATCCATGGCAGTAGAGGGTGGTGTAATAGGTATTTTATACAGGATGCATGATATTTGTCACAATATAAATGAGTATAGTACTAGGTATGCATGGGCATGATACGTGTCAACACATTTATAGAGGTTCTTGGATGGATTCACGTGAGGTGGTCATGGTGGTCGGCTAGGAGCCATTACTTTGTTACATGTGTGGGAATATGAGCATTTTGTTATATTAAGGCCAATTAGTGGGTCGGGTAGGAGATATTTTTTGTGAGGTTGGAGGGTACACTTAGTAGAAGGATGGGTACGACCACATATAGGTCGAAAATAGATTACATGGATCCTGGGGCCATTACATGGAGGAATTATAGAGACTATGGAGGCTTGGTGGATGATGGTGAGGATTTTTGGTGCATATGACACACCATTTGGCTAGAGGATCATTTTCTAGGGGAAAATGAGTTGTTCCAGGGTGAGAGAGTATCGAGATAGTTCAGCATGGCCCAGGACATGCCTCTAGGATCATATATATGGTGTATATATTCTAGGGCAGTGAGATAACCAGATTTAAGGCCAGACCCAACAGGGGCACATCTAGTGCTATTATAATTTGATGAGGGAGGTCTGGCCATAGGGCCTATACTAGTTAATGATGTGGGCTATACTTAGGCTTATAGTCAGTATTGGGTGACACATCAATGGATGTTTCTATTTCCAGTGGTTGTAGATATGATAGGGGATCCAAAATTTGGAGGAGTTGAGGTCCAGGAACATGCTCCCGAAGTAGATGATGTAGCAGCAGCTCAAATAGAGCGTAAGTATCGTTAATTATTTGTTTATGTATGTATTAATATTATCAACAAATATGTAGATGTGTAGTTGCTAAAATTTGTTGTGTGATTATAGGAGGTACTTATTGTTCACTGATTGTGGACACCTTCATACTCACGTTGACTCGGAACATGCCCCTAGATGTGCTCATGGGAGGAGTGATGCAATTGTCGGTGAGGATACCCATTTATTTGATCCAATGGCTATAAAAGTGGTGACGTGCATGGTTTTGATGAGTGGGTGTGATGAGGCTCATGTAGAGGCAGAGTGAACAATAGAGGTTGTTTGAGGAGGAGGCTAAGATCAAGATATATTTGCATGATATGTGGAGCTACAGTGTCGATATGCAGAGTAGACAATAGAGCTTGTTGTGTTACAAAGCAAACTTGAGAGATATAGAGGATGAGATAAGAGATGTAGTGTGAGTGGTGAGACTTCTAGTTCTATAGTTGTCGCGATTGTAGATAGTGATAACAAGGATGATAGATGATGTATCATATATGATGTATTGATGCATGGGGAATTCCCCCCAGTGATTGTATTTTTTAACTTATTATTTTTAATTACACACACACACACACACACACACACACACACACACACACACACACACACACACACACACACACACACACACACACACACACACACACACATATATACACATGTGTTGATGTTGCATTTATTGGTGATGTGCATTATATACTATGTGATGATTATGATTTGCACTTATTAGTGATTGTTGAGTTTTACTAGGTTCAATGTGCATTGTTGGAATGATTTATCTGGTATATATTATTGGTTGTGTTAAATATGTTACAATCTGGGAAGAATAACCAAGTAAAGAACTAGATAAAGAATGCATGTAAATAAGAATGCATGATATAGCATATGATAAATAGAAATGTATGTATATGGGATGTAATGTTGTAGATAAGTGAAACCAGAAATGTGATTTTAATTAGATAATAGAGTAACATAATGATGCGTTGATAATGGTATAAGGAGGAGATGTAAAATAATATCTGAAATCACATGTGATGACTGTTGGTGCTCAAAATAGTCTCGCCCCATTTTTCCATTGAAAATCTATGAATTTATGGCCTCTGCCATAAATTGTCTCCCTGTGTTGTGCCTGAAAACTCTCTACCTTCCTTTTTTTTCCATAATAAATTTGTTCCTGGGTCAAGGATCACATATGGATCCATGGTTGTTTTCTCATTTCTCTGTTTTTCTGGAAAGGGTCTATAATTTGGGTCTCCTATTCTCTATTCATCTAAAACTCAGGCTCTCCTATTCTTTCCACTTTCCACAGTCATGATTTGTTGTCCTTATCATTTTTTCCCTAAATACTTGAGGAAAAATGAATGAATGTAGCTCAGAGGAATGTATTTGAGCCTTGTAACATTTCTAAATTCTCTATCCTTATAGAAATTTTCATCTCTAGGCTCAAATTTATGGTTTGATAGACATTTCTCCTGATTAAATTTACATCCTTGCATCAATAGGAAATGTGGCCTCTATTGGTTGGATACGGCTCAGCAGGGTACTTCAAAACTTTATGAATCGCCTCAACTTGAAAACTTTTCTGCGTGGAAGAACGACACTCATTTGAAGATTTTATTTTTGGTTGGCCTTGGAGTTACACTGTGAAGACACATGGAGGTTTCCGCTGCTTTTCCCAGTATTAGATATAATGTAGCCATTACTATTTGGCAGGACATGGAGACGTGGTGAGCCCACGATCGTTCAAGGTCTCCACTTTGAGCATCATTTTGAAATTGCTCCATGAATACATGTGGAGGCTTCCGTCGGGTCTTCCCATACTTTTTTTTTTTCCAAAATATTTTGAGAGGCCTGGGACACATGGAGGGACCACGCATGTTTGAGGACCGTCCTGTGAGTTTATTTTTAAAGATGTGTCAGGAGGACACTTGGAGGCCTCCGCTCACCTTTTATTTTTCTTGGACTTTTTAATGGCCAAAGGAGATTACCTCAGACCCTGATACATGGCACCTTCCACTGAGATTTAAGCCTTCAAACAAGTTTTTCTGGGCCAGGACATATGGTGAGCCCACGCTCATTCAAGGTCTCATCTTTTGGGGACCATCTCAAGATGTGTCATTATGACACAAGGCAGTTTGAAAAGTAAAAGGGGCGGGGAAGCAGACCATTGGAGGAAACTTAGATTTTTTTCCTCTTGTCACCAAAAGGATTAAAGCATCAAAATGGACCGCAAACCCAACGGAGAATAGTCAAAATTTTACCCTGGTCAAGGGGTGGAGCTGTGGGTGAAACTTGGAAATTTTTCCTGTTTTCCAAAAAAAAGAGGTGAAATAGCATAATTTGGCCATGATTCCTCTAGGACCCACCTTAGGACACGTGTCAGGCTCATTTCTCAAGCGTGGAAGTGTGGAGAAAAATGTGAAAATTTTACTTTTTTCCAAAAGTTACAAAAGGAAAAAAGGAACCCGTAGGTCCTGTCTTAAAAGTAGATCTCCCACATGGACAGTCCAAATTCAAAATAGAAATCAATGGAAGTTGTGCATTTGTATCTTATTTTTCTACCTTTTTCACTCCAGAGCTCTTAGGGATGTGTATTCTTGTGGTTTTTTATCATTTCTTGGAGTCTCTTGTACGCCAAATAAAGAGGAACATTATTTTGGTAGCCTGGTTTGGTGGGGAAGGTCTGTAAACATATCTCACCAATAAATATGCAATCTGACTTTCATATTTGACCCAATTTTTATTTCCTTGGCATGTGAAAGACCTATTGATATCTTGGTTTGGTGAGGAAAATCCGGGGATGTCTTTGAAAGAGGGAAAAAAAAAGAACCAATGTCGAAAACAAATGCACCACAACGAAGTTGCACTCTGATGGTAACATCAAGCTCCAATGCAATAAACAAGATTTGAATCAATGGAAAGAAAATGCAAGTAAGAAAATAGGTCTACTCATGCTCATAGATCAAAAAAAGGAAGTACAAATAGGGGTGTTATGTAACCCCCATGCCTAAACAAGGAAAGAAAATCAATGACGCCACTAGCGCATATGACGTGACTGACGCATATGATGCCACTAAAGGAGGAGTTACAATTCCAAATAAGGAATGTAACTCCTATGACACACTGACACAAATGACAATGACAGATTCTATGACAGAATCTGACACTTGTAATTTGACTTCCTAATACCTATGACTCTCACAAGGTGAGATGACTCACCAGGTGATGTGGACGATGACTAGGCATGTCACACACACAAACACCCCCCCTTCATCGAAGTCAAGGAAGAGGTCAAGGTAAGCCAAAATAGAAAAGAAGACTCCCCTAGACAACTAAGAAAGATGTGTCAATGGGGCCTGACAACTAAAAGCCTGATAAGATGCCCATATACAAAGAACATCTTTCTGGAAAGAAGAAGAGGAGAAGAAAGAGGACTATATATCCTGAAGAAGATGGGCGGCTGTAGCAGACCTCACCCCAAGAAGAGACCGCAAGTGAAGAAATTTCACCTCAGTGAAAGGCTTGGTGAATATGTTTACAACCTGATCAGCTGTCTGAACATATTGTATGTTGATGATGTTCTCATGTATCAGCTCCCATATGAAGTGCATGTGAATCTCAATGTGCTTCGTCCACTAATGTTGAATTGGATTTCTACAAATCAATATAGTGTTCATGTTGTCATAGTAGATAATGGCAGGCTACCAAAATTGGATGCCAAACTCTATCAAGATACCCTGTAACTAAACAATTTCTATGGCAGTGTTAACTACTCCTTTGTATTCTACTTCTATCGATGATATGGTAATGGTGTTCTGCTTCTTGCTGGACCAACTGAGAGGACCTGAACCAAGAGTGAAACTGTAGCTTGAGGTAGACATCTGATGATCTAGATCACCTACCCAATCTAAGTCTGCAAACCCAACCAAGTCAATCTTAGTCCCTTTTAAGTAATGAATACCATCTGTGTGAGTGCCTCGAACATAGTGAAGTATTTTCTTTACTCCTTTTAAATGCAGCTCATGAGGCTCCTGCATAAATATGGACACGATCCTGACAGTATACGATAGATATGGCCGAGTGTGAGTAAGGTAGATCAAGCTCCCCACCAACTACCAATAAAGGGTACTCTCAACTAAGGGGGAAGAGAAATCAGAAACCAACTTGACCCCAGAAAGAAAAGAGTAGGTGAGGACTTGCAATCAGACATGTGAAACTGAGCAAGCAAATCAAGAGAGTACTTAGGTTGTGAGATCATAATTCCTGAGTCAGATTGTGAAATCTAGATCCCAAGAAAGTAATGAATCAACCCTAAGTAAGACATGGATAACTTGTTGGCCAAGGAGATCTTCACAGAATCAATGATAGAGGAAGAGCTACCCGTGATCAACAAGTCATCAACATAGAGAACAAGAATAAGCATGGATTCATCCTGCCACAAAATATACACATTTGGGTCAGAGTGATACTGAGTGAACCCTGATGCAAGTAAAAAGGAGTCCATCTTGGCATACCAAGCCTGAGGGGCTTGTTTAAGGCCTTAGAGAGACTTTTTTAACTTGCAAATGAGGGATGGATCATGGACATAACCCGAAGGTTGTTCCATATAGATCTCTTCTTCTAGGTCCCCATGAAGGAAGGCACTCTTAACATCCATTTGGTGGAATTCCCATCTGTTAACGGCAACGATGGCAAGGGTCAATCGAATGGAATTCATCTTCACAACTGGAGCAAAGGTTTATGAGTAATCAACCCCAGCTACCTGGGAGAAACCCTTAGCTACAAGTCGTGCTTTATACTTCTCGACTTATCCATTGGCTCCATACTTTGTTTAATATATCCACCTACACCAAATGAATTTTCTTCCTTTCAGAAGAGGGGTAAGATCCCATGTGTCATTCTTTATGAGTGAGGAATACTCCTCATCCATAGCAGAATCCCACTCAAGAATCCCAGAAGCTTCTTGGAAAGATGGTGGATCAGAAGCAGAGCTGAAGAAGGAGTGGGGTCTAATGAAACTCGAGCGAGTATGTCTCTCATATGAAGGATCTCCAACTAAATCTCCAACACTCTATAAATTATTCCTGGCCCAAAGAGGTCCCGAAGGTTCAAGCTTTGAGTCAGAAGATTCTTCATTCAAGTGAGAAGGGACATAGTCCTCATCATCACTACTATTAGAATACAAAAGACTCAGAAGTTTGAGGATCGGGAGGAGTAGGGAGAGGAGGAACTCGCTCAACAACATCATCATCTGATGAGTCAGAATCTGAATTAGTGGAAAAATAACCTCAGTGGAAGTAAAATTCAAGGATGACTCATCAAACTTCACACTCCTCTCAATATAGAGCTTATGGGTAGTAGGGTTCAACAATCTATATCTCTTCATGCCATCAGGATACCTAACAAAGATACAAGGTTTGAATTGTGGATCCAATGCCTTGCATTTCTTCTTGGGAATCCTAGCCATAGCCTTGGATCTGAAGACTCAAAAGTGCTCAACATCAGGCTTGTGTCTAAACCAGGCTTCAAAGGGTGTCATCCCTCTTACTGCCTTATGTGGAACACGATTTTGAATGTAACAAGCACAATTCACTACTTCAGCCTAATACTGCAGAGGAAGGGACTTTGAGTGAACCATACAAGTGGCCATCTCCTTTAAAGTTCAGTTCTTTCTTTCTGCAACTATACGTTGCAAAGAAATCCCCTCAAAAGTGTAAAAATCCTCAAACCTATTACTCACATACTTTCCTCCATTGTCGAGTTTGAAGAACCTTGATAGACTATTCTGCTTGTTACTCAGCAAGAGCCTTAAAGTTTTGAAAATGCTCAAAGACTTCAGACTTAAGCTTAAGAAAATATACCCAAGTATAACGTGAAAAGTCATCAATGAAGGTTATTATATATAGAGCTCTAGTGAAAGAAGGAGATGGAAAGGGGCCAGAAACATCACTATGAACAAGATCCAAGGGATGCGTAGTTCTCCAGGATTTTCCCTTATCAAAGTTTTTTTTAGGATGCTTTCCGAGGGTGCAACCCTCACAAAGACCTTTAGAAAACTTAACTCGGGGTAACCCGTTGACAATTTTGTTTTGGCTCAATTATTCAAGGTAACGATAATTAAGATGCCCAAAACACTCATGCCATAGCTTGCTAACCTCATTTGCATGAGTGAGCAAGGCATTGGGCGTCAAATTAGAAGAGAAGTGGGAAAAGGTATACAACCATGAACAGTGATCCACCTTTCCCTCAGCCACAGTGCAATCAGAGTTAAGCTCATGAATAATCACCGAGTTAGGACCAAATTTCACTCGCATTCCTTCACCAAGGTGGGTGATTTGGTAAACCGATAGGAGATTGGTAGAGAGATTGGGAACACTCAACACTTGGTTAAATGTTCCACCTTCTATCTCTACCAATCCACTACCGAAAACCGATACATGAGTGTCATCACCCAACGTGATTTGGGAAATACCACATGGTTCAATGCTAGAGAATTCAACCTCTGAAGAAGCCATGTGGTGTGAGGCACTGAAATCAATAATTCAAGTTGATGATGGAGCTGATCTAGCTATGAGGGCCTTACCTTTCTTCTTTTCATTTATAGACTCCTTTGCATTATAAAACTCTCCCTTCTGAGCATTTTGTTTAACGGATTCAGGAACACTTATTTTATATTTCTCAAGTAAATGAGTTAAGTGATCAATTTGTTTCTAAAAAAAATGATGCTCATCGTGGCCAGATTTCTTACAATAAGAGTATTTAAAGTTTTCCTTCTTTTCTTTAGGCTCAGAAGTCGAAGTGTTAGTGTTGGGCTTAGCTGGGGTTTGGTTGGTATTGGTTTCTTTCTTAGGTTGGTCCTTTGTTTCTTTCTTCTTTTCATTTTTCTTGCCCTTATTCTCCATAAGGGCATGTGACTTGGATTTTAGAGTCCCCATTTGAATGAGTTTGTCCTGTTCTCGAATGAGTTGGGATAAAAAAACTGTCAAAGGAGGGCATTGTCCAAGTATTACCCAAGGCGGCTTTCGTGGCATGGAAAGTTGAAACGAAGAAAGAGTATTCAGGAACTAATTTAGAAAGCATCAACAAGATCAATTGAGAGTCTTTCTTTTCCACTTTACATTCCTTTAGAAGCAGTCTAGTGTGGATAAACTTTGAGAAGAAGGCATGCAAGTTTTCAAAGGCACTAGGATTTAACCCTAGTAGTTCATTCTCTAACTCATGCACTCTCATGTCATCTTACTTCCCAAACATATCGTCGAGAATGTCTCCACACTTTATCAGGTGTTGAGGAAGTTTCAATGTGGAAGAGAAATTTGGGAGAGATGGACATACAAAGAATACCTAAGGCTTCATCACAACGGTTGAACCTCTTATATTTTTTGAGTTCATCATTAGGTTCAGTCTCTAACCCCATGCCGACACGGTATAACCCTTTACTTTGTAAAACCAATATAGTTTTATATTTCCATTCAAAGAAGTTAAAAAGTCGTGAGCCACTGGTACTTTAGAGATATCCATAATGAAGAGATAGAACCAAAGGATGTAGAAGGAAGGAGAGAGGAGAAAAGAAACAACCAACCCAAAACAATATCACACCCCCTGACTTTGGCACTTTATAGTTCAGTGCATTGATTACAATTAGATGCGAATGTGTGCCAAGAACCAATCTGTCACTCACCTTGGAATCAACGTAATAACGTACAATTAGTGAAGACAACAATCAAGGTTCGTTGGGCACAGCAGTTCGACACTGCAAGCAAGCACAAGAATGAAACAAAAAAAGAAGGGGAAGGGAGGGATTTGTGAGAAACAATTTATCACGTCACACAAAAGAATCCCTTTATTGTAAAACCATGGCAGATGTACTCCCACAAGTCCACAAGCAATAAACGGATAAAACAAGACTCGAAATGAGTTAAATTAAGCAATACAAAGACACCCCCCAGAATGCGGCACTTTATAAAATAGTGAATTTACAAAACTAATAATCCCATCAACTAGAGTGTGAAGAAACATGCAAATTTGACTAAAGAAGTGCTCAAAACTAAGCAACAAGTCAAAATTTATACCAAAAACCAATTCCTGTAACTGATGGAAAAATGCTAATAAGCCTACAAATGGATTAAAAAAGTTCCCTAAATGCATGCAAAGGGTGTCATATGTATGCTCGTTGGAAATGGCATTGAATTTTAGATAGGGTTTGTTTAAATTGCAAGGGGGATTAGTCTCCTGCCAACCCTGAACCTCACCCTTCGTATTCATCACTCGAAGGAAGGAAATTAAAACAAGCAAAAAACTATCCAAAAATAATTACAATGTCAATTAAATGTTTTACACCTTAAAATATTTAAAAAGGTGATTGATTTAATAATAAGCAATCCTTTTTTAAGAAAAGACGGAAGGAGGCCACCGTTGAACTGAGTTGTTGTCGAGGAAGACTCCAAGTAGGAGGGCCCACATGCAAGAGGATAGGTGAAATGGTTGTGTAGCTGTGCAGGCTGAGTTTTAGTGCAAAGACTACTGAGGTGGGTCAAAGGAACCTGTCGATTTGACAAAGTAATGGTTTAAGAAGGATGAAAATTCAGTTGAAGGAGATGAGTAGCGAGGATCCTCTGGAGATCACCATGAACACCACAACCACACAGTCAAAGATCACCACAGGTCGGAGCTAGGTAGCGGTGGATGGAACAACACATAGTCCAAGAAAAATGGACTGAACTAGGTTCCATGAATTGAGACAAGCCTGCAGATGTGAGAATCCAGTGCCCAACGTTGAATACTGTAGGTTTTAACGCTAGGTCTGAGGATACACTAGTAAAAACACAGGTTAAAACAGCTAAAAAATGAGCCACCAAGCACAAGTTAAAACAAAAAAAAAATGAGCCACCACGTTAAAAAAACAGCAAACTGACAATGTACCAGCATAAGTTACAAGCTCATACCATATGCTTCCACATAGAGAGAAACCCAGGTTAGAAATAGTGCAGAGGTCGGTGGTCAAGCTATAACAGACAGTGTCATGAGTTGATAAAGGTTGTTCATGAGCACTCAGCAAAAGCCAAAGCAAGGACAACACCATGACTATGTAAACCATATACAATACCACGGGAAAAAATGGGATGTTCGTGTGATAGATGGTTTCAGGAGTAACTGCCGAGCATAAATAGTGCACATAGGAAGAGCTCTAAACAAGTGTTTTTCCATCAAGATGTTTACCGAAAAACAACAAAATCTGGTGGTAAAAAAATACAACCCTACACACATGCACAAACCCCCAAAAAACGTGAAAAACTCCAAGAGAATTTTTTTTATCAAATTAGTAGGATTCAAAAATAATAATAAAAAAAATTGCACAAGGAAATAAGAAGAAACCAGAAGTAATAAGCAACTGATAAATGAAGAGTGCACATTTTACCGAAACCAGCTCTGATACCATGAAAGAGAGAAAAATGAGAACCGATATCAAAAACAAATGCACCACAATGAAGTTGCACTCTGATGATAACGTCAAGCTCCAATGCAATAAGCAAGATTTGAATTAATGGAAAGAAAATTCAAGTAAGAAAACAGGTCTACTCATGCTCATAGATCGAAAAAAGGAAGTACAAATAGGGGTGTTGTGTAAATGCCATGCCTAAACAAGGAAAGAAAATTAATGATGCCACTGATGTATATAACGTGACTGATGCATATGACACCACTAAAGGAGGAGTTACAATTCCAAATAAGGAATGTAACTCCTATGACACACTGACACAAATGACAATGACATATTTTATGACAAAATATGACACTTGTCATTTGAATTCCTAAGACCTATGACTCTCACAAGGTGAGATGACTCACCAGGTGATGTGGACGATGACTAGGCATGTCACACACACCAACAGTCTTTTACCATTAAGATGAGATCTAACCTTTGGGCTCGATCTGATCTTCCATTTTTCTTCTTGGGCATGCAAAGAACTAGATTGGACAGATTAGGGGTGGAAGTGGTTAGTGAGTAAAAGGAAGAGTGATCTACTAGAGGAAGGAGTTGAATGCAAAATATGTTCGAAGAGATCTACCCCCTGAGCACCTGATAACTTTTTACATATTTGATTTTGCAAATCACGATCAGGATCATGGCGAGCACTGGTGCACTCAATGTTTGGGTTTTTTAGAGGGGAAAAATTTGTTGCAAAATTTTATAAATGACATGATTTTTGTCGTGAAAGGGGTCGGAGGTTGGAAGGTTGGAGTGTTAGAGGTCAAACTAATTTTGTAAGAAAAATCTTGATAGAACCTGTCTTTCTGAGAAACTATCTGAAGAAACTTGTTTATCTATTTTGTGTCAAATTTGATCATGTCAAGGTGGTTGCGAGTGCACATCCATTGAAAAGCTCTGAGATTGCTCAAGAAACTTTCCCCTACTGATAAATTTAATCAAACTTGAGTTAATTTGTGTGATTTTTGGGAAAAATTTGTGTTTGCTTCATTTCTAAATGTTTACAAGTAGTTTTTCTTGTTCCCATTGCATTCTTACATTGAAATCTGTATGAATCACAGAAGATCTTATCCATGTGATATTTTAGTGGCATTTGCAATTTCATTTATCAGAAGATATTTAATTTGATAGTGAAATAAAAAAATTTAAAATCATTGTGACTCCTAGCATGACTATAAGATTGCTTGTTAGCCTTTGAGGGTATCTTAGGCATGATGAAACAAAGATTGATAATGTTCAGTTAAGTTTTCCAATTTGAACCTTCATTTTGGATCCTTGAAGTTTGTGTGAAAAGTTATGATCTGGGCCTCCATTGAAGCACATATTCTGGTTAAAGGAACATCTTGGCTACTTTGAAAGCATTCTACTGTTCGAGATCTCCATTTTTTTAAAAGTTCTCAAAGATTTGGTATAATCAACTTTATCTTGCTTCACCTCCCACCCAAAACCATTCAAAAACAATTAATCCTACCCATACTACCCATATTTTTCCTGTGTGTATATAGATGCACAATTTCTATTACCAAAACATGCAGAAACACTCAAGTTTTCATTTTCTTTAGTGGCCTAAACCTTGCTTATAAAATATCTCCATTATCTAGAGTGATAACTCGTGAGAGTTATGTTTTGTTGTATTGATCATATTTTCTTCAAGGTCTTCTTAAACAATTCAAAAGGAACGTAATTCCCCATATCCTCCATAAAAAGAAGGCTAAAAAAGGGTTATCTCACCCAGGTTAAAAGGAACAACCATAAAGTAGTGAGGATAGATCAAATCCTTTTGAGGGTGCTATCCATTTCTTCACATCTAAGTGATAGAGGGACAGTTAGATCCCGTCCCCGGCTACAAAATGACTCGCTATGATCTATCTGTCTCTAAGCTTCCTGCCAGACTTGTGATGCTTGCTTCAAACTTCGAAGGAGAATCAATTTGGGTACCAACACTTTACTGGCATCGTTTCCAGGGACATAGTGATTGTAGTTCATATTCAGACCTTGGAAAACAATTCGTGTATGCTCAAAGTGCTAATACATATTTTCAAGTATCATCTTGTGTTCAGGCCTGTAAGAAGTGTTCATATTTACAAGTGCTATGTGAAATATTTCCATTTTCCACAGTTATTGCACTAAGTTTCATTAATAAATCTAGATAAAGAAGAGTCGGGTATTTCTATTTCTAGTTGCTATTATTGAAAGACATTTGATAGATCATATTTTAGTGCATTTGCACAAATAAGGTGGAAATCCTTAATGGTGAACTCCCTAATGATCTGATTCTTGATAAATACCAGTGTATTAACCTCTGTCAAGTGAGTTTTGTTACTAATCTTTGTAAATCTAGAAGGAAGAAGATCTTTCTTTGCTAGAGATCTTGCTAGGAAATTATTTCCAAAGCTAGGAAAAACAAAGTCAGAAGGAATAAAATCCTAGAGAGTTATCTGGAGATCAGCAGAGAAGAAAAGAAGTCCCCATTGATGAAATTTACCATATCTATCATTGAAGATTGCCATTCAAGGGATTTTGAATCAGGTAGTCTTTTTGTGGAATTCAATTCTCCATCTAGAGAGGGGCCTTCATTTGATTTTGAAAATTTTACTTCTCATTCTACTCCTGTATTTTCAAAATTTGATAGGGTTTTCCAAGAAACAAGGCCTTCAGGGGATATCAATTTTAGAATTTATACTCCTGTGTTTCAAATACCCTCTATCCCTTGATCAATTTATCTCCCCTCTAGGGTCACCTCCTCAAAAAAACAAGGCCCTGGACCCACCCAGATCTCCATTTATTGTAAACACCTTTGGTCCTATAAATTTTATAGGTTTAGCTGGTTAGTCCAAATGCAGTTCCCTAGGATGTAAGAAATAGATTACCAAAGTTCCAATGAAGCAATGCTATAACTAGTGATCAACGTTTAAAGCTTTTTATCAATATGATGGAAGACTTTGAGATTGAACATGAAGATGTATATATCAAATTGTTTATCCACACTCGAGAAGAGGATGTAAGGGATTGGTATAAATCTTTTCCAAATAATTCCATTGATTCTTAGATAGAGATGAACAATACATTTAGACTGCAGTATGGTGATAGAATTAACCCTAGGTTTCTTCTATCAGAATTTGAAAATATCAAGAAGAACCCTAATGAGTCAGTACATGATTTTAACACAAGGTTTAACAAGACCTTGAGAATATTGCCTATTAGCTTAAGGCCATGTGATGAATCACGTTTGATCAAATATTCAGATGCATTTGATAAAAATGTTGTTTACTACTTGAGGGACAAGAACCCTACTAATTTGAGGCAGGCCTTCACCATGGTTCTAGAAAATAGAGAAGAACATAAAGGCGATTAGAAAGCCTCCAAAAAGGGAGGGTATAAAACTAATTAACCTAGAAAATCCTCAGACAAGTAAGGCTACTGATTTGGAGGAAGTTGTGAAAAAATTTGGCTAGGGCGTGTCAAAGAAATATCATACAAGTTAGCACAGGCAGAAAAAGGAATTGGGCAGAGTTCACAAGGTCAACACAAGCAACAAGGCCAAGATAGGATTACAAATCACCAAAGATCTGATGACAGAGGTAAGGGACCTATTTGATTTGGAAATAGACAGTCCTAAGCCAGGGAAAATAGAATGGTACCTGATCCTTTGGCTACCAAAGTTACTGTTGTGGAGGAGATAGATGTCATTGATTGGTGTGATAGATGTGAGGAAGATCAACAAGAATAAGAAGAAGAAGTTGATGATGATAATGATGATGATGTCTGCATGATGGGTTGTTCCACGAGCTCACAACAAGGGGAAACTTCAACTAACGTGATAAGTGCTAGAACTTTTGCTGATTTTTGGGATTGCATCCACTAGGTACCTATTCTTCCTCCCTCTCATACTTTAGAATTTGATACTATACAAGCTTTTGAACTTCCCAATAATGACTTTGAATATCTAAGAGCTTTAATGATAAAGAAGTATGATGGAGGAATCCCATCTGAGGAGGACAGGAAGTTATTGATGAATGTTGTTGGCTCAAGAAAATGAACACAACACAAGAAGTAGGGTTGTCAAAGGGATAGGGCCTTAGGCCAAGACAAAAACTCCCTTACTTTCAAACATTCCTAAAGAGGCTCTTAAGAAATATGCATCTTCCAAAGGCCTTGCTATCCCAAACAAAACTCATAACCCTCCTCATGCCCAAGCTGTCAAAAGTCTTATGCTATCTAATGAGTGTATCAGCCTTCCTTCCAATGTTGCCTTTCTAAAGTCTACCCCTTATGATATTGCCCAAGTCTTGAGTCAGATCAAGATCTCAGTTCTAATTTTTGAGTTGCTTAGGATTCCTGAGCACAAGAAAAGGGATTTTGAATATTTGGGGTTGAAAGAGGAGAAGACTTCCCTAGATAGGAATATAAACATTATTGAAACTCCCCCATTCATTGAAGAGTTAGAAACACCGCCAATGTTGGAGGAACTAGGTGAACCACCTAAGGTTTATTTGGGGACATCCTTGGTGGACTCTCAGCTAAATGTGGATCCATTCTTCACCACTCTAATAATTAAGGACATACTACTGCACAACTACATGTTTGACTCAGGGGCATCATGCCTTTAGAAGTCATGAATGAGTTGAATATTAAAATAATAGTAGCATATGGGAAATTCACTACCATGGATTCCAGAGAGGTGCCATGGTGGGATGTGTGAAAGATCTAGTGGTACAACTTGTAGCCTATCCGGGAAGGAACTTGAAGCTTGATGTAGTTATTGTTGACTGCCCAGCCAAGTGGGGTATGCTATTGTCTAGAAAATGGGCTACAAGTGTTGGTGGGAGTGTTCAAATGGATATTTCCTATGTCACCATCCCAACTGAAGGTAGCCTTGTCAAGTTGTATGGGGAAAAGAAGATGTTGCACTTTATTGAGGATCCCAATAATGCATCCTATGAAGTATTGTACACAAGTGTTGATGTTGATAACTTTGTAGGATTTGTTGATGGAAAAGAGCACAAGATTGAAGAATGCAAGTGTCTTGAGAAATTAGGCTCTCCTTGGACTTTATATTTTGATGGAGCTTGCTCCAAGTTCGGAAATGGTGTTGGTGTTGTTCTGATCTCTCCAAGCCAAGAAGAGTTTGTATTTTCTTTCAAAGTCAACTTTGAGTGCACTAATAACATTGCTAAGTATGAGGAATTGTTATTAGGTCTGAGGATTGCTTGGAAATATGGTGTTTAAGACATCATTGCCAAAGGAGATTCAAAATTAATTGTCAAGCAAGTCAGAAAACTATATGCCACAAAAAATCAGTGAATGAAACAATACAAGCATGCAGTTTGGGATTTCATTGAGATGTTTGATTCATTCAACATTGTGCATCATGATAGGAGGTTCAATGATTTGGAAGAAAAGCTTGCTATGTTGGTATCTCGGTTTGATAATTGTGTAATGTCCCCATATTATGAATATGGTGTTGAAGTATTGACAAGGCCATCTGTCCCTGACAACATTAAGCATTGGAAAGTTTTTGATGATGATGCTCAGGCCAGAATATTTCTACAAAAAAAAGGGGAGTTTGCTGACCAATGTATTGATTAGGAGCCAATGGTGTGTGTAGCAGAGGGAAAAGAAACCTTGTTTGGAAAAGGCATCATCCAACTAAAGACTAATACAATTCCTAGAGGGTTGGTTGCTCTTGAGTACAAATTTGATAATGTTGATCACATTATTAATAGATGCATGGAAGCCTCAAGGGATATTGAGGAGCATGACCTTGGCACAAAGGAGAAACCAAGGAAGATCTGGTTGGGAAGCAATCTCAGCAAGGAGGAAAAACAATCATATGTCCAATTGCTAAAAAAGTATCAAGATTGCATGGCTTGGACTTATTCTAAACTAAAGGCATATAGAGAGGATCTGTTTCAACATGAGATTCCCTTGGAATCTAATGCAAAACCACTCAGGAAAAAATAGATACCAATAAATCTGCTCTTATCTCTCAAAATGCAAGAAGAACTGAAGAAATTGAGGGATGGAGGGATTATTCAGCCCACAAGGTATTCTTCCTGGGTTGCAAATCTAGTACCACTCAGAAAGAAGAATGGTGACATCAGGCTATGTGTGGATTTCAAAAATTTGAACAAAGCATCAATGAAGGATAATTATCCTTTACCAAACATGGAAAACATGTTGCAACTAGTGACTAAGTTCTAAGCTACTTTCTACCCTGGATGGTTTCTCTGGTTATAACCAAGTTGTGGTGAAAGAATCAGAAAGAATTAAAATAGCCTTTACCACTCCTTGGGGGACTTATGTGTATGTCAGGATGCTCTTTGGTCTGATGAATGCTGGAGCAACCTTTCAAACAGCAATGGATGTTACTTTTTCCTCTTACATCAATGATTTTATTGTTGTTTACCAAGATGATGTGACTGTGTTCTCCAAAAAGTGAGGTGATCACTTGCTACACTTGGAAAAGATGCTGATAAGATGTAGAGAGTATGGCATTTCACTCAATCCAAAGAAGTGCCATTTTGTAGTCTAGAAGGAAAATTTTCTTAGTCACATTGTGTCACAAGAGGGAGTAAAGATTGATCTAGAAAGGGTAGAGGCCATCAACAAAGTCCCAATTCCAAGAACCAAGAAAGCAATTTAGTATTTCTTTGGGTAGATAAACTTCATCAGGAGGTTCATATAAAACTTTGCTAAGTTGACCATTCTAATTAATTCCATGCTAAAGAAGGACTAGGTTATTAAATGGGAGGAGGATGTCATTCAAGCTTTCAATGGGATCAAGGAGGCATTAAAGCCTATGCCCCTATTTTGGCTTCTCCATATTATAAGAAGCCTTTCCAACTATTTTCCTTTGCTTCAAGAAAACACTATTGCATATGTCCTGTTGCAGATGGATGATGAAGGGGATGAGAGGCCAATTTCTTTTTTCAATAAGGCATTGTAGGGGGTTGAGCTGAAATAAACTATTATGGAGAAACAAGCATTTTCCTTGGTGAAATCTGGAAAGGTTTTCAGACCTTATATTATGAGTTCCAAAATTGTTGCTTATGTTCACCACACCATTGTTAAAGACATATTATCAGAAATGGAGGTCTCAAGCAAGAGATGCAGATGGGTGAACAAGTTGCAAGAATATGACATGGATATCCAAACCACGAAGTTGGTGAGAGGTTTGGGATTGGCTAAGCTTATGGCTGAGAGCAACTTGTACACTATTGAGGTGAATGAGGTAGAAGAAATAAGGGTAGATGTCTTTGAAAAATTGATGAGTTCTGAGTGGTACAATGATGTGATTTTTAATCTCAGACATTTATACTGCCTTGAGTATTTGAGTAAGAACCATCAAAGGGCCCTTAAGTTGGATTCCCATAAATATGTCATTACTGACTATGGGTTAGCTTGGAATAACCATGAGGGAGTCCTCTTAAGGTGTGTTACTGAAGATGAAGCCCCCAAGATAATTTTTGATCTCCATGGAGGATTTTGTGGGGGGAATTTCGCTGGAAAAGTCATGATACACAAAATCCTGAGGGCTGGTTATTGGTGGCCAACTCTCTTTAAGGATGCAACTCTTTTGGTTAGAAGATGTGATAGTTTCCAGAACTTCTCTAGAAGACTGAAAGCTTCAGGCTCCTTGGCTTTGTAGCCTATATCAATTGAAGCCCCATTCAAGCAATGGGGAATGGATTTCATTGGTGAGATTTTAGACCCTTCAAGTGTTGGCCATAGGTGGATTATTGTAGCCACTGATTACTTCACCAAGTGGGTGGAGGCCATCCCCACCAAGAGAGAAACACATCAAATTGTCATGGAATTCATGCTGAACCATATCATCTGCAGGTTTGGGGTGCCAGTCAAAATTGTTGCTGATAATGCCATGAGCTTCAGAGCTAAACCTTTAGTAGAAATGTGTAGAGAATATGGGGTAAATTTGACAGATGCCTCTAATTATAATTCCCAAGTAAATGGACAAGCTGAGTCTAATAATAAAAATTTGCTAAAGATTATCAAAAGAACCTTAAAGCTTAAGAAGAGATAATGGGGTGAGCAGTTGAAGTTTGTTGTTTGGGCTGACCGAATTACTTTTAAAAGAGCAATTGGAAAGAGTCCATTTGAGTTGGTGTATGGATTTCAGACCCTACTACCCCTACATATGAAATTATCCTCATATCAGTTCATACAACAACTGGAAGATCAAGAAGTAAGTCCATATGATGCACGAATTAACCAGATTATTGAAATTGAAGAAAGGAGGGCATCCCACAAAAGGCATGTAAAGTTCAAAGAAAAGTTGAAGAAGTTATTTGACAAGGTCACTCCCAGAGCTTTCAATGTTGGAGATCTTCTGTTGCTATGGGATAACATGCATGAAGATAAGGGCAAGCATGGAAATTTTGGCACATTATGGACGAGCCCTTATTCCATTGATATTAGGATTAGTGAACATACCTTCTTCCTAAAGGAATTAGATGGGGAATTGCTTAAACTACCTATTAATGGAAGGCATCTGAAACATTTCCTGGATTGATTCCCCAGAATCAAGATGAGAATCATCTATACAGTGTATAGTTTATTGGTTTGTTTTCTATTTTTTGTGTTTTTGCTCATTCTAGTCCTTGGTAACCTATTTTTGTTGGTTTCACTGTTCATTTTTGGGAGATGGCTCTATTTCTCTACTCTACAAGCTGACTCCTTTGCCTAATGGATGTTTTTGGCACTTGGTCTACCTTTGTTCTTGTGGCACTCATAGGGAGTGCCCATCCCCGAGTTGGAGACGATGTTGGTACTCAAAATAGTCTTGCCCCATATTACCATTGAAAATCTATCAATTTACGACCTCCACAATAAATTGTCTCCCCATGTTGTGCCTGAAAATTATCTTCCTTCCTTTTACTCCCATAATCAATCCGTTCCTGGGTCGAGGATCACGTATGGATCCATGGTTGTTTCCTTGTTTCTCTGTTTTCCTGGAAAGGGTCTGTAATTTGGGTCTCTCGTTCTCTATTCATCTAAAACTCGATCTCTCCTATTCTTTTCACTTTCCACAGTTAGGATTTTCTATCTTTGTCATTTTTTCCCTAAATACTTGAGGAAAAATGAATGGATGTATCTCCGAGGAATGTATTTGTGCCTTGTAACATTTCTAAATTCTCTGTCCTTTGAGAAAATTTCAGCTCTAAGCTCAAATGGTCATTATTCTACATTTTATGGTTTGACAGGTGTTTCTCTCAATCAAATTTACATCCTTGCATCAATAGGAAATGTGGCCTCTTTTGGTTAGACGCAACTTGGTGGGGTACTTCACAATTTTATGAATCACCTCAACTTGACAACCTATCTACATGGAAGAATGACGCTCATTTTAAGATTTTCTTTTTGGTTGGCCTTGGAGTTGTGCTAGGAAGACATGTGGAGGTTTCTGCTACTTTTCTCAGGCTTAGATAATTTTTTTATGTAGCTGGTACTATTTGGTGGGACAGGGGCATGTGATGAACCCACGCTCGTTCAGGGTCTCCACTTTGGGCACCATTTTGAAATTGCACCATGAAGACATGTGGACGCTTCCTCTGGGTCTTCCCATACTTCATTTCTTTTTCAAAATATTTTGAGAGGATTGGGAAACGTGGAGGGACCATGCGTGTTTAAGGACCGTCCCATGAGTTTTGTTTTAAATAACTGCTAGGAGGACACTTGGAGGCCTTCGCTCGCTTTGCATGTTGCTTGGAATTTTTAAAGGCCAAAGGATATTTCCTCGAACCCTGACACATGGCGTCTTCCACTGAGATTTAAGCCTTCAAACAAATTTTGTCCAGCCAAGACATGTGGTGAGCCCGTACTCATTCAAGGTCTCAGCTTTTGGGGACCATCTCAAGATGTGCCATTATGATACATGGCAGTTTGAAAAGTCAAAGGGGCATGGAAGCGGACCATTGAAGGCAACTTGGATTTTTCACCTCTTGTCACCAAAAGGATTAAAGCATAAAAATGGCTCACAGACCCGATAGAGAATAGTCAAAAAATTTCCCCAGTCAAGGGTAGAGCTACGGGGGAAACTTGGAAATTTTTCCTTTTTTCTAAAAAAAAAGGTAAAATTACAGAATTTGGCCGCGGTTCCTCTGAGACCCACCTTAGCAAACGTGTCAGGATCATTTCTCAAGGGCGGTGTGGAAAAAAATGTGAAAATTTTATTTTTTCCATAAGTTGCAAAAGGAAAAAAGGAACCTGTAGGCCCGTCTTAAAAGTAGATCTCCCACGTGAATGGTCCAAATTCAAAATAGAAATAAATGGAAATTGTGCATCTATATATGATTTTTCCACCATTTTCACTCCAGAGCTCTTGGGGATGTGTATTCTTGTGGTTTTTTATCATTTCTTAGAGTCTCCTATAAACCAAATGAAGAGGAACATTAATCTGGTAGCTTGGTTTGGTGGGGAAGCTCTGTAAACATATCTCACCAATATGTAATCTGACTGTCGGATTCGACCCGATTTTTATTTCCTTGGCATGTGAAAGACCTGTTGATATCTTGGTTTGTTGAGGGAAAAATATGGGGATGTATTTTACCATTAAGATGAGAACTGACCTTTGGGCTCGATCTGATCTTCCATTTTTCTTCTCAGGCACACAAAGAACCAGATTAGACAGATTAGGGGTGGAAGTGGTTAGTGAGTAAAAGGAAGAGTGATCTACCAGAGGAAGGAGTTGAATGTGAGTGATTTTCAAAGAGATCTACCCCCTGGGCACCTGATAACTTTTTACAGATTTGTTTATGGGAATCATGATCGGGATCATGGAGAGCACTGGTGCACTCAATGTTTGGGTTTTTTAGGGGGAAAAATTTATTGCAAAATGTTATACAGGACATGATTTTTGTCGTGAAAGGGGTTGGAGGTTGGAAGGTTGGAGTGTTAGAGGTCAAACTAATTTTGTAATAAAATTTTTGATAGAACCTGTCTTTCTGAGAAACTATCTGAAGAAACTTGTTTATCTATTTTGTGTTAAATTTGATCATGTCAAGGTGGTTGTGAGTGCAAATCCATTGACAAGCTATGAGATTGTTTGAGAAAATTTCCCCTACTGATAAATTTAATGAAACTTGAGTTAATTTGTGTGCTTTTTGGGAAAAATTTGTGTTTGCTTCATTTCTGAATGTTTGTAAGTAGTTTTTCTTGTTCCCATTGCATTCTTATATTGAAATCTATGTCAATCGCACAAAATCTTATCCTTGAGATAGTTTGGTGGCATTTACAATTTCATTTATCAGAAGAGATTTCATTTGATAGTGAAATAAACATATTCAAAATCATTGTGACTCCTAACATGACTATAAGATTGCTTATTAACCTTTGAGGATATCTTAGGCGTGATGAAATAGAGATTAATAATGTTTATATAAGTTTTCCAATTTTAGCCTTCATTTTGGATCCTTGAAGTTTGTGTGAAAAGTGCTAATCTAGGCCTCCATTAAAGCAAATATTCTGGTAAAAGGAACATCCGAGCTACTCTGAAAGCATTTGACTATTTGAGCTCTCTATTTTTGTAAAAGTTTTCAAAGATTTGGTATAATCAACTTTATCTTGCTTCACCTCCCACCCAAAATCATTCAGAAACAATTAATCCTACCCATACTACCCCTTGTTTGTCCTGTGTGTATACAGATTCACAATTTCTATTACCAAAACATGTAGAAACACTCAAGTTTTCATTGTCTTTAGTGGCATGAACCTTGCTTATAAAATATCTCCATTATCTAGAGTGAAAACTCATGATTGTTTGGTTTTTTTGTATTGATCATATTTTCTTCAATGTCTTCTTAAACACTTCACAAGGAAAGAATTCCCCATCTCCTCCATAAACAATAGGCTACAAAAGGGTTCTCTCACCCTGGTTGAAAGGAACAACCATAAAGTAGTGAGGATAGATCAAATCCTATTGAGGGTGCTATCCATTTCTCCACATCTGAGTGACAAAGAGCCAGTTAGATCCCATCCCTAGCTACAAAATGACTCACTATGATCTATCTATCTCTAAGCTTCCTACCAAACCTGTGATGCTTCTCAGACTTTGAAGGAGAATCAATCTGGGTACTAGAAATGAGAAGAAAGGGGGGAAGAGGTGTGATTGCCCCCAATGTTACAATGAGGTTCATTTTAGTAAGAATTCCCTCAACAGTCATGTATGAACCTTAAGAACATGAGTGCATCATAGGGTAATGAGATGGAAATAGAAATCATTTACCCGAGGTGGAGCAACTTACAATATGTGGTAGGAGCATGTGGAACAACAACATTATGTGGATAGGTGTTCAATTGGATATAAGAGGAAATGCCACCAATAATGGGAGGTGAGAAGGTGGGAAGTGTGGAATCATGATTATTAGGAAACAAATGATATGGAGTAGCAATCTGTGATAGATGAGAGGATGTGACTATAGCCGTGTTGGCTGGAGCCTCGAGGACACATATGGATAATGACTTTAGAAGTAGGTGAATGAGACAAGGTAATTGTGGCAGAAGGTCACTTATGTGAGAAAGGGGGGGGAGAGTGCTCACAAGAGTGAATGAAAAGCAATGATACATTTTTCCTCTAATTGTTGTAGTTGATCATGGAGAGCATAGAAATAATTTTAATTGTGGAAATTGATGTTATATAAATTACAAAAATAATAGTCACAATGGATATGAAAATTATGATGAGGATGATGTTAGCTTGAAGGTAGAAAAATTATTCGCTTATTAAGGTTCACAAGAAATCAAGTTGTTCAGAATTATGTTAAAAGTGCAATGGTTCATGAGTGGGAGGTGGAGAAGTTTTAGGTTAATGTTGACGAGGTGGTGGGGAAGAAGAAAACTTACGTGGAATACGAGATTGTGATCATGAAGTAGGGTTAATAAATGTGAGAGGAGAAGACTTAGTTAGCAAATAGAACAAGTAGAAGAAGATGTTATGACATGATCTGCAATTAATTATTTTTCAAAATCAATAAATTTTTAGCAAAATAAGAGTACATTATTCACTTGTATCATATTATAGATTCTATTTTAATGGAAGAATTAACCCATTTCAAAATATGAATTACATTTCTAGATCAGGGTAAGTGCACCAATCTAGGGGGCCATAAGGGGGTCTTAACTAGACTTTTTTTTCTAAAAAATACAAAACTTTAACTTGAACAAGTTTTTTGAAATAGGTACACTGAAAATTGGAAGATGTTATTTAAACATGAATCGTAACATTTTGAGTCTAGTTTCTAAGCTACTAAATTTTATTGAAAATGGATGAATTTTACAGGGTCAAATAACTAAAATACCAACAGGTGCTCCTTTTTTTATAAAACATAATAGAGTGACTTTCGTGTCCCCCAAAAATTTTTTATCACCATTTAGTATTTTTGAAAACTCTTTTGTAGAAAGATAGCTAGTAGAATCTATTTTGTGCTAGAATTTTTTTTAGATTTTTTTCATGCGTATTTTTTTTAATAATTTTTCTAGTATATAAATTTTAAATTTTGAAAAATAATGTATCTCCGACCATGGCCCCCTAAATACCTTTAAAAATATCAAATTTGTTTTTAATATGTATAGAATTATTCCTAGTTTGTGCCTAAAAAAATTATTCAATTTCAATCAGTCAAAAAGAAGATACACAATAAATGATAGACGTGTATAAACTCCATAAAATAGCTACAAAAAGGCATAGTTAGAAAACATTTAATATGGAAACCTTATATTTGTCAGAAAATTTGAAAAATTATATTTCTAGAAAGAAGAAATTTTTCTCAATGTTGTAGGCATGTTTTTATTTGATGTATGGATTTTTTTAGTGTGATTTATCATGGCGGAATAGCCATTTTACTTTTTTTTTGTAAAAACATGTTGTTTGTTGTGTTTTTGCAGGTCCATGCCTCATACTTGGGGATCCAAACCAGATCTAAGCCTAGAGACATGCCTTAGAAATTAAAAAAAGGAAAAACCTATACGCATTATGTTATATATATATATATATATATATATATATATATATATATATATATATATATATATATATATATGTTATCGCCCACCAACATCCTTTTCATCTCTTTCACGAGATTTATTCCTCCTTTTTGTCTGGTCTTCAGATTCTTGTACATTCTTCCATGAATTTTGAGTAGTTCATATTGTCCCATACCCCACTAATTTAATTTTTATAATCATGGGCAGTAAAATTCAAGCCAAAGACAAGAGGAAATTCAAGAACAAGACACCAAAGAAATGGGAAGAGGTGAGAATAAAGCAAGTGAAGAGAATGCAAAAACTTTGTGCAGGGAAAGGTACATCTACTATATCAAATGTAGCTAATGTTTTAGAAAATGAGGATGAAATACATAATGAAAATGTAGAGAATAATGATTTTGCTATGAATATTGATATTGAATTGAATGATAATGTTGGGATAGATGAAGAAATTGATATGAATCCAAATGTTGAACCTTTATCAGAGAATCCAAATTTTAATCCTGAAATTTGTAAAAAGCACTGAATGAAGAAAGTAACTTTGTTAACAAATCTTCACCTCTAAGAACACCTCCTTCCATTTTGCGAAGAAAACTAATTCACTTAATTGAAATTTATGAAAAAATTATAAAACTAATGCATAAAAAAATGTCTAAAGAAATGCGAGAAGAAAAGCTAGTGAATTTGGGATAATTACTTTGAGAATTTAAATGACACAAAAAGATGTCAATTATTTGTTACATTGATGAAATTAATTAAGATGAGACCTACAATGAATACCCTGGGGTTAAAACATCTAATTTTTCTAATCCAAATGCACCAATTGTTAAAAATATACATAAAGCATACCAAACCGTAGGTGTCAACAGGTGCACCAAATATAGTAATGCTACAAGAAATGCACTTAATAATTGTATAGTAAGTGATAAAACAATTAATAAATTCTTGATTAGAAAAATGAGCAAAGCTTTGAAGCTAAATAGAAAAACACTAGCAAAATCAATAGAGAGACGTAAAAGTCTTGAGTTAGTCAATAAAACTAACTATTGGGAATTCTCTAGAAGACTCCCACAGAAAGAGAAGAATACGTCTAATATTCTAAAAGCATTAATTGTAAAGTATTGGGATGAGAACACAAGGGTGTCACTGAATAGAAGAGATATGGTAAAATTAAGAATAGGTTATCATAATTGAGAATCGTGTGTAAAACATTTATTGGATATGACTCAAACACAATTGTTATCTAAGTTTAAGAATGAAAATCCACAAATAAATATTATCCAAATATTATTTGAAATGAACAAACCATTTTATATGAAAATCAATCACTCACGTATCACTTGTTTTTGCAGGCACAATGTTGAATTTTCAATGCATTATGATGTTTTTTGTCAAATACATTGTGTTTTACATACTGACACCATGTTGCAGGAGTTTAGATTATTTTTTTTTCATAATAAAGAATGTTTGGATGGAACGTTTAACATATATGGTGGCCACTTAGTGGGCGGTGGGATGACTGGGGTTGATAGGAGATATTTTTTGCAAGGTTAGTGGGTACCCTTAGTAGAAGGATGGGTGCGACCACACATAGGTCGAAGATAGATTAGATGGATCTGAGAGCCATTATATGGAGGAAGTATATAGACTATGGAGGTTTGGTGGAAGATGGTGAGTATTTTTGGTGCATATTACACACCATGTGGCTAGAGGATCATTTTCTAGGGGAAGTTGAGTTATTCCAAGGTGAGAGAGTATCGAGAGAGTTCGGCATGGCCCAAGACATGCCTCTAGGATCGTATATATCATATAGATATTCTAGGGCAGTGAGAAAACTAGATTTGAGGCCAGAACCAATAGGGGCACATCTATTTCTATTAGGACTTGATGAGGAGGTCTGGCCATAGAGCCTATACTAGTTGATGATGTGGGTTGTACTCAAGCTTATAGTCAGTATTGGGTAACACATCGATGGATGTTTCTATTTCCATTAGTTGTAGATATGGTAGAGGATCCAAAACTTGGATGAGTCGAAGTTCAAGAACATGCTCCTAAAGTACATGATGTAGCAGTGGCTCAAATAGAGCTTAAGTATCGTTAATTTTGTTTTTTTGTTGATGGATCGATATTATCGACAAATATGTAGATGTGTAGTTGCTAAAATTTGTTGTGTGATTATAGGGGATACTTATTATTCACTTATTTTGGACATTGTCATACTCACATTGACTCGGAACATGCCCCCGGATGTGCTCATGGGAGTAGGGATGCTATTTTGGGTGAGGATTCCCATTTATTTGATCCAATGGCTATAAAAGTGGTGACGTGCATGGTTTTGATGAGTGGGCGTGATGAGGCTCATACAGAGGCAAAGTAAATGATAGAGGTTGTTGGAGGAGGAGACTCAGATAAAGATATATTTTCACGATATGTGGAGCTACAGTGTCGATATGCAGAGTAGATAATAGAGTTGGTTTTTTTATGAAGCCAACTTGAGAGATATAGAGGATAAGATGAGAGACATAGAGTGACCGGTGAGACTTCTAGTTCTATAGTTATCGCAATTGTAGATACTGATAACAAGGATGATAGATGATGTATCATTTGTGATGTATTGATGTATGGGGGATTCCCCGCAATGATTATATTATGTAAATTATTATTTTTAATTAATTATATATATATATATATATGTTTTGATGTTGCATTTATTGTTGATGTGCATTATATACTATGTGATGATTATGATTTGCACTTACTAGTGATTGTTGAGTTCTGCCAGGTTCAATGTGCATTGTTGGAATGATTTATTTGTTATATATTATTGGTTGTGTTAAATATTTTACGATGCGGGAAGAATAACCAAGTAGTGAACTAGATAAATAATGTATGTGAATAAGAATTCATGGTATAACATATGATAAATAGAAATGTACGTATATGGGATGTAACGTTGTAGATAAGTGAAACCGAAAATGTGATTTTAATTAGATAATAGAGTAACATAATGATGAGTTGATAATGGTATAAGGAGGAGATGTAAAATATTGTCTGAAATCACATGTGATGAGGATAAAGGGGGGAAGAGGAGTGATTGGCCCCCAATGTTACAGTGAAGTTCATTTTAGTAAGAATTCCCTCAACAGTCATGTATGAACCTTAAGAACATGAGTGCATCATCGGGTAATGAGATGGAAATATAAATCATTTAACCGGGGTGGAGAGGCTTACAATATGTGGTAGGATCAGGTGGAACAACAACATTATGTGGATAGGTGTTCAATTGAATATAAGAGGAAATGGCACCAATAATGGGAGGTGAGAAGGTGGGGAATGTGGTATCATGATTCTTAGGAAGCTAATGATATGGAGTAGCAATCTATGAGGAATGAGAGGATGTGACTATAGGATAAGTGGAAAAGGGGAGGGAGAGCACTCACAAGAGTGGGAATGGAAAGAAATGATACATTTTCCCTCTAATTTTTGTAGGTGATCATAGAGCGCATAGCAATAATTTTCATGGTGGCAATTGATGCGGTATAAATTATAAAAAGGATAGTTACAATGGATATGAAACCAATGAGGTGGATGACATTGGTCTGAAGGTAGACACATTATTCTCTTATCAAGTAAGGGTCACAAGAAATCATGTTGTTTAGAATTATGTGAAAAGTGCAATGATTCACAAGTAGGAGGTGGAGAAGGCTTAGGTGAATAGGAGATTGTGATCATGAAGTAGGGTCAATAAATGTGAGAGGAGGTTCAATAAATTTTACAGGAGAAGACTTAGTTTTCAAATATAATAAGTAGAAGGAGGTGTTACGACATGATCCACAATTAATTATTTTTCAAAATCAGTAACTTTGTAACAAAAAAGTGTACATTATTCACATGTATCATATTATAGATTCTCTTTTAATGGAGGAATTAACCCATTTCAAAATATAAATTAATTTCTACATCAGGGTAAATGCACCAATCTGGGGGGGCCATAAGGGGGTTTTAACTAGATGTTTTTTTTCTAAAAAATACAAAACTTTAACTTGAACAAGTTTTTTGAAATAGGTACACTGAAAATTGGGAGATGTTGTTTGAACATGAATCGTAACATTTTGAGTCTAGTTTCTAAGCTACTAAATTTTATTGAAAATGGATGAGTTTGCAGGGCTCAAATAACTGAAGTACCAATAGGTGCTCCTTTTTTATAAAACATAATAGAGTGACTTTCGTGCCCCCCACCATTTTTTTTAGCACCATTTAGTATTTTTGAAAACTCTTTTGTAGAAAGATAGCTAGTAGTATCTAGTTTGTGCTGGATTTTTTTATAGATTTTTTAGCGAGTATGTTTTTAATGATTTTTCTAGTATAGAAATTTTAAATTTTGAAAAATACTGGAGCTCTTATCGTGCCCCCCTAACTACCTAAAAAAATATCGTTTTTTTTTAATATGTATAGAATTATTATTAGTTTGTGCCTAAAAATTTTTATTCAATTTCGATTCGTCAAAAATAAGATACATGATGAAAGATAGACATTTATAAACTCCATAAAATAGCTACAAAATTCATAGTTAGAAAATAATTAATATCGAAAACTTATATTAGTTAGAAAACTTGAAAAAGTATATTTCTAGAAAGAATAATTTTTTCTCGATGTCATAGGCATATTTTTATTTAATGTATCAATTGTTTTAGTGTGATTTATCATGGTGGAATATCCATTTTACGTATTTTCTATAAAAACATGTAGTTTGTTATGTTTTTGTAGGTCCATGCCTCAGACTTGGGGATCCAATCCGGATCTCAACCTAGAGACATGCCTTAGAAATAAGAAAAAGGCATAATGTATACACGTTATGTTTTATATATATGTTGTCACCCACCAACATCCTTTTCATCTCTTTCACGAGATTTATTCCTCCTTTCTGTCTAGTCTTCAGATTCTTGTACATTCTTCAATGAATTTTGAGTAGTTCATATTGTCCCATACCCCACTAATTGAATTTGTATAATCATGGGCAATAAAATTCAAGCCAAGGACAAGAGGAAAGTCAAGAACAAGACACCAAAGAAATGGGAAGAGATGAGAATAAAGCAAGTGAAGAGAATGCAAAAAAATTTGTGCAGGGAAAGGTACATCTACTATATCAAATGTAGCTAATGTTTTAGAAAATGAGGATGAAATACATAATGAAAATGTAGAGAATAATGATTTTGCTATGAATATTGATATTGAATTGAACGATAATGTTGGGATGGATGAAGAAATTGATATGAATCCAAATGTTGAACCTTTAACGAAGAATCCAAATTTTAATCCTAAAATTTGTAAAAAACACTGTACAAAGAAAGTAACCTTGTTAACGAATCTTCACCTCTAAGAACACCTCCTTCCATTTTGCAAAGAAAACCAATTCACTTAATTGAAATTCATGAAAACATTATAAAACCAATGGATAACAAAATTTCTTACAGAAATGCGTGAAGAAAAGCTTGTAGAATTTGGGATAATTATTTTGAGAATTTAAATGACACAAAAAGATGTAAATTATTTATTACATTGATGAAATTAATTAATATGAGACCTACAATAAAGACCCTCGGGTTAAAACACCTAATTTTGCTAATCGAAATGCATCAATTGTTGAAAATATACATAAAGCATACCAGACTGTAGGTGTCAATAGATGCACCAGATATAGTAATTCTACACAACATACACTTACTAATTGTATAGTAAGTTATAAAACAATTAATAAATTCTTGATTACAAAAATGAGTAGAGCTTTGAAGTTAAATAGAAAAAAACTAGCGAAAGCAATAGAGAGGCGTAAAAGTCTTGAGTTAGTCAATAAAATTGACTATTTGGAATTCTCTAGAAGAATACCATGGAAAGAGAAGAATACGTGTGATATTATAAAAGAATTAATTATAAATTATTGGGATGAGAACACAAGGGTGTCACCGAATAGAAGAGATACAGTTAAATTAAGAATAGGATCTCATAATCGTGAATCGTGTGTAAAACATTTATTGGATATGATTCAAACACAATTGTTCTCTAAGTTTAAGAAAGAAAATCCACAAATCAAAATTACCCAAATATTATTTCAAATGAGCAAACCATTTTATATGAAAATCAATCACTCACATATCACTTGTTGTTGCAGGAATCATGTTGCATTTTCAATACAAATTGTTTTTTGTTAAATAAGTTGTGTTTTGAATATTGAAATCATGTTGTAGGAGTGTGGACTAAATGTATTTTATAAAACAACATGTTTGTATGGAACATGTAACATATATGGTGGCCACTTAGTGCGCTGCGGGATGACTTGGCTTGATAGGAGATATTTTCTGTGAGGTTAGTGGGTGCCCTTAGTAAAAGGATGGGTACGATCACATATAGGTCGAAGATAGATTAGATGAATCCTAGGGTCATCATATGGAGGAAGTATAGAGACTATGGAGGCTTGGCGGATGATGGTGAGGATTTTTGGTGCAAATGACACACCATGTGGCTAGAGGATCATTTTCTAGGGGAAGCTAAGTTGTTCCAGGGTGAGAGAGTATCGAGACAGTTTAGCATGGCCCAGGACATGCCTCTAGGATTGTATATATGCTGTATATATATTCTAAGGTGATGAAATAACCAGAGTTGAGGACATACCCGATAGGATCACATCTAGTGTTATTAGGACTTAATGAGGGAGGTCTATCCATAAGGCCTATACTAGTTGATGATGTGGGTTGTACTCAGGCTTATAGTTAGTATTGGGTGACACATTGATGGATGTTTCTATTTACATTGGCTGTAGATACGGTTTGGGATCCAAACGTTAGAAGAGTTGAGGTCCAGGAACATGCTCCTAAAGTAGATGATGTAGTAGGGGCTCAAATAGACCATAAGTATTGTTAATTATTTATTTTGTTTATGGATTGATATTATTGACAAATATGTAGTATGGTTGGATGAGGGTCGACTCTTTAAGATCATATCCATTGTGTCTCCTTCAAAACAGGAAACTCCAAGTTATCAAACTAGTTATTTAGTATGACGTGAAAATAAGAAAAGAAAATGAAACTTGGAGAATTAGATTTCATGGGTAATTAGTACTAAGAATCAACAAGACTAATATGTCTTTAGACTTCCTATCAACATAATCATTGTACCTTGAAAAGTAACACTTTAGTACTGCTGGTTAGTAACAAGAACTCGTAACTTTTGTACTATAGACACCTATATTCTGATTTTGCAACCTTATTGCCAAAATGCACACAAATCACTCCCATTCTTACCAATTCCATTATAATTAGTGATTTTCGCTAATTAACTACCGTTTCTTACCACTTTGGTTGATTAACAAGCACTTCTTTGATCACCAACCCTCTTTCGCATTCCGGATGCCACTTTAAGATGAATCTTAAGTCAAAATCCTCTTCAAAATATACAATTAGTGATTACTAGATAATTAAACCTATTTTTCCCTTGTTTTGGTCAATATACCCTACTATTGGCTCAAACCTCTTTTCCAACCACTCAAAATCACCCCACTTCTCTCCACAATGTCTCAACAAGATTCAAAAGCTTATCCTAGCCTCGTAGTTAACCCTAAATGATTGATTAAGGCTCCACACATCTTTATCACTTGGTAATTAACTAATTGTGATTAGAAAATCTTCATCATGATTATAAATGCTAATTTAATTTGGGCTTTTAGTCCCACATGCACCAAAATAAAAGTTTTCCCCAAATGGAAAACTATAAAAAAGTTTCACGTCATACCTTAATACTTTACACCATGCTTTGATTTGCATCTCATATAAGAAATAAATTTAATATGCATGTCACAAAAATAAAGCATAATTTTTTTTAAATGAGATTTTTTTTTATAAAATCAAGTACAAGATGATTGACATCTTGAATAAAAGGAAATTTTCAATAATTTAAACAAAATGACCCCTCAATCAGAATGGTGTGAAATTAAGATGCATTTAAAATAGTAGAATCAACAAATTATGATATAATGAAAGCCTATATTTACAATATTCTAATTTTCTAAAACTCATCATAATTAAAATAAGCATTAAATAAATATATAAACAAATAATTAAAACTAGACGAGAAGACATGAAAATCAATAAACACATAAAAACCATCAAATTTCATGTGAGACAATGGAATCTCTTATAAAAATCATTATGAAAAAATTATAAATAATTTTAATAAATTTGGCTTTTACTTGCATTTTAGTGCTAGAATTATAACCCATTTGGATTCTTCTCACTTCAAAAAATAATCATTAAGAATTTAACCACTAAAATTAAAACCCGTGTAATGTTTAACTAGTAAAATGCATTAAATTGGATTTTTCCAATTAAATTAAAGAAAATGTGCATCTATACATTGAAACTCTCACACTAACTATGTCACTGATGTATAGATCGAGATATTCTTGGTCAAATTTCAGAGCTAAGAGCATCACCTTGTACACAATATACTTTCAAATCTACTACACACAAATGATGTATTAACAATTTAGACTATTCCATTAAACACACTCACCCTTCATAATCCTCACTGAATATGTCAACAACCCTCTTCCTCAACTCCTTAGGAATATACTTTAGCCACATTGTCTTGAGCACAATTGTTCTTGGTTGCCTCCACATAAATGGTAATGTGAAACCCTAAGAAAGTAAAATGATAAATTAGAGAGAAGATACCAATGATATCTTGGAGGGGTCCTTTCAATGGACACATAACTTGGGATTTTTCTCTTCCTGATTTGATATTATTGGAAGTAAATTTATAGTACATAGTAACTAATGTAACCAATGAAAATATATGAAGCTAATATAAGAGGTTCCAAGCATTTAAGCAACTTGTGACACATGACATTTCATCACAAAATCTATTTAGTGTAGATTACTTTGACATGGTTTTTCACTTGTCCTAGGACAAGGCGAAACTCTTCCAAAGTTACACCAAGTATTTTTCACCACCATTTGGTCTATCCCTTTGTTTTCTTGATGCTCATTTTGAGATAGACGAAGAACAAACATACATGGATACCACTAGAAATAACGTGTCCACCATTTTTTAGTCTACGTACATGACCAGGCTGCAATGTTGGAATGCAAGTTTCGAAAGTGTGAATGGTACGTGCTCACATTCTAGTAGGCCCCCATATTGAGACTTATTATAATTATTGTTAGGTTTCCTTATCATTTTCTTCTTTAGAGTTGTTATGCTTCTTGCATTATAGCCACACAATTGTGATATTTATGTCTTGTTTCCATTGTGAAACTTGGCCTGAATCTCTAAATTGTATTGTTACTATGCTCGCATGCATAATATTTCCTTGATATACTTAAACGTATTTTTTACATCCTATCCTTGTCTTAAGTTTTGTGAGTGTTGAGGTTACTTTGTTAGCATTGCTATAATTCCATTTTGATACTAAAATCTTACTTTCTCGCAAAGTTTGATTACATGTCCAAATAGCATTGTTATGTTGCTCACATTAATATCGTCCATTTTACAAAACTTAGACTTTGTTAGTGTTTAGAAACTATTTTTTAGTATATCTTGGTAGAACATCGCATCAATATTCTATTATCATTTAGGTCTTTTTTGTTTCAAACATGACCTAATTGGTGATATTATGTTGTCACTATTTGGTATCAAAGCTATTCGACAAAAAATATTAGGGAGAAAACTTTTTGTTGTGATTGAATTTTGAGCATTGTACATCATTGTATTGTTCTAGAAAAACTTGTGTCATATATTACCTTGCTACGGTAGATTCTTCTTTAATATTTGGTTTTTAGGTTCACATTGAATTATTAAATTTTTGGCTATTTTATAGTCACCTTTTTTGTGATGACTTAAGGTCGTTACACTGCACAAATTTGAATAGGGTCCCTTTTTAATAAACCTTAGTGAAAATATTTCTCGTTGTACCTCCTATTTCAAGTAATTTCTACTATGATAATGGGGTCCTTAAAGTTAGAAGTTGGTATATTTGGAGGTTACAACCCTCTTTTAGAGGATAGTCTCATGGTTGACCATATTGGTGGAGAGGAGGATTCTCCTTGTGCGGATGTGGAGCTTCATTCCGACCATTTTGATGATTTAATTTTTCAAAACAAATATGATGTTCTTATACATGTTTTGGAACTAGGGGATAAGTTACCTTCCACGATTGACCCTTCTCTTATTGCCGACATGGTTTGGGGAGAAAAATAACTTGGCCAACCTTGTCACACTCTTAATGATATTTTAAACCTAGGCCATGCTTCTACATTTGGAAGGAAGAATAATGATGAGGTACCTTTTGAAAATGATGAAGACTATCATATACCTATAGATATAGTTTATTGCGAAGATCGTGAGGACCATGATCATCATGTGTAACCTCCTCCTAACAAATATCATCACGAAGTACCTATTTGGGAAGTAACATTAGAACAAAAATTGCATGCCCTTACATGTCAATTGGAAATTTTGGCATCCCATATACATAAGGAACAACCAATTTTTTTGAAACAAGTCATACCAAAGGAAAAATCAAAAGCTTCATTTTACAAGTTCCCAATAAACACTCCTCAATGGGAGGCATGAAAATACCAATACAAATAATTTCTCACAAAGAATAAATGTGGAAATACACCTAGATTTAACCCTTCGTGCAGGCCTATGCCACCCATGTAAGAATCACTTTTCAATGAAGAGTTGTCCACTATGAAGAACACCCTTCTTGCATTGCAAGAAGACAAAACTGGTAAAAAACAAGAAATACCAATTCGATGAGTTGTGTCATTATCTCTTTGATAGAGCCATGTTACAGGTACCTTTCCCATGACACTTTGATTGTCAAAAAATTTGAAAAGTATAAGGGAAAAGGTAACCCTCATGACCATATCAAATATATTTACATGGCATGTTAAGAGGTTGCATGTAGTGACAACTATCTTATATGCCTCTTCCCATAGAGTTTAGGATGACAGGAGTTATAATGCTTTATACGCATCCCCAAGGGATCTATATCTACATGGACAGAATTAGTTGAACACCTTTTATGATACTTGTCATTCAATATTGAGAGTGACATCACCATGTTAGATATTTGTAATGTCACACAACGAAAAATTCGCTATGTTTTTGCAACGATCGAGAGGATTAGCTAGCCTCTTTCATTTCTTCATACCTGAAAAGTAGTTGATAAGTATATTTTTTCCCAACCTTCATCCATACATTATGTTCCACTTGTAAATTCATTGTGGCAACACATTTGAAGACGTAATCTAAAAAGGGAGTCAAATTGAAAAAGTGTTGTTAGCTAGGGGGACTTTAAAACCTTTCTCCCGTGATCATAATGATTCTATATCTAACGACAAGCCAAAGTTTTCTCATAGTAAAAAAATGTTGTTAGTGATGGGATAGTAGACTCTAAGCGAGTGCAAGTCATTCAGAACCACACGCCTTTGAACTTTGTAAAGGTAAATCCACCTATGGAATATAAATGTCATACTTTCACCCGTCTATGTAAATCCAGATTGTCCATACTAAAGAAATTAAAGGTCATAAACATGGTTAAGTACCCTGAAACATAACCCTATGGGGATGATGCACCTAAACCATCATGGTTTAGGTATGATGAATTTTATGGATTCCACCATGTAAAAGGTCATAAAAAGACAAGTGTTTAAGATTAAAACACTATATTCAAGACCTAGTCAACAACGGTGATATAAAAGTAGACTCCACTGCCACTGCCAAATATCTGAATGCAAACTTAGAGATCTTCAAAGAGCCTATTCCCAATCATGAAGAAAATAAAAATTTGGATAAGGGGAAATTGTCTCAGAATAAGAATGTTAACTATGTGTCAAACAAAGACCATTTTGATGTCTGGATAGGTTGTGTTGATCCACTTGTTGAGAAAATCAATACAATTAGAATTAAAATAAGAGAGTGCACCGTGGAAACGCGACGAGCTCACCTTGTTATCTCGAAACTTACTCCCCCTCCTCTAGAGTGTCATTATGATGTGTTAGATCAACTAGACAAGACTACAACTAAGATTTCAATATTATAACTTCTAAAGATTTTTAACGTCCAGAAGGATATACTTTACAAAAAATATAGCGATCAGGAGTATCTATTGATGTTGACCAAAACACATTTACAAGGCCATGGTAGCATGAATCACTCCTGAAAAAACACATAACCTTCAATCTGAAAGAATCCTTATACTAAAAATACCTCCGATAACTTGCCCTTACATATTGAGGTAATAATCAAGTGTACGAAGGTCAAGAGATTTCTTGTGGACGGAAGCTCATGTCTCAACATTTGTCCTCTTAAAATATTTCATCAAATTGGCTACACAGAAGTTGATTTAAAGACAAAGGTCATCACAATAAAGGTGTATGATAAAGAAGAACGAAAAAATAAAGCTGGAATGATCACTTCTCATTAGAATTTGGTCCCATAACACATGATACGAAGTTCCATGTCTTGGACTTGGAAATCCCTTATAACATCTTACTCAGTTGGTCACCCATGGATTCATGTCATGTAATCAGTGTCATGAATGTATCATCATTGTTTCAAGTTTCAATATGAAGGAAAAACACTTACTATACGAGTGTCCCTATATAGAGATTGTTGTCCCTATTCAGTTGGAGGCCCCTGCTTCACAAGTGGATCTAGATACCTTGTCTACCAATGAAAATGGTTCTTCCATATCAGAAAATCCCTTTTCTTCATGGGAGATGAAGGTTATACCAAGCGGTTATGGAGAGTATGATCTATAGTAGGCTCTTATGATTCAAAATATTCCGTTATCTGCCAAATCCCACGGTAGACCATGTTATAAATTCCAAAGATCAAGGGGGGACTACCTCTTTGACAATTTTGTTCCAGGTGGCTTACTAGAAGATGAGAGGATACTTAACAATATTGTATTTCATTCCTCAAGATGATGAAATGGATTTATGCTATATATTCAGTTAGGTATGTTGTTCCTAACCAAATAATGCTTACTATGAGGTATAAAGAACATGGTTGTGGCTGTCAAAAGAAAGGTATGTTAGAAGCTCTTTCAATACCTCATCACATAATGGGTAAATTTTTTCTTGGAACTCATTTGTATAAGTCTTTCCCTTTAGATAATGAGTATGTTTCTTTTGAGAGTGAGGATAGTGTGTTTGAAAATGAAAGAAAAACAAATTCCCACTTTAGTCTTTATGAAGACCTCACCTCTATGAACCTATCCTCTAACATGGCTATCCTTACCATAACACCTTACACCCATCGTATCCCCTATAACTCAGACATTAAACCACATATAACCATCACTCATGTATTGGGATCAATAACAACATGTAGTGATTAATGTGTTTCATAATGATGAGGTTATTGGTGAGTTCCTAGGCATTAGAGATAACATTCCAAAAAGTGATCACAAGAAAGGATTCTCCATTCATCTCAATGTATGTGTGTACCTCAGAGGGGAGGTAGAGTTACGTGGATACTTAACTCAAAAAGTGAGTAAGGGAAAGAGTTCTACAGAAAATCCTTGCGGAAAGAAAAAGAGGAAGTCCTATAGTGAAAACCTATTTGAGGTCCTTTTGGACAAATAATTAGATCAACCTATGGATAAAATAGTGTACCCACCTAAATATGATGATCTCCTTGAGCCACCTCTGGTAGAAGAGGATCTCAATCTCCCTCTCAGTACTACGCACATGAAGGATGAGTCAAAGATACTAGCAGAAGATACAATAGATATTAACATCGACATGAAGGAGCTGCATAGAATAGTTAAGTTAGGAGCTTCACTGTCAGCTAAATAACATAAAACATTTACAAAATTTTTTAGAGAGTATGCAGATATCTTCTCTTGGTCTTACGCCGACATGCCAATATTTGATCTTGCATTGGTGGTACACAATCTTGTTGTGCACTTGAATGCCAAGCCCATCAAACAAAAGCTCCAGAAGATGCATCCTAACAAGTCCTTACTGGTAAAATTAGATCTAGAAAGGTTATTAGAAGTAGGCTTCATTAGGCCTATCGACTACTCAGAGTGGATTTCTAATGTCGTACCAGTTAATAAGAAGCCAGTTACTATCAAAGTGTGTATTGATTTTAGAGATATTAACAAAGCTTTTCTTAAGGATGAATTTCCTCTTCCTAACATCGAAATGATCATCACTTTTACTATAGGTTATGAGATGCTATCAATCATGGATGGTTTCTCAGGTTATAATCGGATAAATATTACAGAGGAAGATCAGCACAAGATGGATTTCACAAACCCATGGGGGACATTCTGCTACCAATTCATGCCCTTCGGATTTAAGAATGCAGGGACTACATATCAACGGGAGATGACTGTAATATTTCATGGCATGATAAGTGACATCATGGAATATTACGTAGATTATATAATAGCTAAATCTAGAACTCGGGAGGAGGACCTAGAGATTTTTTGGTGTATCTTTCAGACCCTAAGGGATTACAAAGTCCGCCATAACCCGAAAAAAATGTGTCTTTGGCATTCTATCTAAGAAATTACTAGGATTCATTGTGTAAAGGAAAGGGATAGAAGTGGACCCTAGAAAGGTTACGACTATCACATAAATTCCTCCTCCTAAAAATATTAAACAAATTCATAGCTTATAATGAAATATTAAGGCCATCAAAAGGTTCATTTCATAGCTAGCAAATAAATATCATACATTCACACATCTTCTTAAGAAAGATGATAATTTCCACTGAGGGCCAGAAAAACAGCAAGAATTCACTCTGTTAAAAGAATAATTGGCTAAACCCTTTGTTCTCATGCCACCCATAGTAGGAGAACCTTTGTTGCTTTACATTTATACTACACATTTTACAATTGGGGAACTGTTGGCCCAGTATGATAAAGAGAAGAGAGAAAAATATGTATACTACTTGAGCAAAACATTGATAGCATATGAGATCAACTATCTGTAAATAAAAAAGGTTTTCCTAGCCATAGTGTTTGCTTTCTAGAAGCTACGTTACTATTTTCTCATCAATAAAGTCAAGTGTATTTCAAAGGTGGATCCACTAAAATACTTATTGTTAAAACTTGCACTCATAGGAAAAATGGCTAATTAGATCATCTTATTAAGCAAGTTCGACATTGATTATGTCCATCAAAAGTCAGTGAAAGAACAAGTCTTAGTAGATCATCTAGCAGAAGATCCACTACTAGGTAATGTACGTTTGAGTCTGGAACTACCAGATGCTTCCATCATGTACCTTGAGGAATCTATCATTTATCAACTATACTTTCATGGCTCCTTTACCTTTCATAGTTCAGGTATCGGAGTTGTGTTAATCAATCCTACAGGAGAATTGATTCCTCAAATATTCCATCCTGGGTTTCCATGCATGAATAATATAGCGTAGTATGAATCTCTCATCGCAAGGATGAAGCTATCCATCAAATGGGATATCAGATGATTCAATTACATTGGTGATTCAATGCTCATTATAAAACAATTCACATATGAATATAAGGTAAAATATGAGAAACTCCTTCCATACAAAAGGATGGTTGATTCTTTGAAGGGGTACTTTGAGTAGATAACATTTGAGAAAATACCAAGACCAAAGAACACAGTAGTTGATGTTATGGATACAATGGGGTCCATATTGAGTATTCTACCAGGGAAAAATGATATGCCATTCTTCATTGAACATCTAAGAATAATAGCATACAACATACCATAGTCATATTTGGTGAGTAAATTTGTTAGTCCCTTTTCCCCGTGGTACACTAAAATCTTTACTTACCTCCATGATGGAACCTTTCCCACTAAAATTTCCTGTTCTGTAAAACACATCATTATCCAACGTATAGCCCACTATACCCTAATTGGGGGCACCCTCTTCTGTTGTGGCTACGATAGGAATCTATTACGATGTTTAAATTTTGATGAATCTATCCAAGCAATTAAAGAGGTGCGCGAAGGCATATGTGGGGCTCATACTAATGGGATCATCCTTGGGAAGAAAATACTAAAAGTAGGCTACTATTGGCCTACCATGGAGCATGACTGATGTAACCATGTGAATAAGTACATGGATTTTCAAAAGTATGAAAACTTAATATATGCGCTGACACAATCCTTACAACATATCACAACCCCTTGGTCATTCTCAAAGTGGGGTCTTGATCTAATAGAAAAACTTAACCACGTTTCTTCATATGGTCATAAATTCATCATTACTACAACTAAGTACTTTATGAAATGGGTCGAGGTTGTTCCTCTTCCCTATTTTGAAGGTGCCCAAATCTCTAAATTTATCATGAACCATATCATCTATCGATATGGTATCCCCTTTACTATTATCACTAATAATGGTAATTCATTTTAGAATAAAACCATGAAAGAACTCTATAAATGCTTTCAAATATACCCCAAGTGCTTGATGCCCTATTATTGTCAAGGTAATGGGTAAGCCAAGGCTTCCAACAAAACCCTCATTTTCATTATGGAGTAGATGGTGAACAAGATAGGTCATGATTGGCATCTACAGATTCACCCCACCCTCAGGGAATTCAAAACATCTATCTATACCCCTATAGGTGTCACTCCATACTTCTTAGTATTTGGCACGGAAGTCATACTACCTTTAGAGATCAAGATCCCTTCTTTGTGCATTGATCCAGTGGACTACCTGATTGAAAAGGATGATTAAAAATTATCTCGACTGTTAGAGTTAGAGCTATTAGAGTAGAAAATACTTCACTCTCTCAATCACCTTAAAGTGTATCAGGATCAATTTTGGCGAAGCTATAATAAGTGAGTCACCCCTCATCAATTTGAGGCAGAGGACTTGGTGTTAAAAGATAATCAAAAGAACACCAATAAGTACCGTGAAAAGAAAGGAAAATTTGAGCCCGATTGGGTAGGATCATATGTTGTGGTTACTTTAGGTGCCTGTAAGCTATCCCATTCAGATGGTCAAAAGCTTCAAGAACACATGAATTTAACGCATCTTAAGTTCATATATGCTTAAGTATGGGGTATTTAAAAATATCAAAAAGAAAAAAAGTATAAAAGTAGAAAAAGAAAAATATAAATAAACACGTGCATCCAATAGTGAAAACCACGTAATAGTGGTACATTGGACAAGTCATTTGGTGAAAACCAGTTTCCAGCGTGTTATCCCGTAAAATTGACAAGGGCAGTTTTACCGATAACCATACCGAAAATTTTGTTTTGATCCCTCGCTAGGGATCCCTTACGTTCGGAACGTTGCAAAATCCCTTTCCGAGAAAATTTGGTTTCCGAACTTAGTCTTTTTTGGCTGGGTGCATGGAATTACTATGTAACATCAACTTTTGGTGCGCCCCCTTTAAACCCTTTGGCGCATACTTTTCAGTGTCAACACACCTTTTCGTGCGCCAAAGTATGTTGAGTCTTCCCTGCGTGCGCCAAGGTGCATGCGCCTTGGTGTTAACACAACGTTTGTTGTGCCCCTTTTTGGGTGTGCCAAAGGGCGCACATAATCCCATGTCGACATAGCTTTTGGTGCGCCAAAGGCGTGCTTATTTTCTTGCTGGCAAATGCTTTTGTGCGCCAAAGGGGCGCATTCCTTCCCATGTCAACAGCAAATTTCATGCGCCCTTTACGAAGTGGGTGGCGCATTTATGACCTTCTCACCTATATATATGTTTTTACGCGCCCAAAACGTCATTTTCATCAGACACAGCACGTGATTTCTTTTCTCTGAGGTTGTCAGCCCCTGCCCGTCGTTTTCTGCACATTGTGAACCCGTTGCAAGTTCTCACTATTTATCCAGGTAAGAGGTTCTTTTCTCTTTCTCGTGTTTTGCATTTTGGTTCTTTGTGCTTGGGTGGTCTAGTTTTGGGGTTTGTGCCTGAAGTATTGAAGTATTGATAATGTTGAGCTAGCTCTCCCCTGTGATGTCTTTCCTTATTGTCCTCCCCCCCTCTTTCCAGATCTGCTGGTAGAGGATGTTATTTTGAAAACATGGTCTGAAAACCCTTTGGATTTTACCGTTTTACTTCCCAAATACATCTTAGAAGGAATGGAGAAAAAAGGACTGTTTTTCCCTTTGGCGCACCGGCGCGTCTTGCTACATCATAAACAGTTGTGCCCTCTTGGCGCATCCGTCCCCCTTGCAACATGAACGAAACCCGCACCATTGGGGCACACCCATTTTGACTGTTGCATCATTAACTTCTGTGCCCTTAGGGCACGCCTCTTTTCACATGCTGCAAGCGCTAAACTTGCGCCTCAATGGCATGCCAACCTTCCTTGCTACATCACATTTCCATGCACCAGTGGCGCACCTAGCATCTACGCAACACCGGCTTTATCTGCGCCAAGTGTGAAGTTATAAAGGTGCATACACTTTCCTCATCATAGCAACATCACATTGTGTAAACCCATCATGCGGCCGCGCCATATTCCCTTTGGCACACGAAAAGTTCCTGTTACACAAACCTTACATGCGCCAAAGGGCGCACCAAATGCCAGTGCAACATGAAAATTCCATGTGCCTTGGGCACATCCTGTCTCTATGTAACACAATGTTTTCATGCGCCTTTTATAAAATGCACTCTGCAGTATCTATGTGCCATGCGCCTTTGGCGCCATTTTAACCTTTGCAACATGCCTTTCCTATGCGCCTTACCTATTTAGCCTTGTAAGCTACAATTTTCATGCACCCTGCGCCCTGAGCCTAATAATAACTAACTCTTTCTTCTGTTGGCACTTCAATGGGAAATCAAATGACTGATACAACCTTTCTACGTTGGGTTTCACTTCTTCTTCATGCAGAGCAGCAACTGAGTTCGAAAGAACTTATGTCTACATCCAGCAAGAGACCCATCAAATCCAAAGGAAAGGCTAAGCTTACGGAGGGAAGAAATGAAATATAAATATCAGAGGGTCAGAATGCCCAAGTCTCAGGCCGAGTGCAGCATGGACGTCAGAGATTCAGAATTAGGACATATTGATATGGAGGAATTCTGGGCCAGAACTCAGAAAGTTACAAGGAGTCCATGGATGGACAAATTGATTGGCAGTGCCCTGCACTTCACCGGAGGAATCCCCGTCAGCGCCGTCAACAATGAATTTATGATGGTGGTTGCCCAGTGTTACAACAAGGACACAAGGGTGTGTCGAAAAATAGCAAGGGCGAGGTCGTCATTAACCTCACTGCCCGTCATTTTGAGATAATACTCAGCATCCCTCACCACCGGCACTTTGTGGCCGTCAGCCAAGTGGAGTGCATTAAGGCCTGGGATGACAATGAGGATCAATGTATGCAACTAATGAACGAAGTCTATCTGAAGAACAAGAAGATAATAACTCGGTGGCCCCAAATCATCCACCGCAGTGACTTCTCAGAAGAGCTCAGTGACACCATTACATTCCTGAGCAGGGGTCTTCGGGCTTTCTGATGCCCATTATTTCCATAAATGGATGCTGCGGTACTTAGAGACCATGAACAAGAATATACCTGATCAGCACTTTTGCTGGGGAGAAATTATAAGCAGCACAATCTCTGAGCAGCTACAACAATTCAGCACAACGGGGGACATTTCATATGAACTCCTACGTGGGTCTATGCTGCAGCATCAGAGAGGGACTATCCAGGCCTGACGAGGAGTAGAGTTTGGCCTCAGGTCAAAATATACGAGTATTATCCAGAATTGAGGCTAGAGAATAGCATCCCCCAATTCACCAAAATCAATGATGCATTCTTCTACCACATCATCTACCTGCTGAGGCCAAATATGAATTATGGTCGCAAGACCAAAAGCATAGTGGCAGCCACGGAGAAATGGGGAGCCCTGTTCACCCAGTTTCCTACATTCACCTATCTAAGGGTTGCCAACTTTTTGGGATAGCCAACCAGGCTACCGAGGTATGTTGGACCTAAGCTGATTCTGCTGGAACTGTCAAGGTAGCTAATCACATACCATGAGAAATGCCTTAAAAGAAAGAAGGGTGGAACTGCGTTCCCCCTCACAGTAGGCCGATATACATGCTCTACCCACCACAAGGCAAAGGAAATGTTCGTAGAGCTGGAGTTACTCAATTTGAAGCATGAATTCCCCAGCCAGGCCTACCTTCGACCCAAGGAGCTGTCTACCAAGGGCGAAACTTGATCCAATCCATGTTCCTCAGATCGAGGATATTTATATTGACGTCCTCCATGAGGTGGAGCTCAGAAGGAAGGATCATTCTCGCCTAGCATTGGTAGAAATCATCCAATATGGGGTAGCCATTGTCCCCAAAGGCTTCCAAACTACGGAAGATGAAGTAGACAAGGTATATACTGACACAGATGGGGACGATTGGCCCTTTCCGGCCATTGATAGAACTAAGGCTCCTCAGACAATTGACGAGAGGGGTCAAGGAGACTCTACAGAGGACAGAACATTGGTGCCGGGATGAACGGCCTAATCTACCTCGGGGTTGATTTCACAACATCCCCATTGGGCAACACACCTCCAAGATCCAAAAACCAGCCTAAAGGTAAAGGCAAAGGCGTAGAAGGTGAATCCAACGCCATTCAGGAAGAAGCCCCTGAGAGTCCTCCTTCTGCGGCACCCGAGCAGGTAATAACTCTGGATTCACAAGAGAAAGAAGCAGAAGAGGAAGTTCCAATAGGCCCTTCCACTCAGGATTTCAGCATTGCCACAACAACCGAGGTCCCTTCCGTCCCTTCTTCTTCTCTTCCTTCCCCTCCTCGAGCGACTCAAGCGACCATCCCTTTGGTCGTGTCCTCTACCCCTTCTTCTACTGTTTCCCCCACCTCTTCATCTATCTTTTCTTCCCTCGCTGATCTGTCCTCCTCCATTTCTTCCCTTATCTCCGAGCTCCCTTCCCCTTCCTATGTCTTCCGCAGCTGCAGTTTCCCTTCCTTCCGTGGGCACTTCTTCGGCTATTCTCTTAATGCCGCCGCCACGTGTCTCCACATTTTTCCCCTCTTCTACTACAGCTGCCCCCTCCTCTGTTTCTGGTCCTTCTACCATAGGTCCAGCTTGGATCTCTCAGCAGCTGAGTCAGCAAAAGAGGAAAGTCCCCATCGCTCCGATGGACTTTTCCGTGATCCCATCTAAGGGGGCAAAGAAGTAGAAGCCTATCATGCGCTTCTCTCAAAGTGCTGCAGGAGAGAGAGTTATGGAAATCGCGTACCCCGATCCCCTCAAAGAGAAAAAGGATCTGTCTCCGACAGATTTTACTGTGACCCAAGTCACAATGGGGACATCTTCTGAAAGTCTTCAGGGGGAGGCTCTTTCTGCAGTTGACGCCCTCTACAAAAAGCTTCAGGAAATCAAGGAAGAGAAAAGGCAACTAAAGGAGCAAAACAAATATCTGCTCCAAGCCTTACAGAAGATGGGTAATGCACCTCCTACAACTGTCGCCGAGACTTCTGAGCTTCTCAGCCAGGAGAAAATTAATGAGTATGCCAAAATCGGCGAGCAGGGTATGGCCGTTTCCATTTGGAGGAGCCAAATCCTCAAAGATAGTGAAAAAGTGATCACCGAGTTCTCTGACTTGTACCTAAACATCAGTAAGGTGAATAAAGAGCTCCAAGCGTTAGTAGGGCCCATATCAGAAGAGTTGGAACATGCCAGACTACAACACGAGACCTTCCAACAAATGTTCGACTGCTCAGTCGATGATCTAGTCAAGTTCGGTGTCTTCGGCCATCCAAGGGCCCTCAATAAAATCATGTCCACTCTGGACTACCAGGTGGATCAGCTAGAATTTATCTAGAAAAGATTGACAAAGTCAAGGAAGAAGCCTTGGATGCGATGCACCAAATGGAACGAATTGTTCTTAATATGTCGCCAAGGTTACTTACTCCTTCCTTCACTTTAAGGAAAGCTGATGAAACCACCCGAATCTTCAAGGAGATCGCTTCTCAAGGAACGAGGCCACAGGTCACATTTGACACAGAATCTATCAACAACCTGCTGGCCTGTAGGGACTTCATCAGGTTCCTCATTGAGGCGGAAAAGGACTATTCCAAACTCCCAGAAAAGCTCATAGATAAGCGGGAGACTTGTGAGGTGATAAGAGATAGGCACAAGGATCCTTCTCAGGATCAACTTGGGCCAATAATCAACAAGTTCATGGAATATCGCTCACAGTTCCATATCTCGTCGCCTGAGGAGCAACAAAAGCAGTCCACCCCCTTTCAGCCGTAAGATGATGATGACGAATAGCTGCTGATTATTATTCTTCTTCTTCTTCTTCTTCTTCCCTTTCTCTTCTTCGTCTTTCTGGAAATATCTGAAGTATGTTGATGCAAATGATGACATCATCCATGTTGCATCATGGGATGATGTCATCCATCAAATAGTAAAAAGTCAACATGACTTTTAGATATTTTGTAAATATCTTTGTAAATAGTTGTTGGCTCCTTTTTGCCTTCTTTTCTCTTCTTCTTCTATATATACTCCAATACTTGTAGTATTGAAGGATGGATGAATATCTTTCAGATGAGAAATAGAAGTGAAGAAAAAAGACTTTGAGCTTTTTGTAACAGAACAAAATATTAATACAATATTTAGACTTTGTGCTGAATACATGTGTTATGTGCATTAGATCTTCCTTACGTTAGATCTGTGTGTTTATTTTGTTGAATCTGCTTATGTTTTATTGTCATTTATTTATCATCAGTATTGCTTTGCTCATTTATGCAAGTAGGTTTGGCTCTGTTTACTACCAATCCCAAAACATAAACCTTCTAACCTTTCTGCTTTGGAATTCATTTCTTTTCTTCCTTCGAACCTGCTCTTTCTTCATCCCCTCTTCCTTTCCTTTCTTTTCGCAGTCGGAAACACCCCCACGGGGATGAGATCCCAAACCCCCGAAGGCAGAATCTGTGAGACTTGCATAAGATTCCTGCTGGTAGAATAGCAATAAACCAGTTTCGCTTTGCTGACTCAAAGAGGGGCTACACCCTGCACACTGTTGGCTCGTTTATCCATAGATCTGCCCAAGCGACAGATTTTCGGACCAACACAGCGTCAAGGGAAGGTCAGTTGTTCACAAGCATTTCAGGTTTAGGAGTATGATAGCCTTTTCCTAAGATGGTATTTTCCTTCATCTGAGTCCCTTATGAGCCTATCCCTCTTTTCCCTGATCCAATTGGTCCAACATTTTGAATGCAGAGAATTTAACTTTGATACAACCCATGTCACTCAGGGGAAAAATTCACTTTGTCAGTTCTGGCACATAACACATGGCATTCTAACCTTTTACATCCCATCTAACACTGGGGGAATCCATGTTTCTTCGTTTCCTTAACATTTTTTCTTCAGGAAAAATTCTTACTAAACATCAAAAACATTCGTATAACTATTTGAAAAACTTAAAACAATAAAAAAATTGTAGAAAACTCCAAAACAATAGAAACTTGTCTCCAGATAATACGAAAAACTACAAGAAATGTCCCAAAAACTCTCCCACAAAAACAAAGTAGTAAGTTTTCTTTCTTTTAGTTGTTGGTTTGTATGGTTTTTTTGCACCTTTTTTTGTATGGTGTGCTTTAAATTGGATTCACTTTCTTACTTAAATTGAATTTTATTTTAATAAGTAGTGCATTGCATTGAGTTCATTTTATCTTGCATACTTGTAGATGAATGTGTTTCTTTGGTTAGATTTGTTTAACTTGTGCTTGTTATCTTGTACAATTTTGTTGTCACTTCATCATCATATCATATAAACCCATCACATCTATACATGATATATCAATAAATGATAAGTCTACATCAAATGTGTATACTACAACTATTCATCAAGTACCAAATCATCAATGGGGTCACAAACATATCCCCCCACACCAATATCTAAAATATAAACATGTTTTACTGAAAGTATCTCATCAACATGCAATATGACATCAACTAAGGCTATCTCATAATCTAACAAACATGTGATACAAACATTAAACATACAAGATTAAACATGATATCTCATAAGAAAAAAGTGGTACATCAGTAATCTATCTATCATCATACATCATCAAAAAAATATAAATGTCCATGTAAAAAACATTGTGTCTCAGAAGTACATCCGATATAATGAGCCATCATGGGCATCTACACAAAAAGTGCCATCATCATGAGGCATAATCAAAAAAATTATATAATGTACATTTGTACAAAAATATACCTTCATCATGAGGCATGATAAAAAAATTAATACATATACATCCGTAAAAAGCTATGCCTTCATATCGAGACAATACACTAAAAACATACATCTAGTACATCAATAAGAGAGTCAATCATGACTCTCACCCTCATTGGGACTTCCTCTTCTAGGTCCACTGCGAGGCGGGGGCATCTGATGTGCTATATGTGTAGTAGGTGTTATGTCATGTTGTGTTGACCTATGCTTCTCTGAAGCTTGTTATCCTGAAGGACCCTATACAGATCAAATTGATCATGATAGCCTATGGGATCTAGATCGTGATACCCTGCCTACTATTTGGTTATACTCAGGAACTCTCTACTTGGCCAAGATAGCCACGTAAGACACCATCTTATAGTATGTCACCTCACCTGCTACAATAATATTGTGTTTAATACTTAGTTGTACTCCTGAGGCAGTGTCTTCCTACTGAAGTGCATCACGCTCTGTTCTCGCACTAGTTAGCTATATCCATAACTAGGTTCTATCTCCTACATCTTGATCCCTCTTTTTTATAGCCTGATTCCTCTCTACCTGAGATTGTAAACTCTCTGGGATCACCCAATCTCACTCTGTCATAGCTTGTAATATCTTTGTTCTGGCCTGATCTCACTCTATGACAAGTTGATCCCCATCCACAATATCTTGGTCCCTATCAGCTTCCATTTGGAGCTATAAAGTTGTCACCTATTATAACTGTTGTTATAAGGCAATCACCTTCCCACCATCCTATATATCTTGAACATCATCCTCCACATCCTCACCACCCCTGCCATCTCCTTCACCTCTTGGTGAACTATTTCATGAATTTGTGTAAGGGGGTAATGGAGGTGCCTACAATGGTGCCTGGTGTGGAACCTAAAGGGGAATCCATGGTGTCAATAGTTGTTTCCACACCACTACCCATTATTATACTAAAACATGTTATTGTATTAACACCTGCTGCACTGGTACCCCTATACGTGGTCCTCCCTATAGAAATACCTGTACCTAATCTTGTGTTTATGCCCTAGGAGTTGGGCCCTTCCCTATTATGCTGCTACATCCAATACCTCCTATGGTATAGTCAATCTACGTGACAACATTTTCATATACCACGTTGTACAATTTTTGGTTGTCCTTGGATACAATATATGTGCCTTCTGTACCCAAGGAAGTGGAACCACCTATAAAAATCTAGTGCATGCTCAACCCAACCTAATCTGAGGCCCCATGTGGAAGACCTACATGAATCTACGTGCATACCACATCTCATCACTAGGAATCCAATGGGTGAGACAAAAATGACGTCAGACCCTGTCTACTTTTTACCACTCCAAGATGTAGTTCCTACTCCCAAGAATGAAATGATCCTTGACAACAATACTCAACTCAACAACATCCTGAGGCCACTTGTACAACTTGTAGTGTCATCATGTGATCATGTGAGGTTTTACCTCATCAAATTCTCTCTTGTAGTAATTTGTGTCTCCCCTATGGTCATGAACATCATTCCTATCTAGAACCTAACTCATGATAGATCGCTCTCTGAGAATTTGAGCTCTGAATGCTCCCAAAGGATGCCAATCACAATGTAATCCTAAGCCCAGATCTATGATAAAGTGACAGGACCCACTAAAATCTAGCCATGGTAGGCTATCAAGTGCAAATCAGAGTATAAATTAGCCATTATACATTAACCCCAGTAATACACCTCTCTTTGAAGTAGGCCATGAATCACTCTAATGAGACCCAGAGGGAATCATGCACCATTCTTTTCATGAAACACTATACCACTAACAAGAACTAACAATAATGCAGGTACCCATCCCAGCCACTGATCGGCCATACACCTCTTAATCAAGACTATTATACCCTGGTGGGGGTATGTTTACCACTCAAAATAGCTCAGTTATCCATCGCTGAATGTGGTCATGGCGATCATCATAGGTGATTAAGAGACCCTGGATAGGGACTCATAGGATCCCCCATATGTCCTCTAAAGTAATACTCATCTCACGAAGAGGCAGATGGAATGTGTCACTCTTTCTCTGCCACCTCTCAGCTAAGGCTATGAGTAGGCCATGATCTAAGGTAATCTGCGACATGTGGGCCACGTAAGATAAAAAAGTCACCTCTAGGGTGATCTCTAAGAAAATATGGTCAAGCCGGTTGAACATCACCTCGTAGTTTTAGAACTGCCCCTATCACTCCCGTGTCTCAAGTAAATATAATTCCACCTGCAGAGCCAATCATGTCATTTATTATGATCTTATTCTTCTATTTTATCATCACATTCTTCTATTTTTCTTATAATTCATCTATTTCTACCATTCTTGGTCTCCAAAAACCTTCTTTTTCTTTTAAAGGTAATTTTAAAATGCCTTTTGTGCATAGGCACACCCCTGAGTGCACCAGTGTAGCATGTAGTGCATAGGTGAACCTAGTGTGCCATCATACTCTTCATTACACCATCACACTCCTCAATGCCTAGGCACATTCTCCTTTCTCCTCAAAAGCTCTTTGTGGATAGGCACACTCGATTTTTCATAGGCACATACACTTGTGCACAAGCACATGAATGCCTGCACTCCATTGGAAAAACACAAAAAAGGAAAAAAAATGAGAACAGTTGCATAGGTATACCCCTTTTTGCAAGAGTATAAGTGTGCCCACGTAAAACCCAGATGAATAGTGCATATGTGCACCCCTGCAATAGGAAAAAAATACAAACTAAAATAAAAGAATGAATTACATAGGCACACTTATCTTTGCACCAACACATATGCACCCATGCAAGCTCTAGCATAGATGCACGCCCCCCAAAGTTTCCCTAAATTTTCCCTAAAAATAAATTTTAACTAGAAATTAAATACTTTAACAGACTGGGGTAAAAAGAGGAGCTTTGTGTGCCTATGGTCCATCCGTTGGAAGCCTCATGTAGTCTCTCACGCAATCCACATTTTGTCTCCAGTTCTGCACCCTCGTCATTTCCTCTTGTAGGTTAGAGCTCATATCAGTAATAAAATGGTAAGTGAATGTGGTAAATGAATTAGCCACAATGGCTTCTATACCCATTTTTACCTATCGCAACATATTTCTCACCCCTGGGATTCCTTGGAACCATCGTGGTTCTTAGACATTCATCTACAACTAGTCGTGATGATGATTTTAAATAAATAATTATTTTCACACCCATTTTTACTACACTAGGGCATGTTTTGCTTCCTGAAAGCCTTTTCTACTACCTAGGGCATATTTATGCCTTATGGTGACTTTGAAGGAGGTCTCACAGCTTCGTTATTTTTTCTTCCTAAAAATTTAGAGATTTAAACTAATATAAATTTCTCAAAAACATAAAAAATATGGTAAAATCATTAAAAATCCAAAAAATTGTAAAAATTTTGCAAACAATGATAAACAACATACACGCAGATGAGGCATGTGTCAAATGTGTTGTCCTCAAACATTGAAATTTTTCCTACAAATCCATCTTTCTAAGTTTCTTTCTTGTTCTGATCTCAAGTGACTTGCGGATCATGGTGATCTACCTCCATTAACAAAATATAGGCTGCATGTTATGTCGTCACTCCCATGCAACAATGAGTTTCCATAGATTGTGTCATAGTATATGAAAGCTTTTCCATGGGACTACTTGTGTCCTTTGTTAGTCCCCTTGCATGTATCCTTTCTTGGGGCACCATTTTTAACCCTTTTCATTACAACATGAAGATTTGGGAACCACCATTTGATAACAACAACATTGGTTCAACTATCTTAAACATTGTTTATTTGAGTATGTGTGATTGTATTGGTTTCTTTGTTAGGTTAGCTGGTTTACTTTCTCTTATTGCATTGATTTAAGCATCGTTTTACTTTCTCGTATTGCATTGCATTATGTATGTTGCATGAAGTTACGTAGCAATGAAAAAATCTTAGTAATTTATCTTTTCATGTTATCTTACAATTTTTTTTATTTTAATAAAGGCCAATGATGTAGATCTAGGGCCAAAATGATACAAAAAAGTTGCTTATTGAAAGGTTGGATGTAAAGATTGGTCTTTTCCTATATTCTCCATTATCATTTATTATCATTGCTAATTTTTCTTCCAAATCACTTGGGGTAATAAACAACCATGTTTTTCCCTATCCTTTTTTCTTCTAAAATAACCAAGGGTTTCATGCATGTTCTATCCTATTTCGATCATTAATTGACTTATTCTATCACCCCATCGACACTCAATGGGGAATTCTTCATCCTACCTATTTTTCTTCAAAAATTTACCTGTTTATGCTTGTCTACTATATTTGAAGTGAAGTCAATAACTTCACCTCAAACAGGGGCCAATGTAGACACCTATATTCTGTTTTTGCAATCTTATTGCCAAAATGCACAAAAATCACTCCCATTCTTACCAATTCCATTATAATTAGTGATTTTCATGAATTAAATAACATTTCTTACCACTTTGGTCAAGTAACAAGCACTTCTTTGATCATCAAACCTCTTTCGCATTAAAGATTCCACTTTACAATGAATCGTAAGTCAAAATCCTCTTCAAAATAGACAATTATGATTATTAGCTAATTAATCCCATTTTGCCTTTATTTTTGTCAATAAACCTTACTAGTGGCTCAAACCCCTCTTCCAACCACTCAAAATCACCCCACTTCTCTCCAAAATTTCTCAAGAATCTTTAAAATCTTATCCTAGCCTCTTAGTTGACCCTAAGTGGTTGATTAAGGCTCTACACATCTTAATCACTTGGTAAATCACTAATTATGATTAGCAATTCTAATCTAATTTGGGATTTTAGTCCCACATGCACCAAAATATAATTTTCCCCAAATGGAAAACTATATAAATGGTTCACCGCATACCTTAATACTTTATACCATGCTTTGATTTGCATCTCATATAAGAAATATGATTTATAGGCAAGCTCAATTCTTGCCTAAAGCCTTCAATGAGGAAAGTACATGGGTATCCAATATGATCTTGTATTCATTGTTGAAAATACCATTTCACCTTATTTGGAGTAACAAAAAACCAAATTTGATTTCCCTCTTACATCTATTTAGGTCTATGTTAGTTAGCAATTCATACATAGTAAGGATGTTTTGTATATTAGTCTTTAATTCCATTTAGTTTACATTCATAAGAATGATTTTAAGATTTGATAATTGATGTTACATTCCTAGAACTTAGAAGCTTGACTATAGGTGGAAATAGTGTTAGCCTCACCTAGTTAGTCATACTATTTGCTTTGTAAAAGTTTGGGGTGTTATCACATACTACTCATGTCTAGAACTATCATTGAGTTTGTCGACACTAAAATTTTCCTCCGTAATTTCTATTTCATTAATGTATGTATTAGGAATAGGATGTTGTTAAGTATAATTAGTAGTAGCGTCTGATAGAAGATAACGGCACCGTCAGTACAGTGCTGCCAATAATGTGGAGTACGGTAACAGTCAAAGTACAATAGGAATGTTGTAAAAATTAAATATTTGTCGTAAGTGGTCCGGTAATGTTAAAATGTCAAAGTTTGGGTAATTAGAGAAGTAGGGTCTACATGATTAGGAATTAGAAATATTATATTGGTAATAAAGACAAGGAGTGAGGTCATAAATATTTTGTGTATTTTATTTGTAAAAAGTCTAAAAATGTGGAACCCATGTAAAATGATAAGGTTTATCTTATCTTAAAAGATAAACTTACATGTACAGATACGAGTTAATGTATGGAATATGATTCGTCAGAGTGGATTTCTTATCCTATCTTAGAGATAAGATGGATAGGCCTGGAAGTTCTATAAATAGAGAGGCCACCCCCTCATTTAGCATAGAAGGAAGTAGTGAGAAATATTGTAGGAAGTGTGCAAAGGAAGCCATCAGTTTAAAGGTGTGTTAAAGAAGCCATTAAGAGGTGTAATTGTAAAGTTTCTCCCATAGTCTTGGTGAAAGGCAAGTGAAGTAAATAACACTTGAAGTACCTCATGGGTGAGATTGTAACAATTTCATGTTAATATTATAATTTACTTTGATATTTCAGATTTGTCATCATTCCGTCTTATCATAGTCGATGGTATTCTTGTGTTATGTTGTTGTTTTGTGTTCCAGATTACATCCACCAAACTAAAGGCTGTGCATTAGTAAATAATCATAGCACGAGGAGTTCTCGGTGAAGAATTATCATAGTGCCGGATTGGTGATGACATTTTGGTTCCGTTGCCGAGACCATTCTTCGTTGGTGGATTTTCTGGAGAGATATTCCCCACTTAGTCAAAAAAAATCAATTGGAGGGTAACCTTGTTTTTACTATGCATAGTAGTTACCATGGTAAAGTCTTTTTTGCCATGAATAGTAGTTACCATGGTAAAGTCATTTTTGTTGTGAATAGTATTTGCCACAGTAAAGTCATTTTTTACCATGAATAGTATTTACCGCAGTAACTTCACTTTTTACCATGAATAGTGTTTACCACAGTAAAGTCATTTTTACCGCAGTAAGTCAAGTTTTACCTTAGTTACCGTGGTCATTTCTATTTTACTGTAGAAAGGTGTAAAGTCACTTTCTATTATAGTGATTTCAATTATTTGTGCACATAAGTCTTGTTGATTGTACTTGTGGGTTGGTATTTCACGGTGGTTACTTTTGAAAATGGGAAAGATTCCTGTTTTTTTAGCTCAATCTAATGAAGATGCTTCTTCTTTCATTCAAGAGTTTAAAAAATCTTGTATTTGTAATGGCCTTATAAGAAGGGAACAATGGACTAAATTTTTTCCTACCTTTTTGGATGGTTCAACACTTAGGTGGTTTGAAACACTAGGTGATAATGTGAAAAATTCATGGGATTTATTAACTAAAAGTTTTCTTGAAGAATTTGGTGAACAACAGAAATATGCAGATCTCATGATTGATATCATAAAGCTATCCCAAGGAGAGAAGGAGAAGATTAGGGATTATCATGCTCGTGTTCTAGAGCTAAGGAGGAAGCTCGATGCCCAGATCCGAAAGGAAGGATTAGCGGATGGGTTGATGAACGACATGGATAATCTCCTATATAAGCACTTCATTCTTGGGATGAAGCCAGAGATCAGACAACGAGTGAAGTATGACCGCCCAGCTACCATTGAACAAGCAAAGGAGATTGCAAGAAGGCAAGAAGAAAGCATGGAAGAGGAGCCCAAAGAAATTGTTGCTAAAGTAGAGCCTACACCAGCACCTTTGGTCCAGAATCCACAACCACTCCCGGTGAGCACAAATATTTCTCCTAGTACATCTACTGAGTATGAAGATTTGCTCAAAAAGATGGGTTAGTTAACTATTAATCTTCTTCAAGGAAAGGAATTTAGTTCTCAGGGAGGAGATAGAGGTCCAAAAAGAAATATTTCTGAAGTTGTATGTTATGGTTGTTATAAAAAGGGTCATTATAAGTATAATTGTCTAGATAGAGCTTCTACATCTGGTAAAGGAGATAATGATAAAGGAAAAGCACCTGTGAATTCTTTTGATGTAGTAGATAAGAGCAGAAATAATGAAGTAGATGTGTTTGTAACAAAAAGAAAGAAAGAAAAAGATAATCAAGATGGAAATGATCCTAAGAAGATGAAAGGAGAAACTAGTAAGAAACATAGGAGAAAAAAGTTGGGTGTGCAGGATTTTCTGATTTCATAGGGGCAAGGACCATACTCCATCTTGGAAGATCTATCCAAAAGGCCTGCAAATATTACATATGGTCAACTCTTGGCTATGTCTTCTGAGAAGAGGCGGGAGTTGCGAAGTGGACTCATTGCTCGACGAAGGAAGGAGGTTGAGGTGCCTGTTTTGGAGGCAGAGGCGGATCCCTATGCTCCACAAGCTGAGGTATTATGTAATGGTATTTCAATTCATGATGTCTTAGTTGATGGAGGTGCTGCAGTTAGTGTAATGATTGAGTCTGTAATGAATATGTTGGGTTTAAAAATTGATCTCCCTTCAACACTTATGTTAAGGTCATTAAATAAAGGAAAAACTAAACCAGAAGGTGTAGTTTCAAATGTGGCAATATCTATTATGGGTGTTGTATGTGTAGTAGACTTTCAGGTGATGAAAAATGGTACTGTTACGTACCCAATGCTACTGGGAAGACCATGGCTAAGGAGATTTCATGCAAGAAACTACTGGAATGAAGCTTTCATGACACTTGGACGTGGTAGAGAGAGGGTGAAGATAAACGTGATCCCTCGACATCATAAGGCAGAACCTATGGATTCAAGTGATGAAACTGATGATTGGACATCCTCTGATTACTCTAGTACCAGTGAAGTGGACACTGAAGATGAAGAAAGTGAGGTTGATGTTTCAGTCATGGATATCCTTCCAGTCACACCAACTCATGACCCCATAAAATTATCTGAAGAAGAAGTTGATGATCATCTTCAGAAAATAAATATTGGTGATGCTGTGATGGAGAGTGAGAAGGAATCCTACCTCCAGCTCTTTCAAAGGTACATACACATATTCACTTTTGATTACAAGGAACTCCGTCAAGTAAGTTGGGTAGAACATTCTATTGAGCTGGTAGATGGTGCTAAGCCTATAAAGCAAATGCCATATAGAATGAATCCTAATTTTTCCAAGACTGTAAAAGAAGAAATAGATAAGTTGCTTGATGCAGGATTCATATTTGCTATGGAGAATTCAGAATGGGTTTCTCCCATTGTGATCTCAATAAAAAAGAATGGGAAGCTACGCATTTGTGTTGATTACAGGAAGCTCAATAAGGCAACAAAGAAGGATCATTACCCTCTTCCATTTTCAGATCAGATCTTAGATGAAGTAGCTGGCCAGGAGTGCTATAGTTTTGTTGATGGATATAGAGGCTACAACCAAGTTTGTATAGCAGAGAAAGATCAGCTGAAGACCACGTTCACCACTCCTTGGGGAACGTTTGCTTATAGAGTTATGCCTTTTGGGTTGTGTAATGCTCCAGCAACATTCCAGTGTTTGATGAATAGGGTGTTCGAACCCTACATTGGGACCTTCATCAGAGTATTTCTGGATGATTTTTGCATCTATGGGAGCAAGTTGGACCACTTGCACCAGATGGAGACAACAGTTCAAAGGTTAGATGAAGCACAAGCCTCACTAAACCCTACAAAGTGTGTCTTTGGATGTTCTAAAGGCGTTTTGTTAGGGCATATTGTATCCAGAGATGGTATTGGTACTGATCCTGATAAAGTTTCAAAAATCAAAAATTTACCATTTCCTATGAATAGAAGTAAGTTGAGATCATTTTTAGGCCATGTGGGTTACTATAGAAGGTTCATCAAGAATTTCTCAAAGATTGCACAGCCACTAACCCAGTTCTTGAAGAAGGATGCTACTTATGAACCAGGAAATAAGGTGCATGAAGCTTTTGGACAACTGAAGGAAGCCCTGGTGTCTTCACCTATTTTGAAGAATCCAGATTGGAGCAAGCCATTCATTGTGTACACCGATGCCTCAGATGCAGCACTAGGAAGTACTTTGAGCTAAAAGGATGAAAATGGGAATGAACATCCAATTTACTTTGGGAGCAGAAAAATGAGCAGTGCTGATGTAAATTATACTGTAACTGAAAAAGAGGCTCTGGCTATCATTTTTGCTGTAAAGAAGTTTAGAAATTACTTGCTAGGGAAAAAATTTCTAGCTGTAACAGATCATCAGGCTCTAAAATATATTGTAAATAAGCCTAACCCATCAGGGAGGATAACAAGATGGATAATTTTGCTACAAGAATTTGAATTTGATATTATAGATAGGCCAGGAAAGAAGCATGTCAATGCAGATGCACTCTCTCAAGCCTATGATGGTTTATGATCATCTTGTGATGATGATGATTTTCCCGATGCAACATTGTTATCCCTTGACACAATCCCTAGTGAATACATAGATATTTGGAATTATCTGAATGAATTCAAGTTTCCTGATGGTGCAAATGCAAAGATTAAGAGAAAGATTACTCAAGCCAGTCGTCCATATTCTATTCTGCATGGAGTATTATTTCAAATAGGACCTAATGGACAGTATAAGAGAGCAGTTAGACATGATCAAGGGAAGGAACTGCTAGAAGAATTCCACAATGGTACATGTGGAGGGCACTTCTCTGGACAACTTATAGCAAGAAGGATCTTGGATGCAGGTTATCACTGGCCCACTCTTTTTAAAGATTGTTATAATTATTGTAAGACATGTGATATTTGTCAAACACATGGTAACGGTAAGACTTCATCAGCTCCATTATGCCCTATTCTTCCACTTGGTCCCTTTAAAAAGTGGGTAATAGAAATTTTAGGTCCACTTCCAACTACCTCACGCCAAAATAAGTATATTGTAGTTGCCACAGATTATTTAACCAAGTGGGTTGAAGCTAGGCCATTGAAAACAGCTTCCATGGATGAGGTGGCAAGGTTCATATATGAACGCATTGTCACCAGATTTGGTTGTCCATTAGAAATTGTAACAGATCAAAGAAGCCACTTCATTAATGAGGTGGTGGAAGCCCTAGTCAATAAGTTTTCTATTAAGCACAGGAAGGCAACAACATACAAGCCAAGCAAAAATGGACAGGTGGAACAAACAAATTTTGTGTTGTGTCAAATTCTAGCAAAAGATGCAGCCTTGCAGGTACATAAATAGGACAAAAGGATTCATGCAGCATTGTGGGCATATAGGGCAACATCAAAGTCAGCAACAAGATACTCCCCATTTCAGTTGGCCTATGGCATTGATCCAATTCTTCCTATTGAGTTTGATATTCCCACTGTGAGAGCTATGAAAAATGAAAAGATGGATGAAAGTGATTCAGTAAAAGAAAGGTTGGTACATCTTCATTTGCTAGAGGAAATGAAGGAAATAGCAAAGGATACAAGCCATAAGAAGAAAATGAAGCAGAAGGAATAATTTGATCAAAAGATCCGTTGGTTTCCATTTCATGTGAATGACTTGGTTCTAGTATATGATTCCAGATACAAAAAAAGAAGACAGAGAAAATTTCTTCCAAAATGGATGGGGCCCTACAAAATAGCAACTATGCATGAAAATGGTACGTACCGACTAGAGGAATTGGATGGCACTCCCATTACAAAATGGGTCAACCACGACAAGTTGAAGATTTTCCAAGCACCATAATAGTCTACTCCAAGGACGGAGTAGAAGCTAGGAAGGGGGAAGATGTCGACACTAAAATTTTCCTCCGTAATTTCTATTTCATTAATGTATGTATTAGGAATAGGATGTTGTTAAGTATAATTAGTAGTAGCATCTGATAGAAGATAACGGCACCGTCAGTACGGTGCCACCAATAATGTGGAGTATGGTAACAGTTAAAGTACAATAGGAATGTTGTAAAAAGTAAATATTTTTCGTAAGTGGTCCGGTAATGTTAAAATGTCAAAGTTTGGGTAATTAGAGAAGTAGGGTTTACATGATTAGGAATTAGAAATATTATATTGGTAATAAAGACAAGGAGTGAGGTCATAAATATTTTGTGTATTTTATTTGTAAAAAGTCTAAAAATGTGGAACCCATGTAAAATGATAAGGTTTATCTTATCTTAAAAGATAAGCTTACATGTACATATAAGAGTTAAGGTATGGAATATGATTCGTCAGAGTGGATTTCTTATCCTATCTTAGAGATAAGATGGATAAACCTGGAAGTTCTATAAATAGAGAGGCCACCCCCCTCATTTAGAATAGAAGGAAGTAGTGAGAAATATTGTAGGAAGTGTGCAAAGGAAGCCATCAGTTTAAAGGTGTGTTGAAGAAGCCATTAAGAGGTGTAATTGTAATGTTTCTCCCATAGTCTTGGTGAAAGGAAAGTGAAGTCAATAACACTTGAAGTACCTCATGTGTGAGATTGTAACAATTTCATGTTAATATTATAATTTACTTTGATATTTCAGATTTGTCATCATTCTGTCTTATCATAGTCGATGGTATTCTTGTGTTATGTTGTTGTTTTGTGTTCCAGATTACATCCACCAAACTAAAGGTTGTGCATTAGTAAATAATCATAGCATGAGGAGTTCCCAGTGAAGAATTATCATAGTGCCGGATTGGTGATGACAAGTCTGCTTGTACAAAATAAGCATAACAACTGAGGAATGGCTAAAAAACACATGGGTTATCAATCACCTAGTAAATATTTCTTGTTTAGTTCTTAATGGGATTCAGCTAGCCTATGACTTAGTGACATTCCATTCATTGATAATTCCTTCTATGATAAACACATGGATGATTTTAAAAATTCCTTCAAAAAGATAGGGGTGGTCATCAAGCCTAGTGAAGGGTTTGATGTGATTTCCAAACAACTTGAAATGTATAGAGATTTAGAGGTCATAACATGAATTTAGAAATATCTCTATTGTTATAAATGGTATCCAGGTAATGTTGTCTCCCTGTATCCAAGGATCAAGGAATTTTGGGGTCTGTGGTAGGATTGGACATTCAAGAATCATCAAATCTCAGAATAATAATTTCATTGCATTTGGAGAAAAATTCTCAAAAATTGGAGTAAATCATCTTGGAAAATAAAATTGAACCTTATAAATCCTCTTAAATTTCTAGTCTAGGTCTTGGTATACGTCATATTCCCACTCTTGTTTCTGTTTATGGTTCTAGTTCTAGTCGTGGTCATCGAATATGTAAATTTTATGAAAGGAATCCACACTTGAAGAATTATTCCCATTTAGATTGTTGGCAATGCTAATAGCAGTGGTAGTTCCTATGGAATTTGGTTGGTGGAAGGTGGGGTTGTGCCCTTTTTGCTTTTTTTCTCATGGCGTTATAAGTAACCTTTGTGGTATTATCAAAGATAGCTCTACATGCTTGTGTAATAATTTTGAAACCTCCCTCGGCTCCTGGGAATTTATTTTTACCAAGATGTAATAACAAGGCTACTTTTAGCAAGGTAATTCAGTTTTCCAAGTTATCCATATTTGCTAAATTTTGGGTGAATTGACATTTTGGACCTTTGAAAGCATGAAGAAAATGGTGAGCTCATTTCCCCCGACCTTTCTTAAAATGAATTTAAATGAAATGAAATTTGGAATTTGGATGTGGCACGTGGTAGACATTGATTGTCCTACCACTGATTTACTTATTGATGATTAATTGTTATTAGGTGGATTTATTCTCCATTACTATGATAAGCATATTTTTGAGACTACCAAATAACCATTAGGTTTATTCATTAGGATACAATTATTATTGTGGCATGGTGGAGAAAAATCCTTAAAGCCTCCCATAATTATAAATACCTCTCCTACGAAACCTCATACAAGTGGATATATGATACACAGTATAGTGGGACAAGGCTAGTAAAATATTCGAAAGGAAAAAATAAACATATATTCTAATTTAACCATCTATATTGTAAAAATTACTTATTAAAATTATCATTTCACCACCTATATTATTCATGTGGTTGGCAATGAACAAGCTTACACTAACTAAAACTAGACTAGTTGGTTCTTTTGAAAACAATAGAAAAGTGAGTGGAGCAAATTGAAAAGGAGAAAAATGAGATGGGATTTCATAAATGGTACCAATGTGGAGGTATAATATCTGGTGAGACGTCTCTAGGTGCCACGGAGACTGCGTAATCACCTGTTGAAGTTATAGTATTTTATGGTCTTAGGGATCTTAAGGGACTATGCATGGACAAGGTAGCCTGAAATTACCAGGAGTGTATGGAACCAAAATAATACCTCCCCAAGCATTTACTAGGCCATCCCAATGTGTGTGCATAATCAGTTTTGTCCTATGAGATTCTATTTACAAAATATAGAATCTGACAGTTGTACATTGACTCAAACTGGAGTATTTGGCATGTTTGCAAACAATAGGATAACAATAACACCAAATCAATAAGGACAAAAATGAGATAGGTTTTTGTAGAGGGTCCCTACGGATAGGTGTAGGATCTAATGAGACATCTCTAGGTATCACAGAGTGTGAGAAATCACTCAGCAAACTTACATGGTTTTTTGGTCTTGAGGATCTTAATGCACTATGCCCGGATGAAGTAGCTTGGAAGCAATGACACCATCCCGCACCAAAAAAAATCCTCCACTAGTGTTCACCAGGCCATCCAGACATGTTAGCACATTTTATTTGGTCCCACAAGCTACCGTTTGTAAAATATTGCATTTGAAATCCTTATACTGACTCAAACTACATTATTTGGTGTGGTTGCAAATAGTATGACATTGAGAAGACCGAATCAAGATGGAAAAAAATGAGAAGGAATTTCTTAGAGGGTACCAATGTGGAGGTGTAGGATCTAACATGACTTCTCTAGGTGCCACGCAGTCCGAGATATCACCTGGCGAAGTTATAACATTTTTGGTCTCAGGACTCTTAAGGGACTACGGCTGGACAAAGTTGCATAGAATAAATAACACCATTCCATAGAAAAATGATGCCTCGCCAAGAGTTTAATAGTTGGTTCTATCCCACAAGCTTCCATTTACAAAATATAACATCTAATAACCTTACACTTACTCAAAATACAATATTTGGTTTTTGCAGACAATAAGACAACGAGAGCACCAAATCAAGATGGAAAAAATAGAGAAATAATTTTGTATAAGGTCCCAACATGGAGGTGTAGGATCTGACGAGACATCTCTAAGTGCCATAGAGTTCGAGAAATCACCCGACGAACTTATACAGTTTTTTGGTCTCAGGTATCTTAAGGGATTACTCCTTGATGAAGTAGCCCAAAAGCAATGACACCATCCCGCACCAAAACAAATCCTCCACTAGTGTTCAAAAGGCCATTTAGACATGTTTTCATAGTTGGTTTGGTTCCACGAGATACCATTTGCAAAATATTGCATTTGACATCCTTAGATTGACTCAAACTATAGTATTTGGCATGTTTGCAAACAATAGGACAACGAAAGCACTGAATCAATATGGAAAAAATTGGGATATTTTTTGTAGGATCTAACGAGACGTCTCTAGGTGCCATGGAGTTTGAGAAATCACTCGACGAACTTATACAGTTTTTGGTGTCATGGATATTAAGGGACTAAGCATGGATGAATTATCCCGAAATTAATGACACCTTCCCACATGGAAATGGATCCTCCAATAGCATTCACTAGGCCATCCAGACATGTTTGCATAATTGGTTTGGTCCAACGAGCTACTTTTTACAAAATATTGCATTTGACAACCTTACAATGACTCAAACTACAGTATTTGGTGCATTCACAAAGAATAGAACAACAAGAGCACTGAATCGAGATGTAAAAAACTTAGATAGGATTTTGTAGAGGGTCCCTTTATGAAGGTGTAGGCTATGATGAGACATATCTAGATGCGACGAAGTCTGAGAATTATCCGGTGAACTTATATAGTTGTTTGGTCACAAGGCCCTTAAGGGACTACGCTTGGACGAAGTAGCCTGAAAGCAACGACACCATCCCACATTGAAACAAATCCTCCATTATTGTTCTCTAGGCTAGAAGTACATTTTTGTGTAGATTATTTGGTCTCATGAGCTGTCATTTGCAAAATATTACGTTTAACAAACTTACACTAACTCAAACTACATTATTTGGCACATTTGTGAAAAATAGGATAGAAAGAGGACTGAATCGAGATGGAAAAAATGATATGATATTTCATAGAGGGTGCTAATGTGGAGGTGTAGGATCTTACGTGACATCTCTAGGTGCCATGGAGTCCAAGATATCACCCGACAAAGTTATAGCCTTTTTTGGTCTAAAGGCTCTTAAGGGACTGCGCCCGGAAGAAATGAAACCATCCCGCACATAAATGTCACCTCCCTAAGTGTTTACCAGGACATCCCAATGTGTTTACACATTTGGTTCAGTCCCACGAGATTTCGTTTGTAAAATATAGCATCTAGAAGCCTTACACTGACTCAAACTGAAGTATTTGGCGTGTTTGCAGACAATAGGACAATGAGAGCACTGAATTGAGATGGATAAAAATGAGATAAGATTTTGTAGAGGGTCCCTACATGGAGGTTTTTGATTTGTCAAGATGTCTCTATGTGTCATGAAGTCTGAGAAATCACCCGGTGAACTTATACAATTTTTTGGTCTTAGGGCTCTTGAGGGATTACGCCCAAACGCAACAACGTCCAACACCGTCCAACACCAAAATTAAGCCTTGACTACTACTCACCATGCCATATAGATGTGTTGGCACAGTTGTTTTGGTCACACACAGATGTGTTGGCTTAGTCAATTTGGTGGCACGAGCTACTGTTTACAAAATAATGGATTGGACAACTATACGAATGAAAATGAACACGTGACCTTCAACCGCACTCGACCGCACGAGGTCATGCTAGAGCATCCGATATTTGAATGTGTGTAGCTAACTATAGGAGGATCAGTGAATAATATCTGGTAGTGTGATCTCCTGGTAGCCGAGTTGACAAAGGGGAGACTTAGAGGCTATGAATGGGTAGCGTAAATTCCCTATGGTTTGTTTACCTAATTTGGATCTAAGTGCTAAACTAGTTTGAAGTGTCCATGTAAACTGACTAAAATTAATAATCTACACTACTGTTGAAAGGAAACTAATCTAAACAAATCACAAAACCAAAATATTACAATCATAAACAACAATTCTCTTTTATTCTAAATAATCAAATCTACTTCTACACTAAAACTAAACAAGAAAATAACCCGGTGTGGTTATTTTCCTATGCTGAGTGTATTAAATCTAAGCTAACCCAAAACAAGTGATTTTCTAAATGATCTATGATGTGTAGAATAAATCCTACAGATATTCTCTCCTTCATATCCACAGGGATGGGAAGAAGGGGATCTGTCACCGAGGATTGCTATGAAAGATTCAAACCCTCTTGGAAATTAACTAACTACCTGCAAATGAAAAGACATTCATTTCTAATCTATTTGATATGGAATTGAAATTAACAATTCGTAATTGAAAATTTGATAAAAAAAGAAAACAAATACACAACTCCAACCTGGAAGAGTAAGAACCTTAGAAAATCCAATAGTATCAGTATCTGTCCCCTCGGTTCTTTCCTTTATTTCTCTGAGTGTTCATGTGAGTCCAAGGGATTGGGAATGCAAAGAACAACAACATGAGGATGGTGCTTGAGCAATGGTAGCTTGGAAGAAATATGGATGCAATGCAAGTAGAAGAGAGATAGCACAAGATATCTGAGCTTGGCTATGCAATTCCTAGCGAGATTATGGCAGCAAAACAATACAAGGTACACAAAATTCTCAGGCCCCCCTTTTTCTTGAATACAAGCATGGAATATATAGGAATGGAGGATGGGAGGTTCCTTCATTCACAAGGCAAGAAGAGGTAGTTAAAACTAATTAAATCTATTTAAAATAGAAGGAACTAGGAGAACCAAGCAGACGAAGCTATTTTTAGTAAATTCGACTCACAGACGCGTTCAAAAGATAAACTTAAGTGAATCATCGCATGTAATTTCTCATGTGAATATTTTGGAAAAATCAATCAGGACCACCGCCCTATGCAGGGTGGTAGTTTCAGGACCGACGCTCCAGTCAGGGTGGCGGTTTACGAACCACCGCCAAGGCAGGGCGGCTGTCCTGGCACTGAAGGCCAAAACAAGCACATAAGGAAGGAGGAAGAGGGAAAAATGCAAGGAAAAGATGAGTAAGGCTATCTAGGCTACAAATATATACTGAAAATGGGTTTTTGGAGCTCGAGTTCACCTTCTTGAAAGGATTTTGAATCATCATTGGGGATCTTTGTAACCAATTTCTGACAATGTAGCACATGTAATTTTGGGTGCGTATATATTGCCCCCTTGGAGAAGCATCTTAGCCATGAAGAGGCATAAAATGTAGAGTCTAAGTATGGCATTCCCGAAATGGGGAGTTAGAAGCTATACCTGACATACCCATGTGTTGAAAGCTCACCATCCAAACTCCCACTACCTGCAAGGGGAAAAGAATACTCGAGTGCAGATAGATAAAATATTGAAAAATAAACACTGAATTAAAACAACAAGAGGACTTACCATCTCTGCGGGGATATAGAAATATAACTGCACCAACGCTCCAGTCTTGTGAACACATACACTCAAAATGAAGTTATAACAACTTATATATCTAAGAAAACTCATTTTCAAATTCACTTGTGCATATTGACTTGGTGATTTTTGAGTTCTAGGCCCACGTTGACCATTTTCATTTTTGAGCATGGTTGAATTGGAATGGATTTGGGGATGGTATTTTGCGTTAGGCTTGGCCATTTGCTATTTGAATACTTTTGAGAAGAAATTCTAAGAAATTTGTAACTAGAGCGGTCATAAGGGGCCTCAAAGAGGCAGATAGGCAAAGTGCCTTTATTGCTTAATTTCTATTTTTTGAGGCATATATGATGTTTTTGGTTTTTTGGGGTCATTGCGAGCATTTTGACCGCACCTAGAGTGCAATGGAATTGTAAAAAACTACGACACACCATGATATGTACATATATCTCTTTTTGGCTTGGTTATTCCTTGTATAGAGTTGGCCTACATTGATGATTTGATTCATGTGTGTACTCTTAGATGTTTAGAATTTCTGATTTTATATGCTTTTCAAAATAGTGGATGTGAAATGATAACATAATGATTTCTTTTTGTATTTCATAATACTGATATATGATGATGCAAACACAATGTGATCTTAAACTTAGTTTCTTTTGCAATCTTCGGTACTTCATATTTGTCTTGAAAAATGTGATGATATAGTGATACGATAAATAGATATGCTTGCCCCACTCCTAACCCCACATAACTAGTAAGATGTGAGGGCTCAACACCGAGAGTTAGAAAAGGCCCAAGCCATGAAATTTGTTGAATGGAAGTGACGAGAGAAGGATAGAGGTTTGACTAAAACCAAAATGAGAAGCTACAACCTTACCCTACTCAAGTTACTTCATAGCTTAAAATGTGATTTAATTTCCAGTTTATCTAGATTTAGATCCATAGATGGCTACTTGGTTGACAAAATCTGGTTTTCAGGGTTTTGAATTCTCTTGGAATTTTGAACATCTAATTCACTTTGTTTTGACTTAAGATTTCACAATATTTGATTTAATTGTTTATGACTTTCAGGTTTGTCAAAGAGACCCCCTACACCTTGCCCCATGCTACCAGTAGGAAACACGGGCTTATCACCACAGACAAGGCATAGGCGAGTAAGGGCATTTCCTTCCTTCCCCAACCCTATGTCACTAGTAAGAGACGCAAGCTCAACACCGAAGGTTGGTATGGCAAAGAAATGTGTAAAATAAAAAATTTCTGTTGATTTGTATTTGACTTAATTATTTGAGAAATTTTTTTAGAATGTTCTTATTTCCAAAGATATTTTTATGGGATATATGTGACACCATGAAGCTTCTAGAAAAGACTATAGGCAAAGACACCTAATCTATAAAGAGACTATAAGTAAAGCCAAGTATGTAGGCCTTGGTATGGTTACTTTCAAAGATTTGTTTTATCTTGTTTGGATAAATGAAATGATTCAGAAATAATTGATGATATCGTGAATATTTGAAGAGACATGATTTGAATGTTTTGCCAATGTTTTTCAAAAAAATTTAGGAGGTTCTATAAGAATAAGTCCCTTGATCACAAATTTACGAAATGAACTGGTGAGTGAAAATGCAATGCAGATGCAGTAATGTACATATGAAAATGCAAGTGAAACTACATGTCATGATGTTTAAGGTGAAGACAATTGATGAATATCGAATTATTCACCCCTAAAAGTACACAACGGAGAACCATTATCCTCAAAAAAATTGTTCTCTTGACAAGGGACTACCATTCTGGGTTTAAACTTACAACCCTTTCCCAGAAGTGTATAAGTCCAATATCTAAAATCATTTTTCTGAAAGAGGCGTTCGTGCGCCTCTTTGTCACATTCTTGAGACATGGTGTGTGGGTGAGCATGACTATGCTGCTCAGCCTTATCTCCTATGAGGAGCATTGTGTTTACTTGTAACTCTTGCTAAATGATGAGGCCTTGCCCCGTGGATATGAAAAACTTAGTTTTAGACGCACATGGGTCGAAACTAGGGTTTAGAATAGAACAACCCTCAGAGATGGTTTTGATGGGCATCGTTTTAATCTCAAATTTCCCTTCTTCATTTGTTAACTCTATCATGTTTACACCTAGACCTAGGTCTTCGGAGGGAAGAGATGCTAAACTGAGAAGACTACCCATTTCCTGTGGTTCAAACGGGAGGAAGATCGGATCGTCACTCTCTAAGAGTTTCATAATTTCCGCTGTGGTTTTAGTGGACACTGTTTCCACAAATATTGATTTACCCTTATCTGTTTCTGCCACCTCAAATGTTTTTGGGTTAATGACTTCAACCTTTGGAACGTCCGAGGTGACTGGGACTAACTCTTTTGTTGGAGGTGGTTTGTTCAATTGGTTTGTAGGAAGTTCATAATCTGTATGGACTCCTTTATTCTTCTTGAGTTTTTCTAAGTGTATATTGAAGGGCTTAGGATCCCCTTGAGCAATGAAGACCTTCCCCAAATGAAGGAATCTAATCTCCTGGAATAGTGTAGAAGGAAAAGCCTTCATTCGATGAATCCAGGGTCTCCTGAGTATCATGTTATAACTTGTTTCCCTATCGATAATGTAAAAATCTGTCAAGATGGTTTTTGGACCAAATGTGACTGGAAGACCTATGGTTCCAATCGAGGTTACTTTAAGACTATCATACCCCCGTAACATATTTCTCGTAGAGGAACAATTTATCTCTCCATATCCTAACTTCTGCAAGAAAGAGAAAGGAACCACATTTACATCATCCCCGTCATCAATCATGGATCTCTTAATGCAATTGTTAAAAACCCAGACTTGTAAAAATAAGGCAGGATCACCTCTTTGGGAAATTTCAACGTCAGATAGCATCTTGTCTATATAAAAAAAAACCCAGTATCCCTATCATTTTATCCTGGAGGATGTATGTCAAAGTCAATATGATTTATTTAAGCACTAGGAGGTGGTGTAACATGGATTAGATGACCAAGGCCTAGTGTATTGAGCAACGTAGAGTGATGCGCAAGTGAATTCTTTAGCAAATCTAGGAATGAAATGTGAGAAAAGGTCTTGTTCAAATCCGATATTAAATCATAGGCTCCTACTAGTTTTACAATTGTAGGAATGTCATCCTGTGGGAAAGAAAGGTTAGGTAGGATTTTTGAAGCATACTCCTTCGTCCAGGGTTATTGCATTAATTTCACGCTCAACCTCTAGTTCAACTAACCCCGAGATTTTTGTGTTATCGTTTGAACCAAGGTTAGGAGTGACCCGAGAGTTATTGGAGGTTGAGGCTTCATGGTCATTGTTTCCTATAGGAATGAATTTGATTGTGTTTTATGAATTCACCTTGAAATTTTTAGGATGTGTAGGGAGAAGATCTTGAAATATGCTCACATTATCATTCTGAGGAGCTACAGGTCCTATATAGTCAGACTATGATTTTGTTTCAGGATTTGCTAGGAACATGTCTACGAAGAGTTGCCTTTGGTTTTTGGGAAGAATTTGTAGAAACTTGTTGCAATCATGGCAAGTCCTATTGTCATGACCCCAAACCTTATAGAAAACAAAATATAGGTTATGGTCATAATCTCTTGGCCTTTGATAAGCATCTTGTTGTTGTTGATTATAACCTCAGTTGTAGTATTGAAATTGGTTGTTATAACCATGATTTGTTTCCCCTTGGCCAAAGTTTTGATACTGGTTGGGGCCTTGGGTTTGATTTTGTTTTTGTAGTGGACGATTTACATCGATCATGTTGACAAGAAGACACAGTGCTAGGGCTTCTTTGATTTCCCAAGTTGTCGTTATTGTTAGTGTTGCCATTGTTTGGAAAACCAACGTTCTTGGCTTGATCAGTAGCACCATTCATGCTAGCACCATGATTGTGATTCATACCATTAGGTCCTTCGCTGTTAGCACCATTGTTTTGATAATTTGCATTATTTTGATCTGGGGATACCAATTTCCCATTGGGACCATAGGTCTTACACCCATTGTTTATAGAGGCTTGGCCAATCGGAAGCGTTCCTTCCAAAACTTCCTCATAACTATGAAAAGGAAACTTTTTGACCTCTTCCTTAGTCTCTATATTGAGTGAGTGAAGGAAAATATCGCAAAGTTCCATTTGGTCCATGTTGGGTGCACTTGCAAAGGAATAGAGAACTTCGCACCATCTTTGGATGAAATGGGTGGACGATTGATTTTTCTCCTGTCTAATATGTAGGAACTCCCTAATCCCCATATGCAACAACTTGTTCATGTCAAATGCTTTGATGAACTCACAAACAAGTTGTTTAAAGGAATGTACAGAAGCTTATGGAATATGATAATAACAATCTAATGTGATTCCTTTGAGAGTCTTTGGAAATATCTTAACAACTACAGCATCCCAAGGAAGCAATTTCCTGATAGCAGTAGCGTAGGCCTTGATATGAGCGTTCAGGTCTCCTTCTCCCTTAAATTTTTGAATATCCGACAATGGGTGTCAAATCATGACACCACATATGGTGAAGTCAAGAGGCTCCTTTAAGTACTCAGCATATGTACCCATTGCTTAAGATTCCACTATTGAAGATCCTTGATAAGGAAGTGGAGGATGAGGAGTTGGAGAAGCTGCACTATAAGCATTGACGAGAACGTATGGGGTCCCTTGATATGGCATATAAAGAGTGGGAATGGTATATGGGTCTATCTAGGGAGTTTTTTAATACATATGCATGTAAGGTGGGATAGCTCCAGGATATGGACTAGCGAGTGTCAAAATAGGGAAAGTCACATTGCCTATTGTGGCGGCATTTGAGAACGCACTTCCGGCAAGCCCTTATGTAGGAGAAGATTGAGAAGGATGAGGACCCATCCCCAATGTTTCTAACCCTGTGAGAAGATCACCTAGATTTGAATGAACCTGATAACCTTGTTGTACAGGATATTGCATTGGTTGTTCGTTGGAAGGGATGTATCCTTTGAAGCCAACTAGATAACCCATGTTCTGCCCTACTACATGTGTTGGTTGTGAAGTCTGTGCACTTTCTAGTTCTCTAATCCTCCCCACTAAAGGAGAAATGAGATCATTGGGAGAGGATTGATGATCTGGAAATGGGTGCTTGAAATTAACACTTTTAATCGTTTCAAAGGATCTTCAATTTTAATCAACTTAAAAAGATATTAGAATTCCAAAAATTGATTAGAATCTGATTCAAGAATGAATGGAAATTGAAATTAAGTTGTAATTTTCTCAAAATTTCACTGTTCGTTCGAAAGGCCCCAAAAAATTCATTATTTCAGATTTAATTGATTTCCCAATTTTATCAATTATTGATTATAGTTGAATCCATATTCATATTCTGAATTGATATTACTTGTAAATATCAGAAAGTGAAAATAAAAATTAGAAAGAAACACCAAATTGTTTACGGGCTTCAAAATTCCTACGTCCCCGGGTTCGTGGTGAACTGATCCATTAATAATGTTCAAAAATGTAAATATAATAACATTTAAATTAACCAATAATGAATGAAAACCTTGAAAAACTGTGTTAATGGAGATCGGCCTCTGTTCTTCACCTTCCTGATCCACTTGCAGCGGTATCTCCCTTTGGTTCTACACCTTCGTGTGACTTTAATAGAAAATAAATCTATCATAAAATCTCAAAATTGAAAAAACTATCTACCATCGTGATCATATCGAAATTATGAACAACTTTCATATATAACTTGAGATCTAGTTTTGAGTGGAAGTGCCTCAAAATTACATTTTTCCAAAGTTGCCTGCTTATTGGCATGACACAGCCCTGACACTTGTTTACTACAAATACAAGTGAGCTTTATTTATACCATTTACAGAGGGTGGTAGGTTGGTAAGGCCACTTATCTTTTTAGATGAAGTGTTGGATTCAAACCCCCCTTCCATAGGTTTAGGTGCCCAATTTAGCCATTAACCCCACATTTGGTTGGAAAAGGATAGGATAAGTCTTTAAATAGCTTTTTGTCCACAAAATCCTCCTTATCCCATGGGATTATGCTTTTTCCCATGAAATGGATTAAATAAAATATTATTATTATCATTTTAAATCCAAATCCACTAAAAAATTGCCAAGTGTCATGCCCATAATATGTCATTTGTCCACGTCACAATGTGCCACGTCATCATTTGACCATAACTTTGACTATGCATATCTTTCACGTACGAACTCAAATTTGATCTGTTCATAATGTGTCAGAAATATTGCGACGAGCTTTATACCATGGAACTAATTTTTTAAAAAATTACAAGACCATCAATTTTGCCTTATCGCCAATTTCCACGTGTCACCTTGTCATTGGTCCACTTGTTGATCGGTTGACCAAAGTTGACTTCCATGTTGACTAAACTTTGACTGGACATAACTTGAGCGAGTGTCTGTTTTTCACGTTATTATAGTCGTCGGAAAGCTATTTGAAGGCTCTACTACACTGGTACATGGTTTAGGAAAGTTTGGGTAACTTTTGACACTGAAAAATAACCCCTGATCATTCCTCCCTACTAAGAAGGCTTTTTTTCCACAAAAAGTTGTGTATCAACCCACAAAACATGCTATCTCTTCCTACATTGCAAAAAAAAATACAAGAAGCTGAAATAACATTATAGGTTAATAAAATGCAAATAGTTGATTAGCTAATTACATAACCGATCATATAATAACACCCAATTAAGTTAGTGTTCAATTGAAACGCTGCAACCCTGTCAACTCTGCACACAACTGTGAACTGTCATACCCCACTATAATGCCATCACAAATAACTGACCAAATAATAAAACCCATTATATTACAGAAATCTAGTGTTCAACTGTCACTTTGTGATATGACTGATTGCTTAAATTACAATTTCATAACATAGATCAGTATACCAGACATCTAAACTGCCCACAACTAGGCTAGTGCCCACTGTCCATCTGAAACTTTAACAAATGCAAATATTCATTATCCAAAATAAACTAGAATATCAACACCCAATAATAGCTATAGTCAACAACTAAATCCATGTGAATATGCCAAAAATATTGTATTGCCATCACAAATAATGAGTCAGATAATAACACCCATCTACTCTAACGGAAGCTAGTGTTCAACTGACACTTTGTGATTATGCTGATAACAACTGCAAATATTCACTATCCAGAATAATTAAACCATCAACGCCCAAAATGGTTATAGTCAAAATCTGAATCAACGTGAATATGCAAATATTCTATCCATACACTGAATTGTAAAGGGATATATTATAAACTGTATGCTTACCTAAATTGGTGAAGTGCCATAATATGTAAAATGATCACCTGTCACCTTTGCAAACTGGTTTGTTAGTGTAATAAATTTACACCCTAATTGCAACCACATATGATAATTACAAAAATTAAATTTTTCCAAAATAAGGGTCTTATAAATTAGTGCAAATAACATAAGTGGATAAAACAAGTTTGTCTAATTATTACAATATCAAATAAGTGCCTGAATGGGTCTTATAAGCATCCATAATATTTGCACAAATGACAACAATATAAAACTATAAGTTTCAAAATAGACATTATGATGATGCCCATATCCATGCATATTGTTGTCGGAAGTGGTATAATCAACCAAAATGTGAGAAGATGAATATGAGTATCATGAACCTATCACTCAAATCTTCTTTACAAATGCTTCCAATTATTTCAAAATTGAATATAAACATAGGATCATATCCCTAAAATATAGCTTTGAAAATGTTTGCATACTATCACCAGTTACTGTAATGCAAACATAAAGTTGAGGAATGTTTTACCCATCTAATTAGTTGGATTTCTCCGTTTAGGTGGTTTTACTTCACCAATACTAGAATGAGCATTTACATGAGTTAGATAAACAAATTTTGGTTTGACATTATTTTCCTTATTAACATAATTTCCAATGTTGCACTGAAGGAACATACCAACACATCTTAACATCATGACCATTCTTTTTACAATGGGAACAAAATTTAATTTCCCTATATTTAGGAGTCTTACCCATTTTTTATTCCCTTAACTCTGTCTAGGAAAATGATTCCCTTGTTTAGGATAGGTAACCTTTTTGCCATTTCTCACCTTACCAGAGTGAGATTGGTCTTTCGCACCTGCCTTATCATTCAAAAAAGGCATTAACTTCTTTATCATATTTTCCCTCTTCCAACAATATATTGCAGAATGATTAGTAACTTCACAAAATGTGCAAGGAAAAGCATACCCCTGTCTACCAAAGCTATATTATTCAGACTAAAAGAGTGTTTTAGAAGTCTTAGGATTAAATTTCCCCTTAGTGCTATTTTTAGTGTAAGTGGGAGGAGGTGGAATTTCATTACCTTGTTTACCTGCTTTCTTACACCTTTCATTATTCCTCCTAATGGCGGAATCCTGAAATTCTAGAGGCGTAGATCCTTGGCTGTTGGAAGCTTGTCTTCCTTCAGTTGCTTTGGAACTTTCTCCAATTTCCATTTGCCCACTAGAATAACCCAAACCTACAAATTGAGGTTGATCCTCTACCTGTATGGGATTAACATCACCTTGTTCATTTTTACCAAGGCCTTTTCCGTTATATCCCATTTTAACCATTAGCTTAGACCCAATTCCCTTAGTGTGTTTTTCAAACTGACCCAAAGGAATATCTGAAACTAAATGAGAGGAAGAATTAAAATGTGAACAACTTACAGTGCATTTTGTCATAATACCTGCATATGATTTGGAAGGAATTTCCTTCTTATGTTCACCTTGTTGCAACTTTTCCAAGAGGGCATCCTTGGTCCGTATTTCTTCCTGCAACTCTTTAACAAATCCCATCAACTCCTTGCTTTGTGCAAGCATCTCATTGACATACTCCTCTATCTTGGTTATAGAGGATTGTGGCTCAGCTTTTAACCACACTATTTCCTCTTCCAAGGAATAAAAATTAGCTCTCAGGAAAGAGTTTTCTTCCTGGATTTGGTGGTTAATGGCTTCAAGCTCATCTAGTTTCTCCTGGTTGGATGACTTGCCTATGATTCCTTGTTCCTGCAATCACAACCTGTACTTCCAAAATTGCACACTACAAAAGAAGATTAACAAGCCCCAAAATGTCTACACACTGAAAACTGAAATCAATACTGAAACTAAAGGTAAATTTTCAAACACAATTAGAAGCTAATTAGGCAATCTAACTACTCTGATACCAAACTTGATATGAAAACGGGTGCTTGAAATTAACACTTTTAATCATTTTAAAGGATATTCAATTTTAATCAACTTAAAAGGATTCTAGACTTCCAAAAATTGATTAGAATCTGATTTAGGACTGAATTGAAACTGAAATTAAGTTTGTAATTTTCTCAAAATTTCACTGTTCGTTCGAAAGCCCCCAAAAAAAACCATTGTTTTAGATTTAATTGATTTCCCAATTTTATCAATTACTGATTATAGTTACATCCATATTCATATTCTGAATTTAAATTACTTGCAAATATCAGAAACTAAAAATAAAAATTAGAAAGAAACACCAAATTGTTTACGGGGTTCGGAATTCTTACGTCCCCGGGTTCGTGGTGAACCAATTCCATTAATAATGTTAAAAAAATGTAAATACAATAACATTTAAATTAACCAATAATGAATCAAAAACCTGAAAAACTATGTTTTAGACCTTCAAAGGATGTTAATGGAGATCAACCTCTGTCCTTCACCTTCCTGATCCACTTGCAGTGGTATCTCCCTTTGGTTCTATGCCTTCATGTGACTTTAACAGAAAATAAATCTATCACAAAATATCCAAATCAGAAAAATAATCACACCATCGTGATTTTCTTAAAATTTTGAACAAATTTTTTATATAACTTGAGATTTGGTTTTGAGTGGAAGTGCCTCAAAATTGCATTTTTCCAAAACTACTTGCTTATTGACACGACACAGACCTAGCACTTGTTTATTACAAATACAAGTGAGCTTTATTTATATCACTTACAAGAGGGTGGCAGGTCGGTAAGGCCGCTAATATTTTTAGATGAGGTTCTGGGTTCAAATCCCCCTTCCATAGGTTTAGGCGCCCAATTTAGCCATTGACCCCACATTTGGTGGGAAAAGGATAGGATAAGCCTTTAAATAGATTTTTGTCCACAAAATCCTCCTTATCCCATGTGATTAGGCTTATTCCCGTGGAATGGATTAAATAAAATATTATTATTATTATTTTAAATCCAAACCCAGTAAAAACCTGCCAAGTGTCACACCCATAATATGTCATTTGTCCATTTCATGGTGTGTCACGCCATCATTTGACCACAACTTTGACTATGCATATATTTCGCATACGAACTCATATTTGGTCCGTTCAAAATGCGTCAGAAAGCTTACGACGAGATCTATACCATGGAACTGATTTTTAAAAAATTACAAGACAATCAATTTTGCCTTGTCACCAATTGCCACGTGTCACCTTGTCATTGGTCCACTTGTTGACATGTTGACCAAAGTTGACTTCCATGTTGACTAAACTTTGACTGGACATAACTTGAGCTCAGAGTGTCCATTTTTCATGTTCTTACAGTCGTCGGAAATATCTCTAAAGGCTCTACTACACTAACATGGTTTAGGAAAATTTAGGTAACTTTTGACACTAAAAATATCCCTTGATCAATTGAGTCCCTTGTTGGGGTGCCTATGGCGTAGGGTTTGATTGAGCAGGCTCATGATTCCCTGTCATGAATTGTTCAGTGTTATAATTCTTATCTTCCTCAGAAGAAAGAATATTAGGATAGGTATTTGAAACCTCAAAGGCTAAAGCCCTCATTCTATCCAAAGACTCATCTATCTGACGAAAAGGATTAGCTATTTGTGAAAATTGTTCATCCTATGTTGATTTTATGACAATGTGAGGTCATGACAAGAATCTATGGTAAGAACCTATTCCATTTGTGATAAAAAAATGGTTTGCATTGGGTTGACTGTATTACATGTTTAACAGTTGATCAACCTCCTTCATCCTTACATAGCTAATGGGGTTTGAAGTGTAACTAGGGGAGGTTTGGACGTTGTTCATGTAATTGTCACCCCACCTTGAAAGAGAAGGGGATTGTTGTGGTTGCACGTTGGTGTAATATCTACCAGAGAAAAATAACCCACCAAACTCTCTTCCAGACATGTTTTAGAGAGTATAAAATACCTACCAAAATAGGGGAAGAAATAGAAAGATGAGGTAATTGCAATGAAATAAAAGGAAACAAGGAGGAATTAATCCTTCACGTTGGGTTCACCAATTTGTACAGATGAAAATGAACACGTGACCTTCAACCGCACTCGACCCCCCAAGGTCATGCCGGAGTAGTCAATGTTTGAATGTGTGTGGATAACTATAGGAAGATTAGTGACTAATATCTGGTAGTGTGATCTCTTGGTAGCCGAGTTGACAAAGGGGAGAGTTAGAGGCTATAAACGGGCAGTGTAAATTCCCTATTGTTTGTTTACCTAATTTAGATCTAAGTGCTAAACTAGTTTGAAGTGTCCATGTAAACTGAATGAAATTAATAATCTATGCTATTGCTAAAAGGAAACTAATCTAAACAAATCACAGAATCGAAATATTACAATCAAAAACAAAAATTCACTTTTATTCTAAATAATCAAATCTACTTCTACACTAAAACTAAATAAGAAAATAACTCGGTGTGGTTATTTTCCTATGTTGAGTGTATTGAATCTAAACTAACCTAAAACAAGTGATTTTCCAAATGATCTATGATGTGTAGACAAACTCCTATAGATATTCTCTCCTTCAAATCCACAAGGATGGGAAGAAGAGGATATGTCACCAGGGATTGCTATGAAATATTAAAACCCTCTTAGATATTAACTAACTACATGCAAATGAAAAGACCTTGATTTCTACTCTATTTTATATGGAATTGAAATTAACAATTAGTAATTAAAAACTTGATAAACAAAGAAAAAAAATACACAACTCCAACCTAGAAGAGTAAGAACCTTAGCAAATCCAGTAGTATCAATATCTATCCGCTCAATTCTTTCCTTTATTTCTCTGAGTGTTCATGTGAGTCCAAGGGATTGGGAATGCAAAGAACAAAAACATGAGGATGATACTTGAGAAATGGAATATTGGAAGAAATCTAGATGGAATGCAAGTAGAAGAGAGATAGCACAATAAATCTGAGCTTGGCTATGCAATTTATAGCTAGATTATGGTAGCAAAACAATACAAGATACACAAAATTCTCACACCCCGCTTTTTCTTAAATGCAAGAATGGAATACATAGGAATGGAGGATGGGAGGTGCCTTCATGCACAAGACAAGAAGAGGTAGTTAAAACTAGTTATATCTATTTAGAAATAGAAGGAACTAGGAGAACTAAGAAGACGAAGCTATTTTTAGAAAATTCGGCTCATAGACGCGTTCAAAAGATAAACTTAAGTGAATCGTCGCATGTAATTTCTCACGTGAAGATTCTAGAAAAATCGACCAGGACTACCACCCTATGTAGGGTTGTGGTTTTAGGACCACTACCCTAGTCAGGGTGGTGGTTTGTGAACTGCCACCCAGGCAGGGTGGTGGTCTTGACATTGAAGGCCAAAACAAGGACATAAGGAAGGGGGAAGAGGGAAAAAGACAAGGAAAATACGAGTAAGGCTATTTAGGCTACAAATATATAATGCAAATGGGTTTTTGGAGATCGAACACCTTCTTGATAGGATTTTGAATCATCATTGGGGATCTTTGTAACCATTTTTTGACAATTTAGCACTTACAATTTTAGGTGTGTACAACAACCTCTCACTCTCTCTCCCTCTCATGTTTTCTTTCTCTCTCTCACACACAATCTCAATATCACTCTCACTCTCTTTTCCCTTCTGAAACAAATTTCACATTTCTTGTATTTCCATGTATGGTATTATTCAATGCAGGATGACCCATTAGAATTTGGAAAAAAGACCACATTTTTTTGGCGTATTAAGCTAGTATTTGCAATGTGTGAATTATTAAGAGAAGTAAATGATATTTAAGCTAGATTTGTAGAAGGAGTTGGATTCTAATATTTTAGGAGCACCTTACGGATGTAAAATTTGAACTATTGAAGCTTGTAAGACTTTATGGGTATCCTTAGATGCTTCTATCCATGCTTTTTGTAAAAAACATTGTTTTAAGGGCCATAGTTAACCGTTTTGGTAAGATGAGCAACAATGGTGTTTCGAGCCTTATGAATCAAGTTAGTGATTGTACTAATGATTTTCTAAGGTTTTTTTATAGGAGATAAGACTAAGAAGCATTTAACAATACAATAGGTACATGATAAGATAAAAACCAGTATGAAGAGACTATAAGCAAGAAGAAGGGCAGGTTAGGTAAATACACATATACAGATCGATAAATTGAATAAATAATTACTCATATTAGGTAACTCTGTATATACATACATTATATAAATATTTATTTCCAAATTTTGATGCATATTATACATTGAAAACACTAGTACATACATTTTGCCAATAAATGAAAAAATAATCCATAATGTCTTAAATATTGTCAAGTGCACATCATATTAGTTTCATACAAAAATAATCTCAGAAATGTAAGGTCTCATACAAAAATATTGAGTTCCAAATAATATTACCATGCACAATTAGTATAAAAATGCACAAATATGTCATATAATATTAGGTTTAAATTCCATATAGGTGTACATACAATTCCATGCACATATGCATACAAAACATATGTCATGTAAGACACACACACACACACACACACACACACACACACACATATCCTAATCATCAAAATCTATCCCTCTTTTGGCCTTTTTCAAAGAAGGCCCTCCCTTAGAAGAAGAAAAATATCTCTTATATGAGTTTGAATCTTTCATACCTATGCTACGAGTCCTCTTCTGCTTAAGACTTTCCTATAGTTGAACCTGTAAATGCAAATAATTTTTTGTCAAAACTTAATTTATATATGTTTTCAATATGTATTTAAGACCATTTTTATTAGATTAGGTAAAAATAATGGGATTATGGCTCCCAAAGGCCTTATAGAAGAGATACATCGTGAGAGACACAATGAAGAAGAAAATGAATGACCTTTACCAACAATCAAAAGAAATAAACCTAAACTAGTGAAAATTCAAGTCCCAAGGGTGAGTCAAGGAGAATTGACCCAAACCAAAAGAACTAGGACCCACCATCAGACACCACTCAAGAGAAAATATGCATTAAATAAAGTTTTTATGGTGGAATTCCATTCATCCCACATCATCCCCTATGAGAGGAGAGGACCCCAAAGAATGTTGAAAATTGGGCCTTGGGAAAACCTTGATCCTCCCCTTGACTAAATCTTTCGAACCAATTACAAATGGTGGGCTAAGGTGCTTGGTGTCAATACCACCACTTCCCATGTGATGATCATTAAAAATGGCCTCAAATGGTTCAGCGCTTGATTTCAAATTTTTGGCCTCCCACACAACTAACCGGCCCAACTAGTTGATGTGATTGGCTCTACCTGGCAGCTCTGAGCCACCACTATCGACCTAGTTTTGAGCCTCTTCCCTATAAGCCTCTAAATGTTTTGAATCATCATAATACCCAAAACCACATCAAGCGAAGCCACCTGCCAAGCAGAATCCAAATCTAGCTCATCTCTCCCTCCAAAAGCAACTCATCCCTCCTTTTGCAACACATGTGTCTCATCCACAAATTCCTCATCATCTGAATCCTCTAGAGCATATTCTTCTCTAGATGAGACTCCCAGTTCATCACCCCCCTAGAGATAATTAAATTTAAGACCATGCTAATGTAAGTATTTACATCAATACACACACATACTGCAAGCTCTTCACTCTGAATCTCTCTCACGCTCATATGTGTCATCAAGAGCTCTTGGAGCACAAAAGAGGGTATCAAAATGATGATATTAAGGATTATTTTCCCTCGAATTAAAATGAAAGGGGTTGAAATTCCCTACATAAACATAAGATCACAAAATTAAACATCAAAATTAGCCAAAATAGAACTATCTTAACAATAAAATTTTTGAATGTAGATCAAAAAATATTATACCAGCTAAGTACATGTATGTGTAGTGACAATATTTTAACTTTTTAACCGTTTTATCAATGTACAACTTTTTATTACCATGCCACGCTTATGAAACAAATGAATAGGGTTGTTTCCTGTTGCAGGTAACTCCTACGTATACACAATGCATGACATTATTAACATAATTTAATAATGCTACAATAAAGGACATTACTAACATGTAATTTGGGACAAAAAGGCGCGAAATGAACTGGCCGAAAAAATAATACATGTTGTTTGAATACCTCAGTGAGTTGCTGCACAGATGAAATCATAACAAAAACACCTTTCTCTACTCGTCGCAAAGATGGTGGGGTGTCTAACGAGGTCATCAACTTTATCAAACATATATCACATCAAGTTAGTTGAACATATAAGAACATACATATCTTGGAGTTCAAAGTAGCCTTTTTATATATATTTTCACACATTAATATTTTACACAATTAACATTCTAACTGTGTGTGTGTGCAGGCCCTTAGTATCTCTGTGAATGTATGTGTAATATCAATGCATACATGTACACATACAATTATTTCAAAAATTTAACATATATAAGTAAATCAAGTGCTCCGATATTTTTGTAACACACATAATAAAACATAAAAAATACCTATGAAGGTGACGCCAATGACTTTAATCCAAATGTCTCACTCAAAAAGGCATTTGACATAGTAAAGTTGTCATGTGCATCACCAGTGGCAACTCCAACAAAAACTAGGATGCATAAAATTATCATCCTCCTCGGGCCCCAAACATATGCTACCACATCTTGAGAAAAGATGCATAGCCTCATGCTAGTACTACATGAGGGAATACTTTGTGTACCTCCACGAACATCTAGATCATAAATCTCCTTCAAATGCTAAACAAGGGTATCAGATAGCCCCTAAAGTGTGTGGAGTATATCAATATCTACTCTCTCCTTTACTGCTGGAGGGACAATCTCAGGGTGAGGGGGCTTCTATGTGGGGACTCTACCCTACTGAAAAGGTGTACGTTGTGTACCTAGTCGATCCTATGCAAAGCCTTTTCCTTAGCCTTGTAAATCCCAAAATCTCAAAATAGTTCGGGATTTTTTTGAGGATAATCTCGCAATAGAGTTTCCTCACAATTTATTGTGGCACCTAATTGTTATTTCGAAGTGGAATATCAAACACCATCCACCATCGGTCCAAAAAATTATTTTTAATCAAATCAGTATTGCACCAATGGATGGGAAACCATTTGCATGATAAATGGATAGGAAAATTGGTTCGAGGGTCTATCAATAAGGCACATATGCGGTATTTTGTAATTTTTTGTTTATTTACATCTGTATATGAAAATATGTTGCCATAATAAACCCTATAACGCTCTCTAGAGGATTTCCAACAATCAATTTGAGTTGTTTTCGCATCAACTTGAGCCAGTAATGCCTCTAATGTGTTTGCAAGAGAGGCACAGTGGGGATTTGTAGAATGGGAATCCCTTATTTTTTAATTAAATTTTCAATTTCAATATTGTTTTCCACTATATGGGCTATTAAATATTCTTGACTGGCCAAGGGATTTTGAGCAACTGTAGCATGACTAGGAGGAATATCTGGAATTGTAGAGTTTGGTTGTGGTTGATTGCCTTGACATGGAGCTATAACAATGAAAATTTTTGTATTCAATTCAAATTCTACTCTATAATTACCAAATTTCAAAGCAATTTCGAGAAAATAATGATTCTTAGATAATCATTTGAACAAGATCCAGCTGAATTTGAACAATGAGGGTAGGGTTTTACTATAAAAAATCGTGATTGGGGGAAAATAAAATGAATATGGCTCAAATTTTTTTGTTTATAGTTTAACATAATGTGTATGCATTATAGGTTCGTGAATTACCAAACCAAGGAAAACATAATGTGATCGGGTTATTACAAAACACATACGCGTTTTGTTCATTTTCAATTTTTTGTCCACTTTTTGGCCCCCCAAATTGTTGTACTTACCCCTTAATAGGATGAAACAACAAATGATGCATGCAAGAATTAAAGCGTAAAATGTAATCTAATATTGGTTCTTTATTTCCTTAATGCAAATAAGACAAGCATTCATATGTAACTTTAGGACAATTATTAGAAATAAAATGTCTAATAAAAGTATCCTCCATATCATACTAAGTACTAGATAGTTCTATTAGGAAAATGAGTATACCATTGGAGAGCATGATCAACAAGGGTATTACAAAAATCTTTTAGTAACAAACTATCACTGGAAGAAGAAGTCATGGCCAATTCATAATGCTTTAAATGCAAATAGGGATTGCATGTGCCATCAAAACATGTGAAAGTAGGCATGATGAAGCCCTTAGGGAAATTGTAATTGTGAATATTAGGAATGGGATTTACAGAAAAGGAATTATTATCAATGGAAGAACAATCGGCTCTAATCTTGAGGGTAAGGGTGTGAACTTGGGTTTGAAAAGTACCAAAAACATGAATGAGCAAGAGGTTATATTGTGAAGGGATGGTCAAGGAAGTTAGAGGTACCATCTATCTCTTTTGGGTCTGATGTTCTTGTTTCTAAAGATTATTTCATGAGAAAGGGGTTGATTTGCAGGTTCAACAACTTTTTCCGTGGTCTCCCTACTCTCCATGACTGGATTTTAAATCATTGGAAGCCTCTTATGATAGGTAAAATCAACATTTATCCCACTGCTAGAGGGTTTTTGATGATAGTGTTTGGTAATATCTCTTATAGAAATTTGATATTTATCAAAGTGTGTGATTTCAAGTCCCATTTCCTTCTTATGAAATCTTGGTTTCCTATGTTCAAATTGATGAATGCAACCTTTAATGTCAAATCGATTTAGTTTTTGTTTCCTTATTTTCCCCTCCAATTTTGGAGTGAAAAATGCCTTGTGTCAATAGGGAATGCCTTGGGTAAATGCTTGGCCATTGATCCTAAGACATGTCTCTTCAATTTTACCACATACGCTCATAGTCTGATTGATATGGATACCTTTGCTGATTTCACAGCTACCATCAATCTCATTTTTGAGGATTGGAATTGGATCCAGACTCTGAATTATGAAGGATTTCCTTTCATGTGTAGGAGTTGTTTTTCTACAGGTCACTTAGCAGGGGACTGCCAAATTGGGAAAAAAAATAAGTAAAGAAAGACCTTCGTGGTGGAAAAATTCTAATCCTAGTCTTCTGGTAGTTAAAGGTCAATCGGTTAGAGACTTAGTGTCCAATTCAAAGAAGGAAGATGAGGTTGATGCTCTTGGTTCGATGGTTGTGAAGGACACAACCACTCTTGGTGTTACTCTTGAAGATGTCATTATTCATTCTCATTTGATTGAGAATTCAAAGAATCTAGAAATTATCATCCTGATTCATTCTCAAGAAATTGTTAATCCTAATGTTGATATTGGTTGGATCACTATGGGGAATAAGAAAAGGAAAAATGCTAAATCCCCCCCCATAATGCAGTTCATATCCCGTTTGCTTGAGCTAAGGAATAAGATGGTTTAAACTTTGTTTGTTTGTGTTTGTATCTCCTTTAGCTGCTAGTAGAGGTTGGTCCTATGGATCCTCAATGCTTTATCTTTTCTCCTTTGTAAGGGGGTTTTTGGTCCCCCCAATTTTTTTTCAACCTTTATCTGAAAAACTTTAAAAGATGTGGTTTTAATAATTATACTTCAAATAACAATAATAAAAAACAAGGCTCATTTTAATTTTATGACAATTTTTTGTAGTTATAAGCTAATTTTATATGCTCATGTAAGTCAACTAGATTATAAATTAACATGTACTATTTAATTTTCATCTATTACATTGAATCTGAATAGGCTATTGCAATCTTAACTCATTATTTTTATTACTTAAGTTATTTTCTCTATAAAAAAATTGGCATTCCAAATTCATTCTTATTAAAATTTTGTTTTTAATGTTATTTTACATATTCCATGCATAAAAACTGTGTAAGTGGAAATCAAATAACCACATTTTCCTGTATAAACATTTACAAAATTGCAATGCATGGAACAATGTTGGATGAATTACATGGTAAACATAAAACAATGATTTTGAGTACTTCATAACTAGTTTTATTTGATTAAATCTTTATCTACTTTAATGAAAAGACTGTATGTTAGTAAATTTTTAGGATTTGTGTAGTGATTTTATATTACATTAAATGAATAAATATTTCGTAATTATCAAAAAATATTCATAATTATTCCCTTCAAACTATGGAATGTGTGTTGGTTAGACTAAAACCTAAGTAGATTCCATCATAAGAACTCAACATAACCTGTTGTGTAGAAATTGAGGTAACAACTTAAATATAAACTAGATCATTGAGCATAAGGAATGAAGCTAATTGTTGAAAGGAACCTAGATGTTGTAATACAAGATGAGGGGTTAAAAAAATGATAACACAAAACATGCAAAAAAAACTAAATATCGTAGTAATATTCAAAATACAAAGTTTGAGCACTTTACATTTCAATTTTTTGAGGGCTTCACTACTCAAAACATTACATGCAAAATGACCAAAAAACAAAAAACAAACAAACAAGTTTAAATAAAGACTGGGAAGGCAAGGAACATTTAAATATACATAATGGAATTTACTTTGAAAGACTTGATAAAATAAATAATTATTCAATATATATATATTGAATTGACACCTTTTTTGCATTTTTTTTATGATATGTCAATTGACTACTACAAAGAGATTATCAGTTTTCCTCATTCTTCTTCGGAAAACCCTTACGTAAATTTAGCAACGAAAAAAAGGTGTTTCTATTTTTTTGCGACAGAGAAAAAAGGGTCATATGATGGACTATCCATGTAGATAACGATGAAAAATGATTGAAATGGACATCCCATAAAATATTTGAATGAAACGCATGTAATAATTGGGTGGTCGAAGTTTCTTTCTTCTCTCCCCTTTTTTTATTTATGATAAAAAAATTTTTGATGGGGATCCTACCTAGGAACAACAAAAAGGGTCAAAACCTGGATAAAGCATTGAGTAAAAAAGAAGAAGCATAAATCACACTTCTCAGTACTACCACAATAAATAAGAGTCACAACTGAAATCCGGTAAAAAATGAAGTAGAAAAGGCATGACCGGATAGTAGAAAAAAGAGACAAAGTCTCTAGGAGGCAGAAGTAAATTTTTGTTTTTCTTTTTATGAACCATTTTCCACCCACTAGAATCTTCCCCTATAGGAAGGACAATATCAATGCCTTCAATCAGCGGATAATTTATTTTTGTAATGGGAGAGAAATTCTCCATAGCTGCTTCATGAGTTTGTGGTCTAGGATTGTTGATCCTCATCATAGTTTCATCCATGGACAACCCCTTAGGGATCACTGGACTAATGGGTTGGGGGGTCTTAACAACCGTCTGCGTACCATCATCCTTTGAGGAGATATTTTCTGAGTAAGGTGACGATGGATTGAAGGTAGGGCTCATATAATCGTTTCCTAAAGTCCTCACCTCTGCTGAAGAGGCAGATCCTCTCTCTCCACCCGATTTGAGCTCAGTCAAACCTGTACCTCCTATAATAGCCCTTAAACCAGATCCATCCCTCATGTTTGGATCATTGTTTTCCCGGTCTTCTCTCCCTATTTCTTCTTTTATTATTTTTGTAATTTCTTCTAGGTGGAGGAGGACGGCCTCCTTGTTGACTATTTTTAATTTTTAAATAATAATTTATAAATGATTAAAAATAATTATTATTAAATTTTTAATCTAGCAAATAAATATATTTAGGTATGGAACTATTTAATTAGTATCATACAAATTCATTTGTATGTTAATATAATAATAATACTGTCTTAGGTGCTATAGATAATTGTAATGTTTTTATTAGACATAAGTTTGAAAATATCAAAATACAAAAACGTAAAATTTAATATGTGAAATTTAAAATTTAACATCTATAACATTATTTTCTTTATAATTTTGAAACTAAAATTCTGGGAACACAAAAAATACATTACTATAACATGTCCATCCTATTCAAAATAAAAATAAAAAATTGTTAATAGCAAATAAAATCATAAAAGATATGGAAAAAATATAGAAAAAAATAATAGATGGTGTATAAAATAATAAGCTCAATAAGCTCGATATTATTAAAGTTGGATTATTATGTATATTGTATATCCTTTTTGTATATGTAGAAGTATATCACTACAAAATAGACTTTTAATGAGTATTATTTTGTGCTCTCTTTGTTAAAGGTAATTTGAGGTTAGTGTTATATGTTATAGTTTAATATGAGGTGTATTAAGTGAACATTGTATGATTTGTTCATATTCTTTACTAGTATTTTCTCATTCTTGTAATAACATGCAGTTGGGTGATCCATTCAATGTGTCTTGAGTGACAATTTACACCGTGTTCTCAAATGATATATAGATGCATGAGTGTTTTATAGTATTAATCACTTGAATGTTGATGTATATGTAGGAATGAATTCCAAATAATGAATGATTTATTAGTTTAAATATTGGTAAAAATATTATGAAGTAAATTTTATCATTATACAGTTGGCTAGGGTTTGATTAATTGAGCTTCATTTAAAAATATATTTATAGGGTATTTTTGTGAAATTTATTTTTACACACCATACAATCATTACAGGCCATTTGACCATGCTTTTTTGAGAAATTTATGCAAATGATTCATATGTTGTGTATGTTTCAACCTTTTTGTCTTCCAATCATTATAGTGCATATCACAAGATTTTCTTGTGGCATATATTACAAAATAGTTAATCGACACTTATACAGAATTTTATTTTATTTTAATAAATGTACATGGACTAATGGCATGAAACCTTATGTAAATGGGTTCAAAACGTAATATACCTTAGTTTAGTCCTAATCGAAACTATTATTATTATTATTATATGTTTCATTAAATTTATATATAAACAAGTTTAAATGTACATTAAAGTGCCCTTACAAAGTAAGTTTATAAAACAAGTACGTGATTAGAAAAATCAAACCAAAAACACAAAAGATATTATGTGTGTGTGGGGGGGCGGTAAATGTTAATAGAGGGGTTAATTTTTTGATCTATTTGTGATGTGGTTTTTAATTATAACTTCCTTTGAATGGGTTTATGTGGGGGAAGTAAAAGTCAAGGATTCAAACCCATATTTTTAGAAAGAAAAAATTATTAAAAACTATTAAATTCTATTTTAAAAAAGATAAATATTATTGACAGTGTAATTGTTAGGAAATAAGGGATAAAATATGTGGATTAATCCCTCACAGAATCGCAACAGTAGAAACTAATATGTAGAAAATATTACAAATCTCAAATAAAAGTGCAAAATAAAATAACATAACACAAAGAGATATTATTTAACGTGGTTCACCCAATTTGAGCTATGTCCACCAAGAATCACTTGCTTAGATTTTATTACAAGCCACTACTCTCTCAATACAATACCAAGATCTGTTTGGAACTATGCTCAAAAAAACTCTACAGAATTCACACCTGAATTCAAAACACATCTGTAATGATAAATAATTCCTACTATATGCATAAAACCATATAAGTCGACAACTTCTTAAGTAATTTTACAAAACCGTGGGTATAAAAGCCATGGGCCAAAATTGTCCCATAAACCTATGGGTCAAAAATTCTACCCATATGAGAAAAGCATGTTTCCCAATTAAATTGGGCACATTTTAAGGCCAAAAAAAACCCTTGCGAGACAATTGTGGAAAGTGTACATTACTCTTAATGTATAGTCTTCAACACTTTCTCATATGAAAATAGGCTCCACAACCTAACAATCTCTCACTTAGAGACTAGTTTTCCTATGAGAAAGTTTCTAAACCTTCACTAGTTTTCTTGAAGACCAAACAAAGTTAAACACAGCTTCATTTTTTCCCTTGTGACCACCTTGGTCATCATGTTTTTAGGATTCAAACTAGTATGAATCTTCTCTAGCTTCAACTTTTCTTCCTTTAAAGCCACCCTGATGAAATGGTACCTTAACTATATATGTTGCGTCCTAGAGTGGAAAGCATAGTTCTTAGTTACGTGTATGGCACTCTGACTATCACTAAAAAAATTTTCTTCCTCCTGCTTATGCCCTAACTCCTCAATCAATTGTTGTAACCAAATTATTTCTTTTCTTGCCTCTATGGTAGAAACATACTCAGCCTATGTGGTTGATAAAGCCACTAGCTTCTGTAGTCGTGAAGTCTAGCTTGCTACTATCCCACCTACATTATAAACATAACCTGGTATGCTCCTCCTATTGTCTAATTCTCTAGCCATATCTGAATATGCATAACCACACAAAGTGGTGTCTGATCCACTATAGCAAAAAATTGTCCACATTGTCCCTCTCAAATACTGAAGGATTCACTTTACTACCTGTCATTGATCTCTACCTGGATCAATCATAAATCTACTCACTGCTCCCACTTCATGGGCAATATCAGGCATGGTTCACACCATGGCATACATCAAACTACCAACCATTGATGAGTAAGGTACCTTAGACATTTGGTTTCTCTCTTGCTTTATCTTTGGACATTGCTCCTTTGATAACTTGAAATGGCTTGCCAAAGGAGTCCCAACTGGTTTAGCATCCTACATATTATACCTCTTTAAGACCTTCTTAATGTAATATTCCTGAGATAAATTTAGATTTTGTTCCTTCCTATCCTGATATATCCTCATACCAAGGATTTTTTTGGCTGCCCCCAAATCCTATATGAAAAAGGCTTCACTTAGTTGCTTCTTGAGTACTTTTATTTCTTGCATGTTTTTACCAGTAACCAACATCTCATCCACATACAAACATAGGATAATATAACTTCCATCCTCAAATTTATTTGTATACACGCAATGGTCAGAATGACATCTAATATAACCTTGCTTTATCATGAATCTATCAAATTTCTTATACCATTGACATGGAGCTTGTTTCAAGCCATAAAAGCTCTTCTTCAGCTTACACACCATATCCTCTTTACCTTTGATCTTATAGCCCTCTAGTTGCTACATATATAGTTCCTCCTCCAAATCACCATGGAGAAAAGTAGTCTTTATATCAATTTTTTCTAAATGCAAGTCTTCTACTGCAACTATTCCTAGAATAGTTATAATAGAAATCATTTTTACTATAGGAGAAAAAATCTCATCAAAATACATACCTTTTTTCTATGCAAACCCCTTGACCACCAACTAGGCCTTGTATCTTTTCTTGCCTCCTTCTTCCTCTTTGACTCTGAACACCCACTTGTTCTGTAATGCTCTTTTGCCTTTGGGTAGCTTCACCAAATCCCATGTTTAGTTCTCCATGAGAGCCTGATGCTCCTCATCCATGGCTTGCTCCCATTTCTTCTTGGTATCTACCTGCATTACTTCATCAAAGTTCTCTGGCTCTCCACTGTCAGCGAGTAATAAATAATAAAGAGAAGGAGAAAAACATTCAGGTTCTTTTCTTACCCTAGAAGACCTCCTCAATATAGGAGTTTGGGCTTCTTGTTGAGGAGGTTCCTGAACTGATTCATGTGTCACTTTCTTATCCAGAAGATCCTCTACCGCTACATATTCTTTCTTGGATTCTTCCCTATTTAACTTTACTCACTTCTCTGATTAAACTTTGTTTCTCGATCTCTCTATATCTTCGAATTCCATTATCTTGTTCCTTTCATGCATTTATAGGCCATCCCATGTCCTCCCATGCACTAGAGGATGTGAAAGGGCATGAAAGGGAAGATACACAGCTGGTCACTTCAAAAACACGTCCACTTGCATTCCATTATCTTTCTCTGTTCGAAAGTGTCAGGACCACTACCCTGAGTAGATCATTGGTCTCAAGACCACCACCCTATCTGGGCGGTGGTTTTGAAACTGTCGCTTTACACAGAGTGGTGGTTCCTTCTAGAACGTCTATTTACCTCATTTTTCTCACTTTTCTTGTTTCTCCTTCTTGGTGTCGATGGAACTGTTCAAGTCATATTTTTTTTTTCTGGATCCCTATGGATCACCATGGCACCAATTTGGTTATTTTTAACAAATGTGAAAAAAGTAACAAGTTTCACTAAAAAGACCTGCCAGGCCGCATCGAACCAGAAAAGGACCATGTTTCCATGGATGTTGGGACAAAAATTGACAGGGAAAACATGACTGTGGAAAAATAGAAGGGGAAACCCCCAAATTCACACCCAAATTACAAATTCTTTCTCATGGATAGGGAAACAGAAAACAATATCTAGACTCAATGCGACCTTCAACCAAAGGAAAGGACTAACCATGACAACCAAATGAAGGAAAAATCTTTCACACATCAATATAGGGAGGACAGAGAAAAATTCAAACCATGCAGACTGAGATGATTTTTTGAACAAACAGGGTGAGATTAAATTGAGCACCAACATTAGCTATGTATGTTTGAATATATATACAAATATACCTACATATTATTTTTTTATACACACAAAAACCCAAATTTACATACCTATCATCTTTTTCATAAGAAATATCTTGAGTGCCGCTAAGTCTGCTTTATTGACTTACATCAGTTTTGGATTTATAGCATTCATTTCTGTCTTGTGGTTAGTTGTAGTGTATTTTTGGTGCAACACCACTTTCCACATCTACAACTTATGCATTTTTTAAATTTTCCTCCCACGCCCCTTCATATAAGGTGTGTAACAACAAACACCTTGTAAAAAGTATGATGTATTTATAAATGTGTGTTCCTTTAGCCGCATACTTGAGTCGTACGTGCATGTATATATTCTTCTATATTCACACATGTATATTATAGGTTTCCTCTACCATCCTCGTTGTAATTTTTTTGTACGTTGCCTTTTCACAATGTTTATCTACAACATTGTGGTTTGTTGCATTCTTTACATGTCATATTTGTATTTTTCACTTGATGTATGTTTAAGGTTGATTTTTTTTTTAAAAATTCTAAACAAAATATATATTGTCTTACTAGCAATACCTTACCATTCTTGAGCATTAGACGATCAAAAAAATTGAAAAGAAAATTTGCAACACTTAATGCAATTGTTAAAAAAGACATTTGCAACTTTCCTTATATCTTTTTTTTAGTGCCATCCATCTATCCCCTCACTCTCCTTTGTCACATTCCGCAAACATATTTATTTCCTTCAAGATTGATCCTTCACACCTCTTCCACTCTTCACTCCAGTTAATCTCTTTCGACATTCACATGACACTATCTACACGTGATTGCTAGTTATACACCCCAATAGCCAAGCCTTATTTGTTTAGCTTCGATGTATGCTCTCTATCACATTAAGTGACTGCATATAGTGATTCATATAGCCGTAGGTATGCTCCAAGATTTTGAAACTCAAACTATGAAATTTGTTCTCAATGACTATTAGGAAATGATTAGACTACCAAAGTTGAATCATCTCGAGAATAGGGAATACATCTTGACATGAGATAGAGACTAAAGGAAAAAGGAGTGCACGTAAGTGGTGAATGTGTACTTTAGCATGCTAATTTATTATCCAACATTCACCGAACTAAAAATCAGAGCTAAAAGCACTTATATATAATAAACACCTAAATTTTAGTCATTGTAAAATGCGCATTATGGCATATAGTTGTGGTATTGTTTGTTAATGTTGTTAGGTCAACTATTGTATAGATGGTATTGTGAAAAAATTAAAGCTTACTTATAGGTGTCCCCTTTCTCTTATATGAAAATCTTCCAAAGACCTTACAAATTACTATTGAAAATAAAGGTATTCATTAAAAATTATAAAATTATTTTAAGGTGTCCCTTATCTTCCAAAGACCTTAGAATTTACTATTAAAAAATAAAGGTATTCATTAAATATTAAAATTTATTTTAAGGTATCCCTTATCTCTTATATGGGAACTTTGGCAAAACCTTGGAATCTACAAATAAAAAAATAAAACAAAAAATAGAATTCTTTAAATTTATTATTAGAAAATAAAACAAAAAATCTAATCGTTTATTTATTTATTGTATTTTTATTTTGGAGTGTTTAATAATACTAACTTTTATTTGTCATTTGTAGTAATTATATGTAATAGAAAATAAAAATAGAATTATTTTGTGGGTTTGCGCATATATTTTTTATTAGGTAATAAAAATATTTTGCGAGGGGCCCTCAAACCTTATACAAATTAGAAGATTAGACAGTAAAACCAACTAGAATAGACTTTGTAAAACCAAAGCAACTCAGACAACAATATGGAAGCCATTCGACTACCCAACCTCACCCACAAGATGAGCGATTAGGCAACTAGAAGACATAAAGAACAACAAGAGTTAACGACACCCAACACCTAGATGAAAAACATAGATGCTCCTCATAAATCTATAACATACTTTGTCCACTCATTTGAGCTTATTTTTTGGTTATGCACCATATTCTAGTATCCCTCATCTTCTTCAATACCTCTTATGCCTTCCATAGGATCCTCTTTCTATAAGCCATTAATTCATAAGAATTCGTTATACTTAGGACCCTCCCAAAAAGCCATAACTTCTTAATTACTTGTGTCAATCGATTGTGAAGCTGAACCCCACCCCAAATTGGGATCGATAGTTTCCTTTTTCAAGTTTGTCATGTATATCTTCCATATGAAGAATAATTTATAAATCTACCTGATCCAACTACCTGCTTCCCTCCTCCTCCATCCTCTCTCTAGTACCAGTCTATTCTCCATCATCTAATAGAGGACCTATCCATCCCTCCTCGTATTCAACACTTATACTCTCTCTCTCTCTCTCCCTCCAAGATTATAATTTTCCAGCTATAGAAAAAAAAACCTCAACACCCTGCTTCTCTTTAAGGGTGGAAACATTGCAACCTAATTAGCATAGATGTAGAAGATTGCTACTTATCAGCATAATCTCCCCCAAGCTCAAGGTGCCCCCTCCTCATCAAATAATTTAACAACAAACGCCCTCTCCTTTTTTCACTTTCGACTAAGATTACCCCCATACAACCTCAACCAAACCTTCCTTTATAATGCTTGCACGGTTGCCCTTTATTAGTTTTTTGTTGTTCTATTTAGAAGGTGAACCATTTACAAACACAATTTTCTCTACGAGCCCTTATGTACTCTATACTTAAGAACTCACTTGTTCAAAGAGACCACTTCTTCTACAAATCCTACATAAGGTCTGCACAACTCTTAGGACAATGACCAACCACTATATATTTTGTAAAAAAGCGGGGGACCTTTCAAATTCAAAGTTTTGACCCCAAAAAATAGAGCAACGAGGAATGGAAGAGGGAATATATACATCCAGGGTAACATTTATACAAAATCTAGCACATATCAGCGTCGTATGGGTGATAGTAGTTGGATCAAAAACCAAAACCTTCCCTAAGGCCGTAGAAATACCCCTTAGTGCATATGTATTATAGATCTCTAGAGGTAGGCTAGAAGTCTAACCCATACATGGAAGAAGGGTTTAGATTCCACGTGCAAGTTGTCGCTCTGAGATCTAGAGAGAGAAATGGTAGTTTTCCAGTACATCAAAGGCTCCCTACATCACCTTTGTGAGATCCACTTCTAGTGCAAATAGGAATGGTAAGTACCCATTTTCTAGGGACATAGTTTCAAATTTTCCTTGTGTTATTCATTTAAGATTATCCCATATCCTCAAAAAATTAATATTGAGGCATATTATTGTATTATTTCCTATATGTGCTTACACATATATTTTTAATGTTCTTTCACCAACCACTTTTGACACAATCAATAATGGTCCTTCAGAATCCCATGTAAAAACTAAAATAATAATCTCCTTCATCGTAGATCTTGAAACACATTCTTTGCATTATGCATGCCCAAGAATCGATATAGAACCCTCACTCCAATCCATCAACCATACAACCTCAACCAACAACATGGGGTCCTAGGACCATCCTTGAAAAAATTCAAAGTCCATCTCTTTCACAAATGAATTAGGTTTGCAAATATAATATTAATTAATTTTGTTTAAAGTTATAGGTAAAAGTGTGTTTTTTTATAAGGACCCTACCCTGTTACATCAAAAAGGCCCTAAATACCAAATATAACCACAAGCATATAAAAACTTGGGGAAAAGTAGAAAACCCATCTTGAAGCACAAAGATAACAAAATAACATCCAAACTATAACACATAAATGACAAAATGACAATCATGCCAAATAATTTTATTGGGATATTAGAGTAATTTACAATGGATTTGATGCCTCTCTAGAAGAATTTTTTTTTATTGTTTTGGAAAAAATATCCACTCTTCCTTGTTCTTATCATCATATCGTTCAAGCCCACATTGTAGATAAAATTTTGTAGAATATGTTTTTCAAAACAAATTATTTTTTAACGAAAAATGTCACAGAATCACTCAGAGCTACTCTCAGTCTATTCCATGACAGTGGGTCAAGCCATTTTGATCTATTTTTAGTTTGTTGGTCAGTAGTTTTCTTGTGCGGCTCTTGGGTTTTGTTTGACTTGTTTGGCCATTGGTAGAGGCCATCTATGTTTTTCCTCATTGCTATATCTTTATTTTCTCTTGTTGTAATTCCCCTAGGAGCCATAATCCCTATCTTATTTCCTTATTTAATAAAAAAGGATGTCCATAAATTCACTCTCTTTTATCATCCCAAGTGAATCATAAGGATCAACCATGTTAAAATGGAGATCTATCTTTTCCTCTACTTTTGTTTCTAGTACGATATCGACCAAATCACCCAGGTATGATAATTGATCAAAATCACCCTCAGAGTTATTCTTCACCACTACCTGACCTGGGAGGGCATCCTTCCACCATGTGTTTCACACATTCTTGCTCCTCAAGATCTGACAATATGAAGTAATACGCCCCAATGCAAAGTACCTTATACATATGAAGGACATAGCTTCATAGGACAGAGGCCAAGTCTAGGAACTTTGTCTTGAATTTTTGAGTTCAATATTTTCAATAAGGTTCTTTGAGGTGTCCAAATAAACAAGAATTTGAGTATATATTGTGTGGGTGTAGCCCATAGTTTTAAAATCGGATGTTAAACAACTACCTAAAGAATTTCCAGTGGGTGCAATACTTTTTCGATCCCAAAATTGTAGCAGAAGGTGGAGCATTCTAACCCAAAGAATATGATTGATTGAGAAGGTTTTCATGAGTGCACTGAAGGAGGGAAACTACAATTTCATGAACAAATGATGGGATTGATAAACCTAGAGGTTGTTAATAATTAAATCTGTATCACATATATAATAAAAAACAATAATGAAAATTCCCTTAACACATGGATAAATACATAACTTACCTTCCGATAATAGAATTCAATGCTTTGAGATCCAAGAAAGGAGGGTTAGTATCCTTGGCAAAAAAAATTCAGATTAGACCATGTTCCTAGAATGAGGATTCTCACTCAATCACATCTTCCCCAATGATCACACACACTATAGAGCATGAATAATTCATGGGTTTTATTGGAAGGCACCCCTTACGCGCCGCTACTTCATAATATGTTATTTGTTTTAGAGGGATAGTTATTACTTTTGTAGTTGATGTTGATAATGGGTGTGATTGATTTTGTAAGTGTAGATATATAGATGAACCACTTCATTTAAAGGTTCCATCTCTACATTTCAAACTTGTTACAAATTTGTACATATACATTTGCAAATCTCAAATCTATTTTATTTGAACTAAACATGTTAGATGAAGACTTCCGTACATGTGCAAATTTTATATCATGAGTGGTAGCCTTTTGTGGCCATTTTTTTGGCACTAAACATGAATACATTTGATACCTTTTTGGATAGTTAATTACTTTTGTATTTGATGTGGTTTGTAATTATTTTAGGGAAATTGTGTTAGTGTTGCATCAGTTATTTGGTTGGTCTTTTGTTGATTTTTTTTTGTATAGTCGATAAGGGGTGGGATTGATAGTGGTAGTGTACAAATATAGATAAAACATTACATTGATTTGTTCTTGTGTGTACATTTAAATTTGTTACAAATTTGTACATATACAGTTACAAATCTTATATCACAATATCTAAACTAAACATGTATACATGAAGACCTTTGTACATTTGTAGATTTTATATCATGAATGGCCTTTTGTGGGAAATTGTATTTTCACTAAACATGAATACATTTGATACCCCTTGAACGGCACTGCCGATTTGAATACAAGAAGTGTTGCGTAAAGTAGTAGCGGAGGTGCTATCAAAGTAGAGGGTAGTATTTACGACGGGTTGAGTGATAGTAGTTTTGACTCCTCATTTCTTCTTGCTTTAAGTGTTGTTACTTGTGCCATTTTGAGTAACTTTTGAATGAAAATGAAGGTGAAATGCATAGATTTGCAAGCGAGGGAACTCTGGAGAAAGTTGTGAATGTTAGACCTTTCCTTTCAGTGGTTACAATGTCGATAGTTACTCTCTGCAAATTAAGTCCCTAATATTTGTGGATAGTTAATCCTCGGGCCATTTTAATTGCTAAAAATACTTGGAAATGTTACTCTTCAGCAACAATAAATAATTGCATATTAAGATTACAGTTATTTGAAAGCTACAAAACAGACTTGGAACCACAAATCACAAAGTGCGGTGACAACACAGGGGACAATACAAACATTATAACAATTAAGCAAGAAAAAAGAATGAAGAATAAGTTAGACAATACTAAACTGGATATAATCTAATGTTCATAAATTATAAGCACCGAGGTGTGCACTCATTTAATATAATAAAGCAGAGTATGCGTTATAGCAAAAATCCCAATCATCTTAAGCATTTTACAAATGACTCTAACTTGAATCAAATATATCAATTCTACTTATTTCATTTGTAAGCAAGTGCATTTTAATTTTTGATGTTATCCGGTATCATTAATGAGATGTTTACATATACTCAGTGGCACTATCATGGTATTAATCTTTATTCCAAAGGGTTAAGGGAGAAAAGTGCTACCTAAGATGACTAAATTCAAAATACATAATAAATGGAAAAATGTTCCATCTGGAAATGATAAAAGAGAGTTGCAAATTCACGTAGCTTTTAAACTCCATGAAATGTATTAAAAATATATGTATCATGGTATAAATCTAGTCCAAAGGGTTAAGAAAAAAATGCACTACCTAAGATAATTGACTTCAAAGGGTTCAATAACAACAAAAATGTTACTTGTGCAATGCTTAAATAAGGTAGCATAAGTATCACATGACTTACATTCCATGGAATACGTGAAAAGGATATAGATGCATGTGTGTTACCTAGAACAACATTTCACCAACAAACCAAACCCAATTTTATAATATTTAAAAAGCACCACAAGCAATCCTAGTAGCATCATGCACTGTGTTTAAACTATGTGAATCCACATGACATGTCCAGCTAACGGTACCCTGAAAATAGGAAATGCAAATTTCCAATATTGTTAATTTCTTAGCTTTTTGTGAAATAGTGTAAGGGAATAATTTTATTCCACGGGTATGACAATCTACAGTCAACATGGCTTGTTCTTGAGCAATTTGTAAGGCTCGAAGCTATGTCGATCCAAATCCAGTAGTGGATCTGGTGCCAATCTTTAATAAAAGAGAGCTTATCCAAACACCAGGGGGGATTTTCTGGGGGGGGTCTTTATATACTTACAATACATGTGATTTTTGTTTCATCACAATACTTATTTTGACAGTAAAGATGTGTGTTTGTTTCTGTAACATATTGGAATTTGTGTTTATTTTAGGTGTAGATATGAATTGTCTACCTTTAAATTTTTGGAAGTTTGACTAATTGGTATCCAATTAACTATCTTAAGTCTTGGTCCATTATTTTTGGGTCCTTATGAGGGGGGAGTTTGGAAGATTCACGTGGAGTTATTGGATGCCTATCCATACAGATCTCCATCAATAGAATTTGTCAATAAAAAAATTCATCCCAATGTCGATGAGACGTATGTATACTTTCTTGTTCCTTAAGACTCTAAGGGTGCATAACTCAATCAAATGTCACTTCCATACGATATGCTAGTGAGTGACTATCTTATAAATAATATACATAAGTAGGATTTTAATGATTGTTATAAGTAGGCTTATTATTCTGGAAGCTTGATATTTGTTTTGAACTTTTCATTCAGGCCGGGTTCAATTTACCTGGATGTAACCAATCAGACTTAGAGTGCAATGTTTGGTAAGTAATTTTTCAGTGTCTGAGAATTTTATATCTCATTACATGGGGTTTTTCATTTCTTACCAAATACTTATTTTGCATTTGTTGAATTTTAGTTATAAATTTATCAAGCATGATCTTTATATATTTACAATACATGTGATTTTTGTTGTAGATCTTATAAATGTATTTGAAGTCTAATTTCTTCCTCAACTTTTGTTGTATCAAAATCCTACTAATCATTTAAATGGAAAGGCTACAACATTAATTATGTTTGATAGGAATGTCTATGAACGGAAAGTAAAAGGTAACATTTTTTTATCATGTATATTTTGGTTCAATGTTTTATAGAGTTTACTTGAATTTTTTTGACTTACCCACGTGAAAACAAGAAGATTTGGAAGAAGATAGATCATGTCAAAGGTGGTCGTTGATTTCTTTAACACAATTTAGATCACCATGCTCAAACATAATATCCCATTATCATTCCTGATGACTAAGGGACAGCTGAATAAACAAAGGAAAATTTCATACAGACCTTTCCAAAACGTAAGCAAGAGGAGTAATGGCTACTGTAGAAATAACCTCCCTATATGTTAAAAACAAAAGCTATCCATTCCATTATTGAGAGCAAGAGTGGTGAGGATATTGAGGCTTGCATGTGTCATTTGAACTACAACTTGTCCTACATAGGGTTTGCATTTCTCCATTGTTATTATTTCTCCTTTAAATAGATATAATTTATTGCAGGCTATGCACAATAGGGATTCATTGAAAAGGATTTAGAAATTTTCAATAAAATGTAATTATCAACTTTAAAGATAAATTCAACAACCTTTGCTAACATCCTACATTTCTATGTCAAAATGGGGGATTTGGAATAGGGTATGGACATCCATCAAACCATACAGGATAGAGGAAACATTTCAGATGAAATTTGCAGCCACCCTGGTAGATATGTATGCAAAATGTGGAAGCATAACAAGATTAATATAAAAAATCATTGTCAATCTCAATCGCATAACATTAGGTAGAGAGGCCTGGTTGAATGAATCATTCAACATTTTGCTTACTACACACAAACCCCCTATAAACTATTCTGCATGTCTTCAACTATTGCAGATTTGAATTCCCTTTCTTACATTTCCATGAAAGGAAATTCAAATCCACATCAATGAGAGGTAATTCAAACTTTCCACGCACCAATTTCTACATATCACCTATGTGTGACAAGTTCAGAACTTTAGTGGAATTAATGATCACGAACTGTTTGACCAAATTACTGAACAAGACAATCTTCTCAAGGAATAGCCTTATTGCAGATTATAGGAGACATGGGCATCCATTTACAACATAAATAATGTTTCACAAAATGCAACCAACACTTGTCCAACGTGATCCACCTTGGATAGCATACTCCAAACATGTGTCCCTTTAAAAGAGGGTATTCAAAATACTACAGGTGTTATTTAATATGTGGTGATTGATTAATAACAAACTAAGATGGGGTTGAGGAATCTGCAAGAATCGGGTGCAGATTTGCATAAACAAAAAGTTTCAAAATATAAAGGTATTAGAAAACAAAATCCAGGTTATGGAATAATGGAAATCCTAAAAAACAAGATTTGTATTTTCATAAGCAAAGTCTTCTCCCATTGTCCACATGATATGATTTGTTCGATATTATTTGGCCTATACAATGCACATTCATATATAAAGTATTTTAGATTGATCTTTAAATGGCACTATAAATCACACAAGCAACCCTTGAAAAATATAGATTCAGATCTGAATGTGCTCCTTCGCAAATTGGACGAAAAGATAAAAAACAAATCCATATTTTGGAATAATGGAAATCCTAAAAAAGGAGATTTGCATTTTCATAAGCAAAGTTTTCTCCCATTGTCCACATGATATGATTTATTCGATATTGTTTGGCCTATACAATGCACGTTCACATATAAAGGATTTTAGATTGATCTTTAAATGGCACTATAAATCACACAAGCAACCCTTGAAAAATATAGATTTGGATATGCACGTGATCCTTTGCAAGCTGGATGAAAAGATCAATTTGTTGCTCAAAATTATAATTGTAAAGAAAATGATCATCCTGCATCACAAACAAAAGTTGATAAAGAACATGTTGATATACTCTCAAAGAAATTGAGTAATGATATATAGGAGCAAAAATGGTTACTTGGATTGTTGTTCCTGTTGATTTAATATCATAGAAAAATTTAGGAGGATCATAATGATATGCCAGAATTCCAGTGAAAACTTGATAAAAACGTGATTTATTGAAAAAGGTATATTGCAAAATAGTTTCATATATTTGTAATTTTATACAAAACATTTTTTACAGTTTACAGTTACCTAAAAGAGCTAACAATCATAAATTTTTAATTTAAAAGCATTATCAAATTGAAACTCCAGGCCTTCTAACTACATCTGAATTTGTTTCTCGTATGAATTTTATAGTTCTCACCTTGCCAATATATCACCATGAGATGTGCGGAATCCATTGATGAGATCTGTAATTGTTCTACCACTTGGATAAGATAGTTTATGATCAATATTGAGTTCATGTTATCCAAACTCAACACAGTAATCAATACATGTTATCAAATTAGCTATCCAAAAACCAAACACAATCATTTGAATTTCTTACCTTCGTGGGAGGCACCAAAGATAAAATGTCAATCATACAACCAATAACATGCTCCTTAATAATATTTGGGGAGTTTCCTTTCATATGAATACATGCCCATTCATAAGTGTTTCTATTCATCCAAATCCTCCTTATCACCATATTGAGTGAGTTAGAGTTAGAACATATTACTGCCACATTCCTTGGAATAAATGTTAGTCATTACATACAAAAAAATGAAATGCAGAGCACTAATGAAATAATGAATACCACCATATGCAGTGTTACAACAAGCAATAATGCAGGTTTGGATCACAGTGTTTTTTTTTTTGATAAATAAATGTCCAATACCCTAATTTTTTCCATTATCATGCTCAATTCTCTCATGAAAACAAAACCCAATAGCCCAATGAAAATGTTCATTATGGGAACCATTCCAGTGGTGAGATTGACCTTCGTAACTATGATGTTGAACATATTCTTATCAGCATGGCCACCAATAGTCCTGTCAAAGTCATTTTCTCTCGCTAAGAGGGCACCTTCTTTCTATCGAAGATCTTTTACATGCTTAATTATATAATTATATTCTAGAGTCCGTAAATCTCTCATCTATTCCTCTGCCTTCACTGATCTCCCATGCCTCAGCATCAAAATTTTTGTCATTCCCAAAAAATTTATATTTCCTTTAGTGATACATCTCATCATACCCAATTTGAAACCATAAGTTTCATGGGGATACTGATAATAGTGCCAATGCCAAGTTAACAGGGCAGGAAAATAAAAACCCTAATAAATGTATGAAATCTCTGTAAGGCAGAGGAGCCCACGGATGACTATAAAAATATGATTATGTCTCTCACTCTCCATATTTGTATCCAACGCACCCACAATAGACAAATGCATTTTCAAATCCCAACCACCATATAAACCCTAACCAGTAGGGATTAAAAAAACACATTGATTTCAAAGAATGGACACTCTTGAAAATGACCTTAACACCCAAATGGAGTTGTCATCCCAATGCTACAACTGGTCAGGGCTGAATGAGGTAAAATGATCCAATACTCTATGCATGGAGGTATGGGGGAAGTGACTATGAAACAAACAGAGCAATACCTGATCATCAATGGGTAGGAGGAACAACAATACCAAAAACTTTGTTAGGTGTTTTTGAACAATCAAACGACAGATCTACGTGAAATGATCATCTAATGCCCAATTTCACCTCAAACTTCAGCCCATTTACACACTTGATCTCATCCCCCACATTGGAGAAGAAATAGTTCATCCCCTTAATGGTCAAAGGAACAGAAACCCTAGTGTTCGGTTTTAGGGGATTGACGTCCGACCACACAAACGTATCATAATCCCCCGAGTCATCAAAATTACAATTCTTGTAGGTCGTCATATTATACGTCGGTATAATAGAAACTGAAAACTAGAAATGCACAAATCTGCCATCGTTACTATTTTTAGAAAGAAAAAAAATTAATGGCCTGGAAATGGTGTGGAGTGTGTTAGCTTACTTAAAGAATCACCGAGACCAAAATTTTGGCTACTTGTCCATTTGGTATAGTCGATCACAGATGCATTTTTTTAGATTCAAAAAATCATCCGGATGCGTTGTTAATAGTGTCATTCTAAATGTGCGGGCTTCACTATGTGATTCTGAAGGGCCCGTTGAAGGTGAATGTGTCAGTTCCTCTTTCGTATGCATGTCTGGTTAAAAATAGCCCCAAATGATACTAAATTAAATTACATTTTTAATATGATTTGTAATTCAAAATATAAACAGAACTAATATATAAATTAATATAAACCCATTTATATAGTTCTATAAGAATATATACTTTATGAAATGGTAGCTATTAGTTATTATATTGCCCAAGGCATATTATATAGGATTCAATTTGCAAAAACATTTAACCTTACAAACCAATAATATTGTTTCACTAAAGTTTTGTTTTTGAAAAATAATATTTTTTTTTTTTGAGAAAATATTATTCCTTTTTTTAATTGGCCAAAAAAAATTGTAGACATATTTGAGATTTTATAATTAATTTAAATAAACAGTTTTTCTTGCAACTAATAGATTAGTGACATCTAACAAATATTTTTATTTTCTATAGTTCAAACATTACAAATGTTATGAAAAGGCATTAAAAAAATTCTAAAAATAACTTGAGCCAAATCATCTATACAACAGGTTGTACATTTTGCATTAATGATTGCCATTAATAACATTTAAACTTTACTCCCGTCCGCCATTTGTACACCCTGGTGGATTGCCTCTTTCTTCCTTTCTGTGTCTACAATAATCCATTGCCGCCCTTTACATTCCAGCATTATACTTTGGCCTTAGTATCTTTTGCAATGTCCAGGTGCAAGGTGGAGATATGTTTTTCCTGGCGGGTTCCATAGCCGCATCCATGTCATAGCGCAAGCCAGTTTTGGTCCGTTTCATAAACTGGCTCAGACGAGGAAGAACTGAATCGCCCAGATCTGTACAGTGCTTGCCCATGCCCATTATTTGACTTTTGTAAAATCCAGATTCTGAACAAGTGCCTTCTTACAAATATTCTGAGGAACTTTGAATTTCAAGGCACATTCATTATTATTATTATCAGAGCTACTAGTTGTTTCGGAGCTGCCCTCGTCCATTCTTTCGGCTTTAATTTCGGAGTCCCAGTTGGTCACCTTTGCTCGGCCCAGTGTTGAATTTTGCAATTTTAAGCATCAAAATACGGCCACTTTTAATGACAGGTAAATATATAAGTCAAACGTCAAAATTTTATATATATATATATATATAGTGATTAAGAAAGTTAAGAAATTAAATATTATAATTTACACTATAGATTAATTTTTTGCGAGATTCATTAAAATACAACATAAATGAAAATACAAATTTTTGAATGTAAAGAAAATAAAAATAATGGAATTGTCTTAATATCCTATTAATGATTCTGAAATATAAACATCTTCATATGTCATTGATAAAATAGAAATATTTATCAATTTTGATTGTCAATTAGTTTTGTTTGATTTCTTTGTTTAACTTTATTTGATTTTTACTTTATTGATTATGATTTGTAATTGTTTTTTATTTTTTATTTTTAATTATTTGATCTGGTACAAATAAACATTGGATAGTGGACTAAATGCATTGAATTTGAGATTTTATCAGAAAGTTCTGGAAATTGGAAGTTAGAAGTTGGAAATTATTTTTTACATAATTATAAATTTGCACTAGTGATTTTGAGTGAGTCATTACTATCAAATTCTTCAACATTCCTTTTAAATTGTTATTTGAAATTCTATTTTAATATTCCATAGAGAGTAATAAAATACCAATATTAGTATTAATTTTACCATCTTCAACCTAATATAGTATGAGTTTTCCTCAAACATTGAATAATAACATCTTATTTATGCAGAAATTACAGAAACAAGGTGAAAATTATAGTCCATAGTGTAATAAATTAGAATCCATTGCAATAAACTATAACCTTTATTCATCCAGAAAAGCCAAATCTATGTGGCAATAAGATTACAGTCCCAAATTTAGTGAGGGAAAGCACAAAAATTTTAAGAAAATTATTTGACTGCTAGGTTGACCTTGAGAGACTGTTAAATTGGACATAGGAGAACAATTTTAAAAGTTCGTTAAACTCAAAAAACTAAGTTAATAATAAAAGTATGAAGGAATTAAAAAATTTCGACAGGGAAATTACCGGCTTCACTATTGGCCAAATAAAAAAACTAATTAGTGTTACTCCAGCCTCCAAGTGATTGGTCAAGTATTTTTTAAAGAAGACAGTGGTTTAAGCATTACCACATAAGGTAAATTCTAAGGAAGGAAGATAACCAGAAAATCAACTTTTAAAACATGTTAAAACTATGACATGGAACACTTGAGATTCCTGCAAGTACAACATGTGAACTGGATTTTCAAAGCAAATTTTGATTAAAGATATAAGAAGATCAAAGTTTTAAAATGAAACATTAGATATATTTATGCGAGTTTCACTAAATGGATCAGATCTTTCTATGATAGATCGGGAGAATGTGTATGACATTTGGAGAGGGGAGAAACAAAGAAAGTCACAAAATATTTTTTGAAAGTATGGTCAATCAATATACTTTTAGCTCTTTGATATACTCACTTTTTCTAAATTAAATTTGCAGTGATGTTTTAATTGGCATGATGTTTATATTCTGTTAAATATCTAGAAATATTATGCTTTTAATTTTATAATTATATGTTTAAAATTTAAATATAGAGAGTCCTTTAAATTTAATTTTAATCTTATCAATGTTAAATTTAACTCGATCTTTGTATTTTGCAATATTTATCATAACAACAAATTTGACATGCATCTTAAATTTTGAACGCCAAATGACATCAATATATATTTTAAGACCGTCAAATAATATTATTGTGACATATAAAATTGAACGTCAAAATCCAACACTGGAACTTCGGCCATACCGGAATGCTTGCAATATCAAACAACAGCAGCTTTAACTGTGTCGCCTTGTGCTTCTAATCCACTGCTAACTTAAACTTTTAAGTTTTCAAATTGATCAGGCTCTGATCCTCCCCCTATCGACTTTATAGTCAATATATTGTTACAGTCCACGATAACAACGAACGAAGTTGCACATTCATTTGGGTAAACCATTGAAGGCGAAAACACGATTCCTGGATTCTGGGCAATCCACACCCGAGTATGACGCAATTCTGGAATCTTTCATGAGTGGGTTCAAGTTGAAATTATCATATCAAGATTCATGTTGTGTGGCGTGTCGATTGGAGTCCACATATCATATCATAGATGTAGCGATGAGAAAGATCCGAATGGAAATCATGATGCCCAACGTCCTTGTGCTCGGGAAAACAGAAGAGAAAATTCATGCAATTCATCCAACACTTCCTCCGCCCGCAACACAGACCCTATCAAACTCCACAAGTATAAGCTTAAGAAAAAGCCATTAAAGGAAGCTTCTGTCTTTTTGTTTTTGGCTATGAACAACAGAGCATCTTCGTTTTTGCTGATATGTATTTTAGCTTTCATTGAGGCCACATTTAGATCAACATGCTGTCAGTTTGAAAGTTTTCTATTTGAAAGTAGTCAGAAATCAATTTTTAACCCAGAGTATTTGTGACAAATCTTAAATTAAGAAAACAAGGAATCTCTTTCAGACTTGAACATTACGTGGTAAACTTTGATGGTTTTATTAGTTATAATCCCTCTTTGCACAGATTTAACGGATTACAAGCTCCACCTTGATCTGCCCTTCTCTCTACATTACTGCACGCCCATTACAAGTGACTCGTAAACACTAATGGCATCCTCTAGCTCACTATTTTTGGCACAAAAAATAAAGCATCTCCATTTTTGGTTATTGTTGTCGTCTTTTTTCTAGGGATGTTGTTTACAAAAACATGCTTAAAGTTTACAACTATTCTATTTATATAAGGCTAGTGTTTCTTTTTTTAACGAATTGCATGATTACGATCGGAAAGAAATCAATTGTTTTAACTTGGAGTAAGTACATCAGATCTTAAATTTTTAAAAAACATGGAATCTCTTTCAGAGGTGGACATTACACAACACATTTTTATGGTTTTATTAGTTACAACTTCTCTTTGTAAGTGAGGAGAGCAATTTGCATTTCTCTTTGCAAGTCAGAGAACAATTTTCTTTTAATAACATAATATTCCGTAGGAGTTCGAGTCATTTTCAACAACTCTGCTTATACTAGTAAGAATATCAAGATTAAAACATTTATACCAAACACAAAAATATTTGTAAATTGTTTTTTAATGTGTCTTTTCCTATTCTTTATTTTAAAATACAAAACGTTTTAGTTTCACTTGTCATCTAAATAGAAATGTCACTTAGATAATCTCTATTATCTAGTTGGCAGTTGTTTCGGCAGTATATGTCATTTATGGCCTTATTGTGAATAGTATTTTATAATTATCTACTTATTTATTGTAAATATTGAAAATGGGGTTCCATTAACATATAATATAATTGGCCATATTCATTTTTTTACTAGGTTTAAAATAAATATATTAGAAAATTGAATCTGGTTACAAAATCAAATTATGTGTTAATATATTAGAGAGGTGAAGTAATTGCAATTCTCAAACAATATTTGAGAAATTGTGATTTTAAAATGTTATATATTGTATCTTAATTTTCAATATGTTCATTAAAATAGGACAACAATATCTCTAACAAGTGAAGAAAATTAGTAAATATAATTAGCAACTTGATAAGAACTATATAAATTCTTTAGTGGCACAACTAGATTAGTACCAATATAAGATTATTCACTATCAAACACTAGGAAATTGATTATATGACAATTCCCTCTATTTTTCATTTCAATAACCTCCCCCGCTTTCCTATAATTTTATGGAAAACATTTTGATACAAGTTAGTTTTTATTAGAATTCTTACAAGCCTACTATAATGCCACGTATATATATTTTTTAAAAAGCTAAATTTAATTTTGTTTTCTTGATTCTCCCCCCCCCCCCCCCATGTATCCAACCTTGGCTAAGTGGATTGCATGGAAGGAGAATGTTTGTGGTGGTGCCTTTTTAAGGGGTTTGAGTGGTGTTATTGGAAGGTATTGTATTTAATGTGGGAATTAACATTTTCTTTACCTAACCTGACAGACCTGGTCTTCACGCAGGGTTCTCTAAACTACTAAATTTATGGGTGATTTGGACTCCCCCTCCCACCGGACTCTACCATTCCCTTCTAGCATTTTTTTTTCAACTTGTTTGGCATGTTTTTGAGTGATGCTACACATTTTCTTGTTGTTGGATGCACCACTCTGGCTTGTTTGGAGGATCTACACACGCCAAGCCTAAACCTATTGACCGTTTGAGTTTTCTTCCTTATTTTTTTTGTTGAGATCGTGTTTGGCAATGATGCGGTGGGCCTAGGCGACTCAATATACTGGCCATGTGAGAGGGAGATATCTAGAGATAAGGTAAAAGGGGAAGAGACTGTAAAGCATGCTCCTAGTTGTGCTTGTTGTTTGCAATCTTTCATGGGCACCTTCAACTGCAAAAATGGACATAAATAATTTTTTCCTGATGCTTGATGGATGTCCCATACCTATTCCTAAGCTGTTATTTTTTCTCGTCTGTGTACATGCAGACAGAGCTGAAATGAGGAGGTTGGAATCCTGTTGGTTTCTATGGTGAGTCCAAGATGTGTTGCAGATCCTATTTTGTGCCTACCCTGCCACCCGTGGCATTTGTTGAGACCACATCTCCTTGACACATTTTTTCATGAAGTCTACCCTACCTCATGTATTATCTCCCATGTTTTGCATACTTTCCTTCCAAGGTACTGAAACTGAAGAGTTTACCTAGGTCTCTTCTACATTATGCTTGGGTTGAGGTCCATTCCTATTGTAGAGTTGTTATCTTGGCTTTGGCCATGTGCATGTTTGTGAAGGTGCGCTGAGCAGGTTGAACACCTTTTGGTCACATATGGTGGAATTGGGGGTCTTAAAATCAAACCCACTTTGTGCACAGATTACAATCATTGCAGTTCTTGAGACCACATGTTCCTTTGTGCTTGTTAGATGTAAATACCCTGCTCCATTCGTCCCATTTAAGATGCATGCTATGGAGGATGTTTGAAAGGTTGTCGATCCTGGATTTCCCCCTCCCTTGCCTCACGTGTTTTTGAAGTTCATGGTCCTTTTCATCAAACCCAATTGGTGTTTATACTGCATTCATGGTAGTCCTTGAAATCACATTCTTTCCCCTTTGTTGAAGCTCACAATTTTGGGAGCTCCCTGCCTGTGCCAACGTGGGATTGAGTGCATTTTTTAATCCTATCATGTTGTGGATGGAGATCCAACTATAGGTTTGTTGCTGCAGGACTTTGGGGTTTTTGTGTGCTTGTTGAAGCTAGAGAAACATGCAAGATAATTCTACCATTGCTACAATTCCTAAAATTTAAAAATATCATGAAATGGAATCTTCCCTTCCCTAAAATCAAATTATCTCTGTTGTTGTTGATGTGGGTTTGTATGCTTTGCTGGGAAAGATCTCCTTTCCTCTTGAAATATTTCTTGTTTTAGCTATACTAGTTATCAGTGTTAAAGTGGATAGCAATTATGTATTCCTCTTCTCTATCTGTTTTGAATTCGTGCTTGAATGATCGACCTCCTAACATTATTGGTTGCATTTCTAGGTTTGAGTAACAAGTTTTTCATGTTGTTTAATACTAGAGTTTTCGGTTGTGAAAACAAACATGTTGTACTTTAAACTCCTTGCTCTTCATACAAGCTTATTAGATGTAGATTTTATTTTCCTTCTGGATAATCGAGTTGTTCCTCTTTCGGTGACTCTAGATCTAACTACTCAAGTAATTACCCTATGAAATACAGTCTCTTCTGGATATACGAGATGTTTTTGATCTTCAAGGTTTATGACCCTCTTTTCCCCTTCTTTGCTACTCCTTAAATTAACTAGATTAGTGGAACCAAATCCAGTATAGTTATACCTTCCGTTTACGAGTATGTTGAGCACAGTTTACTTGGGTCATGAAAACATTACTTTAGCAAACAACCACTAGGTTGAACCCGATCCAAGTTGACTTTAGTTTTATGGAAACTTAGTCACCCTTTTGAGTTATGGCAAAAAAAATCATAATGTTAGTTCTTTCCTTTGGTGTTTCCCAACCATGGTGAGGTGTGGTTGTCGAGGTCTATTGGACCTCCATGTTTTCCTTTCTTAGACTAGGTAGGTGGCCCCTTTGATATCCAATCAATCTCAGAGATTTACAATACTTTATGTGTGGTTGACTGCAATGGTTCAATTATGTACAGAGGGAGTATCATGGCTAAGGTACCCGATTGGTCAGTCATTTTTCAACTTGGTTATCCCTTTAGAATTGATTAGAATACTAGACATTTACCCAATTGCTTGATCATCATCGGTTGTAGGTACAGATGTTTAAGTTTTTCCTTAAGGAGCAATTTTACCATCCCTCATGAAGCATGTACCATAACTAAGTTCTTGGCACCGAGATTTGTAGTTTCATGTGTGTGTTCTAGATAGTACCCCATTATTGTCAGAACTACCTTGGCATAGTTCTACTCATGATGACTCTTAGTGGCATAGTTATAATTGTGCATCTCACTTAATTTAATTGACTTTAGATGACATATGTATCTTGTTGACTTTTGACAAAACGGTTAAGAGCATTAAGGATATTCGGGGGGTATTTATTTATAGATGAATTGTTGATTTATATTTGAAGTTAATGTTAATTTAATGGCTTTTGGTAATACTTATAAATGCAAATTTTCCCTTTTGAATGGCTTGAATATGTTAACGAGGGGTACTTTAAAAGCGCTTGTGAAGGAAAGTGGTGATCCACATTGTTTTAAAACAAAACTATAGGCTTATAGGGAAGGTTTGGAAATCCCTAGTGTGGTAAAACTTGGATTGATGTTTAAAATGTTAACTTGTAAGATAGAACTCTCTTTTACTCTCACTTGTCGTTGGCTAGCCTATAAGGGCAGTGGCCTTTTCTTGAATGATTGTGAAATTCCTTGGAGTCAGTGGACGAAACTAGTATTATCTACTTTCCCTTGTTAAAAAATGTTGAGTGGTGGTTGTGTATTAGTTTTCCAGTTATTTAACCTATATGATTACATGATTAAAATGTTTAATACACTCGACCTTTCACTGTTAACCCTTGAAATTCGTCCTTCCTCCTGGATTTATTGTTCTTTTTGGTTGTTTCTGAAAATGAGTATCATAGCTTGTGCTTGTTGGTACTTTTTTATTTATTTATGAATGTAGATTGTTTGATTTGAATATCAGTTCTCAATCTTTTAACCTAAATTGTTTATTCGATAGAAATCCATGTTACACTAGATTATTGTTTCTAACTTATCAGGCCATTGGTCCCCTTCTCAAATGATTGTTTAATTTTTCGTTGGTTTTGAGATAATGTTCATAATTGAAGTATAAGGTTTTTCTTCTTAGATTGGCATGGTGGAAATTTTCTTATTATCTTAAGGAGTTGTTAGTATTTAGAGATTTGATCCAATTCTTGGAACAAAATTTTTTCCTTTCTTGATATTGTTAGATATTAGCTTATTGTTTCTTTTAGTAGTCTTACCTTGCTCAGTTCTCGTGAATTGACTCAGGTTAATAATTTTTACAGATGGTTTATGCGAATAGATGAGGGAAATACTTATAGAATATTGAATCAAACTTTGTCAAACTTGGTTGTGAAGTTATTTTGTATGAATACTTTTATGTTGTAAAACTGTGGTATGGGCAATGTGGGAAATTTAGAAGAAAACCTAGTGCCTTAGTGTTATGTGTTGTGGAGTATTTTTATCATGACTTCTGAAACTTTAACTTGTTTGTTATCATGGAAAATATAAAAGTTTTATTACCGCATGGTTATGGGTGATTCTAACGTATTATAGAAATTCTAAGAATAGTAGCATGGCGTGACCAATGTTATTACTCTCTTATTCCATTGTCATGGTTCCATAGAGTTGGTTTGTCCCTTTGGGTTGTGCATCGTGTTGGAAAGAATTGATGTAACCATGTATAGTTTTCACAAATGAGTAATGGTAAAATTTTCTCTTGAATAAAAATGTTGTGTTGTAAACCCTTCTAAGACATAGTAACAAGGAAATTCTAAGCATAATAAAATGGTTGGATGATCCTTATAAAAGTTATAAAAGCTAAAATAAAATATGTATATACGAATAAATTAATGTAGATGTGATCTACTTGATAACAATTGAGTCCTTAAGCGATCAAGAGGAAACTATCTTTTGTAATAAAAATATATATACCTTGTTTTCTCCCCAAACTAAACTAATCAACATTATCCTTATAGTGAATTATTATATGATTTTATGGTGAAATCAATGATTAGTTTTTGGAAGATAATAAGGTTATATAAGTGGGAGGAAAAATGATTAAGAAACCCTTCAATCTCTCTCAATCGTTTGAAATGTAAATTGTTTTCCTTGTCAAACTTAATCAAGCATGTCTAAATGAAACTTTTAACCAATCTTAATAAATTTTTAGCCTCAATAAAATACTGGTTAATAAGCAATGAGACCCTGAAGCTGAATTCCTTTTGACCTATTTCCCTTAACCCTTTCCTTGGTTCATTGTAATATTCCTTAAGTGATGTTAAACTTTTATCCTTGCACAAAGAAGATTTTTGTTCCAAACCTAAAATGGTATTCTCCCCCAATCGGAGCTTGTGCTTACCACCTATGTAATAGAGGTGTGGAACAAGTTTTAGTGGCTCGAGTAAGATTAATTAACCTTGTGAGAAATGGAAAATGTTCTTAAATCAACAAATTAAGCAAGTTATTGACATATTATAGAATGATTCTCCTTTAGAAAACTTGGTCTTAATCTAATCAGTCAATAGTATAGAAGAAATAAGTTCACCTTTGTAAGAATAATGCTGCAAATCATAACATGAATCTTCTAGATCGTGAAGTCAAGTTTTGAAAGACAATATTTAGTAAATACATAACCTTAAAATATTTTTCTCTGTGGGATGTCCTTAACTGTAATCTGTGTACTGTGGTTTGAATTTTACATTGTGCCTTGTCGAAGAGAAAATTGGATTGTTCATGTTGGGTGTTGTATGTTTCCTTGTTGCCTATGTGGTAAAATATGTCTTAAGCTTATTGAGAGTTGGTCATAGCCCCTTCTGGTCACTTGTGTTGACGTGTAAACTCAAAGTAAGTCAAAAAAAAAATTATCCTATTTTTTTTTTTCAATGTTGTTTTTATGTGTTTGTTTTAGTGGGTGTTACACTTGGTATCAGAGCTGAGGTTCATGCTCTCGAACCTTTGGGAAATATTGGAGTGGTGATGGTGTTGTGACATGGTGGTGGGAATTGGAAGAGTAATGTGGTTTAAGCGTGATGTGATCCATGTTGTAATTGTGATATTGTGAACGCACATGTTTTTTATGTCACTTAGTTTGTAATAGTTTACATGTTGATGTGTTAGAGATGAGAGTATTCTTCCTCCTTCCAAAAATTCTATGAGAATTCAAGTGTGAAGCATTGTCTTGTTGTGTGTGCTCAAAGAAATGTGATTGTTGATTTCAGAGTGTTGAATCATTTTGATAACTAAGATGTGTGGGTGTGATAAAGCATCTTGTGTGACCAAGGTTGGCATAGATTTTAGTGAATTCGATTTACTTAATGATGTCATTATCATTTGTCATAGAAATGTGGCTATATTTCCATGTATATGGCAATTGACTATATGTTGTAACTGTGCCCATCATAAATATAATTCATATAACATGTAATGATTCATGGCTATGATTTAGTGAATATGGTGGGTATATGATCCTGTATCATACAATGATTTGTACTTTGGGTGTACAGCATGGGGTGATGTGGGTGTGTTATAAACCGTGAATTTTACGTATGTGATTTACCTTTTTTATGTATCCATGCGAAGGCACTATGTTAATATGCATGAAGTACCATTTTGTAGTATTGTGCATACATGTTATGTTGTGAACCTTATGCTAACCAACCCTGAGGGAAATCCATTAAAACTATTAATGTTTGGAGCAATAGGAGAAATTAAGGAAGTACAATGGGCCAGTAACTTGATCAATGACCTCAGGTTTAGTAGATGGATGAAACTATAAGCTCCTAATTTCTCTCTATCTTTCTGTGTTGTTGTATGGATACAACCTAAGTGTAGCTATGACTATGTTTTAGCCTTATAAAAGTGTTGGCGGGATGATTCAGATAAAGATGAGGATAGTTGTACAATTGATATGTTATTTTGAGAGATGAGGTTCGATGTTGTGAGTACCAGGCAACTCGTTGAGTACCCCCTTGGTGGCATTGTTAACGCCACATAGTCATCAAAATGTGCTATTACCCTTATATATGTATTTTATTCATAAATTGAACTTTTTATGTTATTTCTTCAAGGAAAAGTAGTTTTCTTGATTTCCATGTTTTACATTTTGGGTCATTTCCAAAGAGAGTTTAAGGTAGGATAACATGCAAATTTTGTGCACTAACAATTAGTGGCTATTTGGCCATTTATTATACTTAGTTTATGAAGAGTAGATTAGTTTATTAGTTTCATAATATGTCAGTAGCACCTTAGTGTCAAATCTTACATATCAATTCAATCCACTTGGAATTAAAAATGAAATTGCTAATGCTAAATCTAGTGTCATTAAGTGTATGATATGGGGTCATAGGATGCACTCATGGATATTTAGACCTATGGACCCGCTTTGTTGTATGGGATTACGCTTAAATTTAGTCACAGATACTCACGTGGATTGTTTAACCATTTATATTGTTTTGCCAATTGGGTTAGGGATGTTGAGACTTTTTGTGAAGAGAGGCCATAAGGAAACTGGCCTCCTTGAGGGACGTATAAGAGACACATGAGGGAAAAATAATTGAGACTCAAGGATTATGATAGACTATATGTTAGATAATTGACTCGGGTTTTCAGGAAGTAGTAGTTGAGGGAAACAACTATCAGGAAGTTTTTCTTAGACGGTAGAGGCATAAGATATTTGTGTGTATGATTGAGGTTTGGGATATATGTTGAGTTATTATGATGTCTTGGGAGTGGTCCTCTGTTGTATGTGTTACTCATGTTAGTTGGATATGTTTTGTAATGTTGTGGATATGGTGTTGATGCCCTTGTTGACACTATGTACCTGTAACTATTGTTCTGAAGTTATGTGAAATCTTCATCTTTGGAATTGTGGAAATTTATAGTTGTTGTAGTACATGTTTGTTCGAGTATTATATGTCATTCATATATGTGTGACAAGTATTATGTTATGTGGACCATTTCTATTCTCTTCCACAATTTGGTTAAGCTCTTGTGGTGTGGTAGTGTCATGAAAGTACGTAAAATTGTGCTTTTGAATCCTTAGTGTTGTGTATGATCCTGGTAGGGTGTTTTGATAGCAAGTCATGGTGGGCACCCATAAGAATGAATAAACTAAAATTCTACAACAATGAAATTTAAAAGAACTTGTATTAGGAATAATGTAAATGGAAAGAGACTAATTAAATAATGAATAAGAGGGAACTACCAAACTTCACAGAACAATAAAATTTGAATAATCTGCCAAAATTTCTAAGGCTACCCCGTGGTCATGCTAAGGAGTAGATTTTAACAATAGGGTGTACTTTCATCCTTATTTGTTCCTTGTTGCTTACTTCCTTCCTTCCTCCAGTATTATGTCGCATCGAGGATGATGCTTTCTTAAGGGGAGGAGAATGTAATGCCCTGTATATATTTTTTTAAAAAGCTAAATTTAATTTTTTTTTTGTTGATTCTTTCCCCCCTCCTTATGTATCACACCTTGGCTATGTGGATTGTGTGGAAGGAGAATTTTTGTGGTGGTGCCTTTTGAAGGGATCTAAGTGGTGTTATTGGAAGGTATTGTATTCAATATGGGATTTAAAATTTTCTTTACCTAACCTAATAGACCTGGTGTTTATGCAGGGTCCTCTAAACTGCCAAATTTATGGTGATTTGGACTGCCCATCCCTCCAACTCTGCCATTCCCTTCTAGCACTTTTTTTTCAACTTTTTGACAATTTTTGCACTTGTGCAAAATTGGGAATCTCAAAACTTTTAAAAATTTCTCAGTTTGGTCAGTTACGAGTTTGATTATGTTTGGAATAGCCACTTTCGATTAAGATATAATTTTTTAATTTTTTAGTTCTGGAAAGACTTGGAAGTCATTTGAAATCAAAACTAAAACTTGAGTACAGTTTAAGAACGCCATGCCTCATAGAGGCAGCCATTCCATTTGAAACCCTCGTTAGAACTATGCACCAACTATAAACAACCATTGCAGGGCTTTGAGGAAGGTAGGAAGGTCAGCATATATGAGACATGATGTTCTGAAGCTGCAGACAGGTGGCAGTTTTGAAGGACAATTTACAATCTTATAAGTAGTTTACATTTTCAATGGGTGGCAATAAGGTGTACCTAATTGTGTATTTATTTCTATGATTAAGTGAATTATTTAAGTTTTTTAAGTTGTATAAGTTCATTCATTATCCATACAAATGAAATAAAGTACAAAAAGGAAGAACATACATCTCATAACACGAAAATATTTTCATTTATTCATGAGGAATAATACTACATATTTTTCTCACACAAGCCATGAGAAATAACTGAAAGGAAAAAAAATGCATATATTTATGAAGCTGAAAATGAAAAGAGGTAAAAGAAACCCATCATTGCCTTGAGGGAGTGTTCTTATCCTTCTGAACTGTTTTTCCAGATGTCCACTGCAACTACATCATGGTACCTAAGGAAGGAGAAGAAAACGATCATCAATACTGAGCTCAGGGTTTAGTTTAACTATTTATACTTCCAAATTCATAAATTCATGGATTGAAAAGTATAACAAAGGTGAAGCAGAAGAATCAAAATTTAGAGGTTGAAGTTAACTGAATGGAGATAAAAATTTCTGCTGAAACAGAATGAATAAGGAATTATGGGAAAAAATTTCCAGGACTTCACCATGAAAAATCAACATTTCAAATTTTCTAGCATGGCAAAAATACTACTATCAAGGAAATAAAGCATCTAAGTAAAAGAAACATGTTACAGTATTTCAACAAAGCATCTGAATCAAGGTTTATGCCTGAAAATAGTATCATAAAAAGATGAAGAACTGCTTGCAATTTCCACAAAATCTACTTTCAAGAGTAGAAGAAACAAGTTGTGCATTAGATTATTATTCAGTGTTGAGATATAAACAAGATTGCAATATTCTAACAAGTGACAATCATCATCTTCAGAATAAAAAGTAAAGACCCACGAAAATAGCTCTCATATCCAAGTTAAAGAGATATTCAGAAGTTTCAAACAGAAGGGAGTTTTTCAATTTTTAGAAAGCAAAAATGTTCTATGGCCTAAAAGGTTAATCACCGAGTTACAATTATGCAAAAAACTGATATATTTCCAGAGCTTACAGAGTTCAAAATGCAACAAGTATTTCAAAAGGACCTATCAAGAAATCCATCAATTCAAACAAGAAGGCATAGATCTAGTTCAATATAGGCTTTCTTTTCATTTTTTACAAATAACTAGAAGAGGATTCATTTAGATACAACAAAGTTTCAGAAAAAGACAACATGTTTACAATACAACAGTTGATCAGCTATACAACTCAAGATATCAGAACATAAATTATTCACAGACCAAACCAAGTTGCTGTAGGAAAACGAATGAAATTTACAGAATGAGAACCAGAATACCCATGTCTCAAAATGTACAGATCTACATTTTTTGAGTCAATAATCAATAAAAAATGGCAAGTGTTTAAGGAGAAACCACAAGTTTACCTTCTTCAGTAGATGTCAGTGAATCAATGTAGAACTCAAAGTCATGAATTCGAATTAGAGCTAAAAACAAGTACCCAAAATGGTTTCAACTTGAAACAACCATGACCAAGCCATAGAAATACAAATAAATGCAAGAGAAAAATGAGTATCAGTTTCGAATTTCAAAATGAAAAAGACCAGGTAACAATGAAATTCAGAGGTCGAGAACTTACCATGCTCATCGAGCATCGATACCACTCGCAAAGTTCAAATATCAAAACATTCAGATAAATCATAGCCGAGAGCTCAGAAGCTTCAACCGATGGTGGCTAATACATAACTGAAATTGAATCTTCCTCAAAAAGAAAGGGCGAGATTGAACCCAATACAGAAGGAGTAATAATGGTAGAATCCTCTAAAGAACTCACAGAGACAAGTATACAGGTGCAAAATATGAGCTTCGTAGATCAAACAATGGTTTCAATAATTTTTCCAAGGCTTTGCCCACAAAAACCTAAAGTCCAAATGAAATGATGGTTAGGGTTGAATTGATCTTACAATGCGAACTCAAGAGATGAATTAGCAGAATTCAACCACAGTTAAAAGATCAACAATCAAAAATGACAAGTACACAAATCAAAGGCCAAAGATCAAGCTCTGCGATCAATGCAAACCATGGTTAAAATGCATTTATGACATGGCAGAAACCCTAAAATTATCCCTTGGATTTCGATGGTTGAAAATCAATAAGTACAGAGATAGACTATCAAAAACGAGTCATCGAGTTGGAATGGCAGTTGAACTTAGTCAAAATTAAAAAAATTCAAGTTGTAAAACTTCCACCCGCAAAACCGCAGCCCTGCAGGGCCAAGAAAGACATGTGTCATCACCACAGTGGAAGAAGAGAAATGGAGGTCGGGGTTCACTTAATTTTTGAAAATTTAAAAATGCAAAAGTTAAAAGTTCCAAAAATTTCTCGCAAGCACGAGCCTCCATAATGAGAAAGTCAAAACCGAAGGGAGAAAAGTCAAAAATCAATTCCACATAATATCGGTGGAGCGGTGGGCTTTCTCAAAATTTTGAGACTTAATACAAATAGGGGAAAAAACTTCAAAAATTCTGAAAGTCTGCACAGGGGACAAAACTTCAAAAGGTTTGAAAGTCCGTAAAGGGGAAAAAACTTCAAAAAGGTCTGAAAGTATGCAAAGGACTTAATTTTTTTGAAATTTCTTGTTAGGCATATTCAACTTTCATTTCAACCTTATGCTGTGATGCGAATCCCCTTTCACTAATTCAAATTCAACTATGCTGCGAAATTGATCTTTTGATCACCGATAAAACCGGAAAATCTGTGAAGAAAGTTTTTTCGGGTTTTGTGTATACTAAAAAAATCTGTGAAGAAAGTTGTATCAGTATTCTGTCGTACGAAGCAGTAGAAGGTAACTGTTTCAAAAATATGCTATATAATCGAAATAACCACCAAAAACACAAGGAAAATCTGTAACATTTACGTTTCTTTAAATTGTCTGTCTAGAGCGCAACGGTTTGTAATAAATAATTGTTTAAAATTAGTTCTCAATGTTTGGTGAGGATCGTTGCTGTTACTTTTAGAATTCTGAACTGATTTGATGGCAGGTATATGTCCTTTTGAAGAATATAAATGCGTGGAAGATTTCAGAGGAAAACATTTAAGACTCAAAATACACATGGAATTGTAAATCATATCTGAAATTTCTTCTCCACTACTTTACTGGTTTTCCTACGATATTCCATCACAACTCTACTGTTTTCATAAAAAGTAAATTAGTTTTCATAGCTCAAAACAGGAATATTAAGAAAAAAAGTCATCATCTAAATATATTGTATTGTATTCACCACCTCTATCGATACTTAGAACAAGAAAACCCGAGATAGGTGGATGAAAAGAAAAAAATATACTTTATCCTTTAGAAACACACATAATTAGCTTTGTTCAAAAACCCATCACCACGAAATAGTAGAATAAGCAAGGATTCACTCGGTGGACCATATTTTTGAAGAAGATTCTCTTTGTAGTTGAGGAACATAGGAACATTGCCACATGATCCTAAATTAAAGGAAGGCGAAAAGTATGCGAAAATCAGAAAATCACAAAGCTACACCATAAATTTCATGGGACGTAGTATAATAAAATCAATACACGTCATATTTTTATGTTTCAACCTACTTGTTAACTAGTGAGGCCTTAATGATGACATGGTTAATTCCTTCCTATTGAGGGGAGTACAAGTGGTTACCTTGTATTGAGGTTCAATATCCATAGGCTAGATGTTATTATTCTTCTCACTACTACATAGAGACCTATTTTGAGACGATAATTAGAGACAAAATTTTAGTTTTGTCTCTAACATTTTAGTTTTGTCTCGATTTTCGGTTTTTTTCTATTTTAAAATAATTAATTATCTTTTTCATTGTTATTTGTGCACCAAAAAGTTTTTTTTTTTCATCGATGCTATAATTTTCCCTCTCCTCCCCCGGCGTACCAAGAAAGGTTGATTTCTCTGGGCCATGTTCTAGTAGGATTATTACATCGAAATGGGTTTCTTCACTGGGTTGAGGCCAGGGGCTTCTGACAGAGGGAAAAAGTGTCAACGAAGGAGAGAGAGACCGCCACAAATCATTGAGTATGGGTCGATGCTAGTCGTAGGATGGAGGGGGGAAGGAGAAACCCTAGGTTAGAGAAGAATAATTCGTGCAGAGCGGAAAAAACGAGAGAGGGTGCCAAGGATAGAGCAACACCAAGGACTGTGTAGAGGAAACAAGGTAGGGAGGATGCAACTATGCCCGAAACTACAAATCATGGCAGAATGAGGTTGGAAAACTAACATATTATGTGAGGAAATAGTTTAGGTTTCATAACTGCAAAATTTCTCATGATTGGAATTAAGGGGTTGATGTTATTTTTGCAGGATGTGGTCAGAAGAAGGGTTAGTTCCGACAACAGGGGCGGCAGACAGAATATATAGACAGTGAGTTTGTAACTTGGTTTCCTCCTGCCCAGTTATAAATATAAGTATTAAGGGTCACTTGGTTTGATTGGTTTAGTTTTTCGTCATTGTTTTAATTGTTGTGTGGACCTATTTTTCCGTGGGTTTGAAATTTATTTGCTTGTGTGAATAAAAATTTCATTCCAGAATAATAGAATGACATATTTTCTTGTATGGCCACAGAGCAGCTTTCTGTACGGAGTCTCCAAGACTGTGGGAAAATCTTGGCCATGAAAATGCCTTTGTTGTCTCTATTTTGGTGTATTTGATACTAAATATTTATGTGTAGTGATGTAAATTTTGTGGGTTTTTTTTGTAGTGGTTTTATTGTGCCTTCTCTTGTTGGGATTATCATGTAGGGTAAAGAGAATCTATTTTAGTGACTGTGGCCTACTAAAAAGAGAGAGTTGTTTTTAGTGATTTATATGCTTCTGTTGTCCTATGTTCTTATTCAATCTAAGATTTACAGTTTGCATGTGGAGAGATGATTTTGCAAGAAAGAAAAAAATTTCCCCTACAAACCGTTTATTGGTACTTATTTTCCTTGAATCTATTTTCATGTTGATATCGAACACTTTTGCAGATATGGAAAATGTGACTTGAGGGTTTGTAGCATCGCTTCAAATTAACATTTTTTTATTGTTTCTACCATTATGCCAAAACAGATCACTTCAGGTATAGTTGGTAAGGTTAGCTCACCTCATTATTGAATGCTCCTATGTTGGCTCATGACTAAAAATAATTTTGGACAAATACAACTGAAAATGTTTTGGGGTTTCTACAAATGGAATATAATCAATGCAACCATCCGTAGCTATTGCTTCACCAAGTGCAATAAGTAATCATGCAAATGATTAGTTGATATTTCCTCAACACTAAAATAAGTTCTTTGGAACAGGATATGCATCGCCCTTTGAAACATGGGACATGGATACCTAAAAAATGTGGAACAGGGAGCTCTTCTTCACCATCATAGCTTTTGTTTGGATCTGTAGGTATTTTTATTACATCCAATCACCCAATCTTCATCTCAATTTCTTGGAATTTTGGCATGTTGATTTTCCTATGTCTCTTCTATTCCATTGCATCCATCCCCTCTTTTTTAGTTGGGTGGCTGTGAATTAGATTTTTTAGAATGTGTTTATCTACTTATACTCTATTTTCCATATTCCAATTATTTTTTGCACCCATTTGTTTCAGTTTGAGGTTCATACACTAATGATAATAAATGAACTTACCTATAGAACAATGATTTATAAAATAATGGTACATAGGGAAAACCACAGCATGATTTGTAGCCCATTGAATCAACAAATTGTGTTAATTTTGAATTCATTAGCACCTTGTTATTACATCAGAACAATAGACTCTTGCAATATGAGGGTGAAATTGTTTTTGGATAAGATGTACATTGTGCCTTTGCACCTTTGAATTTCCATTTTGTGAAAAAAAGTTAGGCCTTTGAACATATCCATTTTGTGAATATTTGTAGTCATTTGTAGTTCATGCAATCACACTTTCTTTAGGAATTTTATCAAATAGTTCACATATCCTATATAAAGTTTCACATTTTGAATAGATGTCCACTAGGGCACCTGCTACTTTTGGGTATTCCAAATCTTGTATATTTTTAGTTTACATGAATTTTTCATTAACTGTGTTCAACTGTTACAAGGTACTATCTATGTGAGAGTATGCAAGTCCTTAGATCAATGTTTGTAGGCATTTTGAATCTGTGTTTTGTGCTCAAGAGCATTCATTATGTTGGTATACTAGACCTGCTGCTAGATGATTCAGGTTTGATTTGGAGGGAAAACTTTAAATATTGCTTTATAGTGCCTCTTAGGTTTACTTTGAGATTATGATGTCGGTTGTAATGCCTCGTGGGCATCGGCCTCCACTGCCCACCGTGGCCTCCTCCCAACCACCCGGCCTGTAGATTTGACCACCCGCGTTTTCTTTGCTGTCCATCTGCGTGAGGGAGACGGGAGTGGGTGGAGCCCCGTTTTTCTTCACCCTGATCTCGTTCTGATTCTCCTTCAATGCGTACAGGTGGGTGTGGGTCTCGAAAATCATGCTGTGTAGGTAGTATCCGTGGAGCATTGAACTGACCTTCTCCTGGAAAGTGCCGTGAGGAAGTGCTTGGCTTTATGCAGCAGCTACAGGGTAGAAAAATAAACTTATCTCAGAAAATCAGTGGCCCAGAGAGAGCTGAGTGCGACAGCTGCTACAGGGCAAGCTCAAGGAACCGTTGGTGTTGATCCTGATGTTCTGGTTGCATGTGACCAGTCATGATCAGTTGTTGCAAAATCTTGCAGTTGTAGCAGGAGCCCGTTTTGAGCGCTTCCAACAAGCAGAGTTGTCCAGTATGTTGTTATCTGTTCAGTTCGACTGCATCCTCACAATTCGGGATTCTCCTTCAAGATATTTTGTATCAAAATCGATTTAAGTGACAGCAGGAGTGAGGCAGGCTCTCATGGTGAGGGGTGAAAGGAGAGAGAGGGTGCAGGAAGGAGATCGATGAAGGATAGAGGAATTAAAAAGAAACTTGGATGTAGTTGGTTTAAAGGCAATAACATGGTGCATGCTTTTGTGTAAGGGATAGATCACACCCACGGGCACAGGAGATCTATGCAATGTTGGAGAAAATGTCTTGGGAGATGAAGGTAGCAGGATATTTCTCAGATCTAGAGCTTGCATTGAATTGTATATCCAAAAAAAAAAAACCATATTCTTTTGGTAGGAATAAAGGTTCTGTTGGAATTATCACACCTTACAAGCTTCAGCTGCAATGGTTGCACCGAGAGTTTGATGCTGTCCTCAAATCTGATGAAGGAAAAATGATTGTGTATCAATACGGTAGATGCCTTTCAGAACCAGGAGCGATGTAATCTTTATGTCTTGTGTCTGAGCTTCAAACCTTGGTCGGTGTTTAGCGTTCTAGCGCAAGTGCTCTCGGACTGAGTGGTAAGCAGTTCGACTCTCACCCCCAAAGCAGCTGCATTGAAGCAATCTAGTGTTTGGACAACCACCTATTGCATTCTTCTAGTCATGCCTTCAAAAGGGAATCCTGGTGTGGTATATTGCAAGAAAAGAGCAGTGACGCAGAGGATAAAGCGGAAGGCGTGTGGCTGTAGCAGTCCCTGCTGGATGTTCACGACTGGTGGATGCGTTAAAACAGGCAAGATAGACTAACCATATACATAATATGCTAGTATCTAATAACCTCTTGAAATGAAACTTTTTCTTTCTAGAAATTGGTTTAAATCTGTGATTTTGTGGATTTGCGTTCAGTACATGGTTAACAGTTTGTTACTTCTGGATTTGCCTCTGTTGGTTGTTCTTGTTGACGTGATCAACCCATTTATATATATAAAACAAACAAAGGTTCTCAGTGTATGCTTTGATTGATCATATTATATATATATATATATATATATATATATATATATATATAAAGTTACTTCCTTCTGCAAAAATGTCGTTGTTTCTTTTGTGAACCTAGGTATGTAATCGCCCCTAGAACGTTGCAGCGTTGACTAATATTGGTTTCCTGTTATGTTGTTTCCCTAGAGGAAAACATACAGTTAAATTATTATTATTATTTTTATGATAAGCGTGATTATGCACTTCGTGTATTGTGCAAATTATTAGGGCTTTTGGAAACTAGAAGTTCAATATTTATGCTTGTTAAGAAGGAATTTTTGGGCCAAAAATATGTCCTGGGTTGATAGAAGGGTATAAATTATTGATAGAACCCCATTTTGATTCTACTCTTTCTATGAGTAAAATTTGATAAAATTAATGACCTTTATGGTGTTAAGATATGGTATGTTGATGATTCCTTGTGTGATCGATTTAATCATGTATAGACATAATGCCTTGATGGAGTAAGGTAATACCTTTCATGGTTCGTGAAAGTTGAGGTTTTCATCAACTGCTTAAGGTAACATGAAGTTCCTTAATTTAGTCAAACTTGTTTTGTACTTCCTTCTTGATGAGTGACCTTTCATTGCAAATTTAGAATGATTGTGATGGAAGGTCGTGAATATATTTTGTTGTCAAAAAGGGAAAAGAAGTTATGGAATAGTTTGTTTATGTGTCGAACGTAATAATTGTGATTACATCGTTATAGAAGTTTGTTATTGGAGGATATCTATCTTCAATGGTATATTATGTGTTTAATCTTTGCATGGGTTACCATAAACTTAGTGATGAGATGTAAATTAAGGAGAGTTGAGATACCTTTTCCTTTGTATACATTGTTTATGATATTAGGAAGTGAGTTGATGTCGGAAAATTTCAACCAAGTCTAGATTGATGGCTATGTTCCTCTAAAACGGGGGGATTATAAATTTAAGGTATTATGAAAATTGCAAGGATGTGTTTAGAATGCTAGATTGCCTACTCAACTTGGGTATTAATGAGGCTTGTCGCTATTTCGGCCCTGGTTATGTTCAGTAGGTAAGCTGTTAGGCAATACCTATTCCGGACATTCTTACCGTCCTTTCCACTCATCCTTATTAGCTATGAAGTCACTTATTACCTAAGATATAATGGTTGTGGGTTTGAATATAAGATTTTCATCCTTTAAACCTTTTTGATTACATGATGGAACTTTGTTTTTACCCTCATTGTTCATTTATAGCCTATTAGGCCTATGGCCCTACGGAACGATTCCAAAACTATATTCTTTTTGGCAGCTAAGATCGGGTCTGGTTTTTATCTTTTGACTTCACCTTGAGAATGTGGATTGATGGGTTACACTTTAGATTTCAATCACGTAATCTACGGGATTACATGATTGAAATCCTAATACTCTCAACTCTTGTGTCTAATCATTTAAATTTCATAGTCTTGCGTATCTGGTTGTCAAACTTTTGTAGTTTTAGAGGTATTATCATAACTAAAACTTATGGTTTTCTTCTTAGTTGATATGTTGAAAATTATATCTTGTTCCAAAAGGTTGTTAGAAGTTAGAACTTTGATCCATTTCTTGAAATAGAATGCTTCCTTTCATGGTTTTGTTAGCTAGTAGCTTATTGTTGCTATGTATAGTCTTATCTTGCTCAGTTCTCGCGAATTGACTCAGGTTATTAATTGTTGCAGATGGCTTACGTGGTTAGATGATGGAAAGACTTGTAGATTATTGCATCAATCTTGGTTATGATGTTCCTTTGTACGAATGTGTGTTATGTTATAAAATTTGGAAAGGGCCTTTGGACATTTTAGAAGAAGGGTCAGTGCATAGTAAATGTATTGTAGAGTATTGATGTTGTAACTGTTGAAACTTTGGCTTGTTTGGTTATCATGTGAAAGATGAAATTTGATTACCGCTTGGTTATGGGATATTCTAGTGAACTTTAACCCTTAGTATAGTAGCGGGGAATGTCCCATGTTATTACTCTCTTGCTCCCTAGTCATGGTTCAATAGAGATGGTATGTACCTTTGATTTGTGCATCATGTTGGAATGAATTGATATAATCTTGTTTTGTTTCTGTAAACGAGTACTGTTAAACTATGCTCTTGAGTTAAAATGTTGAGTTGTAAATCCTCCTAAGGCTTAGTAGCAATGAGTTTGTAAGCACTATGAAGTGAGCTGGATAGTCCTTATTAAAATTAAAACTAATAAACATTATCCTTTTATGGTGAAACCTTAAATGATCTCATGGTGAAATCAATGGTTAGATTTTAGAAGATGATAGGATTTTATAAGTAGGAGGGAAATTGATTAATAAAACCTTAAATATCTCTCTATCGTTTGAAATGTTCTCCTTTGTCAAACTTAATGAAGTAAAGTCTAGATGGAACATTTAACCAATCTTGATAAACTCTTAACCTCAATGAAAGACTGATAGTAAACAATGTGACCCTGAAGCTAAATTCTGTTGTCCTGTTCTGTTAACCCTTGCCTTGATTCATGGTGATATTTCTTAAGCAATGGTCAAAATTTAATCCTAAAACAAGAAGGCTATTGTTATGAACCCTAAGCGGTACTTTTCACTCAATCGGGGCTTATGCCTTCACCTGTGCAATAGAGTTGTGGAACATGTGCTAGTGGCTTGAGTAAGGTTAATTAACCTTGTAAGAAATGGAAAATGTTCTAAAATCAAATGAATAAGAAAGATTTGGACATCAAATTGATGATCCTAGTTTAGAAAGCTTGGCCTTAAGTTATTTAGTCAAACAGTTGAAAAGAAATAAGTTCTTCCTTGTGAAAAGAATTGTGTGAATCGTTACATGAAATTTTATAAGAACGTAAGTTAAGAATTAAGAGACACTTTAGTAAACAAGAAAATTTAACAAGAAATTCCTCATGGGATGCCCTAACTGTAATTGTGTTTTGTGGTTAGACTCCAATGTTGTTCTGTCAAGAAAAGAAAGTAGATTGTCCTTGATAGGTGTGAACGTTTCCGTGCTGACCTTGTGGTCTCCCCCGTAACAAGTGGTTCCTGGTGTTGGTTGCAACCTTGTGACGACATGTTGTGTCGTGTTGAGTCAAAGAAAGTAAAAGAAAAAAAGTTATCCTATATTTCACTGTGTTGTCCTTGTATTGGTATTTTTGGGTGTGCTACAGTTTTTTACCAGAGGCAAAGGTACTGGAAAATCATTAGGTAGTTCATGTAACCATTGCTCAAAAAACCTCAAATCTGATCTTCCAAAGACTTGACTAGCGTGCTAAAAAACTGTAATCGATATCACAAACATGGTGCCATCGAGTAGGCAGGAGACTCTGTACCTTCGTTGATGCAAATATTGTTTATTGCAGAAGATGAATACAATATCTAAAGCAAATAACTTATCATTTTAGAAATTGTCTACTAACATAATTTTACCTTGTAGGGAGATCAAACATGATTTCATGCCATGAATGGACAAGAAATTCTACCTGTCAGGCGATGATTCAATAGCTGTAAGTTATTGACATGACGTTGCTTAGTCAAAATCCATGATACATACTTACTACCTTTGTAAGCGTGTACAAATGTTGTGGTCCCATACGAATGGTAAAAAAACTAATCCTATTCCTTCTGCAATGTACTCTTTTTCATTCAGCTATGGCGGGCAAACTTGATCACCAGCTCCGTTATTCTAATCTATTTGAATCAGAGCAGCTCCTTGGAAAAAATCACCTAAACAAAAAATGCTCACTAAAAAAATACACTAGAGTCTATCAGCCAGACTCTCTTCGTGGGATGTGACAGACTGAGAGACAAATACTAAGGTTTCTTACCATAAAGGAAAAAAAAAAAAATGTCTCCAAGATCATCAGATTCATCCATCTTGCAGGAAAACGTGACTACAGATGTCCCTAAGTATGATTTCAAATAAAAAAGTGGTAACGTCATTTGGACTTTTGAAAAGTGTTTAATCATGCCTAAACTGATGTGCTTTTTTTTACAAAAAATAGTATTTTAGAAACTAGATGCCGAATGCTACGATTCATATTGTATATAACATTTTTCTACTTTAGTCGTGAGTGTCAGTTCTAGCTAATTTGACACCTACCTCTTTGATATTTTGTTGTTTTCTGCAATATGTTGTTTCCACGGTTGCACCCTATATCACATAATTGACTATGCTCTGGGGGACCCTTAAGGGAGAACTTAGTCCTGGCCACGATATAAAAAACATTGAGGTTTTCATCATTGCATTTATGGTTAGAAAACATTGGAAGAAGCCCATGAACATTGATCTCTTCCTATCTATCAAAGTGAAAGTTCATAAGTTATCGAATTCCTTGTTTGTAACTATGGACTATCCTTTAGCTCAGTGTCGTAACGGGTACATGAATTCTAGAATGGAGGTGATCACAAGTATTATTGGTATGAGTATTTTCAATGTTCAGGATCGATGTTCACCAAGCAGCTAGCATAACTCTGTTGAGCTCAACCACTTTGATGAAGACGTAAGATAACTCCACACAGTTATCGAAATTCTGAACCCAGTGTCAAGAGGGTTTGCATTTTGGAGTGAAGATGGAGGATCTTAGTCCACATTATTTTGCAAGGGACCAGCATTTTCTTATATTGCATCCATGCCTCCTTACAATTCCTTGGGCATTCTGAACCTTGTTGTTTGTCACTACACATCCTGATTATTCATAATAACTTTAACAAATTTGGCCATTTCTTTTAGCTTGATGATTTCTATTTCTTCATTTAGGATGATATTTTGGAATTTTCGCATTAGATGCCTAAGTCACATAATGCCCCACTATATCATTCATAACCTTGATAAAGGATTCTTGTGCTTGTTTTACAAAATGTGGGCCCTGTATGGAATGGTCAGACAGGAAACATGCTTCAGAGAATGGACATTTGTAATAATAACCTATAAAACCATTTGTTTATTTATATTTATTTCAACAATATTACATATGACTCAGTGTGATGTGAAGTACTACACTCGTATATGAATCACAATACTCTTCATTGGAGTTAGATGCTTTGTTCCCGAACTCTTATGTCTTCTACCATATGGCGACATACCTAGATTCTCAGCTCTTAGACCGAATCGACCATATTGAGATTTTTCGAAGGAAGCATAAGTGATTATTTACATCAAAAAGGAGGATTCAAGAGTAATTGACTAGGTCATAAGAGACTTGTAAAAAATCATAAGACGTTTGAGGGAGGCATGAGAGACTTGATTTGATTGCATAATAGTAAAACCTAATTGAGATTCTCAGGAGCTTATTGGTTAATGAAATTTTTATTTCTCTAATTTGAATATATTCTCTCCTACTATTTTCCTTCAGCATATATGTTGATCATCCTCTCGTTCATGTTTGGCATTCAATGGTCGCTTTGAGAGACTACCAAGTTACTTATAACAGGAAGATTTTTTTTGCACATTGTTGTGGACATTCATTATCACCTCAGGTCAAAACGCTAATGTACTCTGTGGCCTTTGTTTTAAATATTGGTGAGTTTTCTCAATTCGACTTGCAAATGGAGGAAATGTCCTAAGCAGCAATTGTAGGAAACCCATATTTTGATCCCTAGCAAAATATTTTGGTACCAACAAGGTTTTTGTATTCCTCTCTACCTAGGATTTACTACAGATTGAAAAAGTGTATTATGCCTATTCCATTCCGTTTTTGAGTAACCCTTTTTTCTGCCTGCCACCTTGGCCTATCCCAATTACCCGGCCTGCAAACTATAATGACCTTATGTACTTGTGAATCTGTAGTGTCTTGCGTGATTTTTGATATGGGTGTTGTGTTAGGCAGTTTATAATTGGGCACCCACATATAATGAATTTTTCGATGTTCCTCCTTCTATAATCTATATTTTATTTGCAAAGAAAGTCTTAAAAATGTACGAAATAATGATAGATAGGACGTGTTACCTCCACCTTCTTAAAATGTGTTGCACATGTGTGTGAACTGCCGGGAATCTTCACAGAACATTGAAAGTTAAAAAAAAAACATGTGTACCAAATGTTCGCTAGCATGGCTAGAACCTTGTTGATACGCGCTTTCTCCAACTAAAATTTTCCATAGGGTATGTTGCTTCTTTATCTATTCCTTGTTACCTGCATCCCAAATTCAGGATTTTTTCTCCTTCATTTACTCATTTGACTATTTTTCGATTAAGTGACAGTGAGAATGTTATGCCCAGCTGAGCACCCGATGATTTTTTGTACTGAGACTCTTCTATATGATGTTCTGGTACTCCTGTCCAATGACCCAACCTATAGGGAAGAAGATTCATGCTTATGACATACCGCAGTTCTTCTGTTTTGATTATCGTGAATATTCAGACGGAGCACAAATTGCTGTGCTGTCACATTTTTTTCACCATAATTCTCTTCTAGATGTGATATCGTCCTTCTTGTGCTGATTCCGGTGACTTCGGTCACACTTACATCTCAAAAATCATGCCTATCAAGCTTGACCTGTAGCAAAGCGATCTCAACTCGGCGAAATCAATCTTAATAGGCGCATGCTTTCCTGGTAGATGACAGATCGCACCCACTAGTATAGCAGGCAGATCTATGCAATGATTGGTCGAAAAGGTCTTGGGAGCATATCCTATCAGGAATTTTTCAGATAAAGAGAACATACTCAACAAGAGTAATATGTATGGATACTTACGAAGATCTACTGACAGTGAGCGTGCTTCCAGGGAGACCGTGATGAATATTTAATCCTACAATGGTTCTGGTATGCTGACGACCTAGCTTGTTCTACGATGTAACCCATGGGAAATCTTGCAACTAAAGGCAAAATCCCGTTTCAAGTGAGTGTAAGAATCCAACGAGCAGGTTGTCCACTATGTTCTTATGGAATTCATTCAGTGTTAAGTGTGTACATCACAAAAAAGTTGAGGATATCTCCTTCAAGGATATTTTAATCAAAGAGGGATTAAGCTGACAGTGAGACTGTTACCAGGAGATGGAGCAATGAATATGATGACTACAGTAGTGGAGTCTCTACTGAAGACATTATTGTTTTACAATGTCAGCTCATGGAATTTTGGGTCTCTTGGATATAAATATCTACATTCAGGAATTATAAATAAAGATTAGTATTCATGAAGCACGTGCTTGTCTCTTCTGGTGAAAAGAATGTTAAGGGTGACAGATCACACCCACAGGCACATGAGATCTATGCAATGTTGGAGAAAATGTATTGGGAGATGAAGGTAGCAGGATACTTGTCAGATTCAGAACTTGTGCGAATGCTACATTGGTGAAGGTTGATAGTGCCAATAAGCATGGCATTCTTTTGGAAGTTGTACAAGTGCTAACCGATTTGGATCTCACTATTTCTAAGGCGTACTTATCTTCTGACGGTGGAATGTTTATGGATGTATTCCATGTAACAGACAAGGATGGCTACAATATTACGAATCAAGGAGTTATTGAGTATAGTCAACAGGTGTTTATAGACTCTTTTGATGTGGGAAATTGTTGAGAAACGCTCCCTTATAGTCAGAAAGCTCCTCTATTTGTACTATTTTAATTTCCTGATTTGCGAGTTTCTTGTAATTACAGTCCCGTGGAACAAATGCTTGTTTGTTACCTTCATTTAGAAAAAAAAAAAACTGTTGGAGTAAAGGCTGCTCCTGGACATACAACAATTGAATTAACAGGGACTGATAGGATAGGTTTACTCTCTGAAGTATTGCTGTTCTTACAGACCTTGAATGCAATGTCGTTGGGGCTGAAGTCTGGACCCATAACACAAGGGTTGCACCTGTGGTGTATGTCACTGAGCAGAGTACAGAGGCTCCAATGCATGATCCGGACAGACTTTCTACTATCAAAGTACAACTTTGCAATGTTCTGAAAGGTGTCTACATCAAATGATATTTACAGATCGTGACTATGAATGAGTGCATAGCATTATACTAGAATCCAGGGATGATACAACCAGGCCTATAGTGACTATGCAGAATTGTGTTGAGAAAGGTTATTCTGTCATTAATATTAAGTCTGAGGACAGACCAAAACTTCTCTTTGACACGATTTGCACTTTAACCGACATGCAATATGTTGTATTTCATGGAACAGTTGATTCAGACGGACCTTATGCATTCCAGGAGTACTACATCAGACATATGGATGGTTGCCCAGTGAACTCGGAAGCAGAAAGGAAAAGAATAATCCACTGTTTAGAGGCAGCTATAGAAAGAAGAATCTTTGAGGGAATGAGACTTGAGTTATGTAGATGTGACCGAGTTGGTCTCCTCTCTGATGTGAATCACATATTCCGTGAAAATGGCCTATCAGTCACTAGAGAAGAAGTGAGCACCAGGGGTGACAAAGCAGCTACATTGAAGCAATCTAGTGTTTGGACAGCCACCTATTGCATCCTTCTAGTCGTGCCTTCAAAAGGGAATCCTGTTGTGGTATATTGCAAGAAAAGACCAGTGAAGCAGAGGATAAAGCGGAGGGCGTGTGGCTATAGCAGTCCCTGCTGGATGCGTTAAAATAGGCAAGATAGACTAACCATATACATAATATGCTAGTATCTAATAAACCTCTTGAAATGAAACTTTTTCTTTCTAGAAATTGGTTTAAATCCGTGATTTTGTGGATTTACATTCAGTATATGGTTAACAGTTTGTTACTTCTGGTTTTTCCTTTGTTGGTTGTTCTTGTTGACGTGATCAACCCATTTATATATATAAAACAAACAAAGGTTCTCAGTGTATGCTTTGATTGATCATATGAAATATATATATATATATATATATATATATATATATAATTTTAAAGTTACTTCCTTTTGTAAAAATGTCGTTGTTTCTTTTGTGAACCTAGGTATGTAATCGCCCCTAGAACGTTGCAGCATTGACTAGTATTGGTTTCCTGTTATGTTGTTGCCCTAGAGGAAAATATATAGTTAAATTTTTATTTTTATTTTTTTATGATAAGCGTGATTATGCACTTCATGTATTGTGCAAATTATTAGGGCTTTTGGAAATTATAAGTTCAATATATATGCTTGTTAAGAAGGAAGTTTTGGGCCGAAAATATGTCCTGGGTTGATAGAAGGGCATAAATTATTGATAGAACCCCATTTTGATTCTACTCTTTCTATGAGTAAAATTTGATAAAATTAATGACCTTTATGGTGTTAAGATATGGTATGTTGATGATTCCTTGTGTGATCAATTTAATCATGTATAGACATAATGCCTTAATGGAGTAAGGTAATATCTTTCACGGTTCGTGAAAGTTAAGGTTTTCATCAACTGCTTAAGGTAACATTAAGTTCCTTAATTTAGTCAAACTTGTTTTGTACTTCCTTCTTGATGAGTGACCTTTCATTGCAAATTTAGAATGATTGTGATGGAAGGTCGTGAATATATATTGTTGTCAAAAAGGGAAAAGAAGCTATGGAATAGTTTGTTTATGTGTCGAACGTAATAATTGTAATTACATCGTTATAGAAGTTCGTTATTGGAGGATATCTATCTTCAATGGTATATTATGTGTTTAATCACTACATAGGTTACCATAAACTTAGTGATGAGATGTAAATTGAGGAGATTTGAGAGACCTTTTCCTTTGTATACATCGTTTATGATATTAGGAAGTGAGTTGATGTCGGAAAATTTCAACCAAGTCTAGATTCATGGCTATGTTCCTCTAAAACGGGAGGATTATAAATCTAAGGTATTATGAAAATTGCAAGGATGTGTTTAGAATGCTAGATTGCCTACTCAACTTGGGTATTAATGAGGCTTGTCGCTATTCCGGCCCTGGTTATGTTCAGTAGGTAAGCTGTTAGGCAATGCCTATTCCAGACATTCTTACCATCCTTTCCACTCATCCTTATTAGCTATGAAGTCACTTATTACCTAAGATATAATGGTTGTGGGTTTGAATATAAGATTTTCATCCTTTAAACCTTTTTTATTACATGATGGAACTTTGTTTTTACCCTCGTTGTTCATTTATAGCCTATTAGGCCTATGGCCCTACGGAACGATTCCAAAACTATATTCTTTTTGGCAACTAAGATCAGGTCTATTTTTTATCTTTTGACTTCACCTTGAGAATGTGGTTTGATGGGTTACACTTTAGATTTCAATCATGTAATCTATGGGATTATATGATTGAAATCCTAATACTCTCAACTCTTGTGTCTAATCATTTAAATTTCATAGTCTTGCGTATTTGGTTGTCAAACTTTTGTAGTTTTAGAGGTATTTTCATAACTAAAACTTATGGTTTTCTTCTTAGTTGATATGTTGAAAATTATATCTTGTTTCAAAAGGTTGTTAGAGGTTAGAACTTTGATCCTTTTCCTGAAATAGAATGTTTCCTTTCATGGTATTGTTAGCTAGTAGCTTATTGTTGTTATGTATAGTCTTATCTTGCTCAGTTCTCGTGAACTGACTCAGGTTATTAATTGTTGCAGATGGCTTACGTGGTTAGATGATGGAAAGACTTGTAGATTATTGCATCAATCTTGGTTATGATGTTCCTTTGTACGAATGTGTATTATGTTATAAAATTTGGAAAGGGCCTTTGGACATTTTAGAAGAAGGGTCTGTAATGCCCACTTCCCTACGATGCTTAGTGATTATCATTTTGAGTTATGCAGACTTTAGATATGGACATGGCTTATACTTATGTTGATTAGCATGATGTTTTGTGATTAGATGCATTTGGATTACGGTTGGATTTTGTTTTCAATATGATCTACACTGACTCATGGACAAACTATTGGATACTGATATTATTTTTATATAGATATATTGCATGTGTTCTAACATTGGATTTCTTCGCCCTGATGAGTAGAATGTAGTTATTGAATTTACATTACTATGATTTTGGAAAATGATGAAATGCATGATTAAATTGTGAATTAGACCTAGAAATAATGATTGCTTGAATTACGTATAGATGTTAATAAATTTCATGCATAGGATTATTTTGGATATTTTGACATGGCCGCAAGGCCGAAGAGGGTATTTTGCATTTTTGCAGGAAACACAGCATGATCACAACCATGAGGGGGATTGGGGACCAAACACAACAGAATGTCGGGTGGTTACAACATTGGTCGTCAAGGCAACTTGTAGACTGTATTGTGTTAGCTTGTTCTTGTATGTGTTGAGAAAATTTTCTTGAGGGGGTAATGTTCTATGTGACCAAGGGGGTAAGAATGTTATTTACTTGTTTTTACTTGATTTAGTAGGTGAATTATTTTGTGAATTCCTTTTGTTAAATTACTTTTGTTAAGTGTGTTTGGATTAATGTAATATCTTGTTTTAGTTTTAAGCCTTGGGGAAAGTCAAGTGGGTGTAATAAATTTGATTGTTGGCTCCTTGAGTCTTGTGTGTCCTCTTGCATTGAATGCTTGGTTTTGAGTGTTGACCACTCCATGCTCTTAGAATCTCGAATTTGAGATTTAGGGAAATTTTAGGGGACTTGTGGGACAAGTTAAACTTGTCCCACACTTCCCAAAACCCCTTACCAACCATATCTATGGGTTGGGAATCCAAAAAGGGGGCTATTTATTGTTTTGGGAAGGGAAATATGACTTTGGAGTGCATTTTCCTCATTTTGCATTTAATTGTGCCTTAAGGCACATGGTAAAGGGTTGAATGTGGAAGAGGGTTGTCATTCAACCCAACCACCAATTTATGGTGTTTTGGGATTTGTGTTGACCTTGGGAGGAGGTTTGAGGATGTGTGATGTGGCATCCTACTTGGAGCCACATCACCCTCACCCTTTCCTTGGTCTATTTATTGAAACTTCCTCTCTTGTTGAGGGGGTTGGAGCTTTGTTTTTTTGTGTTGTTGAAGAGTTTCTCCTTTGTTATTTTTGAGAGAGAAGAATTGGGAGAGAGGAAAAAAGAGAGTGCTTGGACTTGCATGCTTGGGTTGATTTGGGAAGGAGCTTGGACAAGTTTCTTGGTTTAGGCTTCTCCAATGGAGAGGTAGGGGATTTCTCTCCTTTGTTTTTGCTTTCATAATATTGTTGCTTCTATGCTAAAATTGTAAGAAATGCATGTCTACTTTGGTATATTGTGAAAGATGGATTGAATGCTTTTTGTGTAGTATAGGAGAGGTCTATGGGAATACACATGAGGGAGGCAAAAGAGTAGATTAGGATATTGTGGAGGGAGTTTGAGAGGGATGCCCATCTTGGGTAGGAATGTTTACATTCTACCTTGTCTTTGAGGGAGCCATAAGAGGAGGGAGGCATAAGAGTATAGGAGGAAAAAGGGGTACTTGAAGGAGGCATAAGAGTTATAGGGGCTTGTGTTATTTTGTGGAGGGTTTTGGATGGGCATCTCATCTCATTTGGGAGGCATAAGGAAAATATTCCCATAGTTCCTTCTCTTGTTGGCTTGGATGCAAGCCTTGTTGTGTAATGTTTAATGTTATTGTGTGTCTCTTGTTCTTCTATTTTAGCTTGAATGTTGTGAAGAACTTGTATTGTGGAAGCATGTATGGTTGCCTTGAGTTGGAGACCACTCTCCATTGTGTTGTGTTTGGGGCTCGGGGGTCAATGGAGGAGATTGCTTCTCTTCTCCATTGAGATTTGGTTGGGAGGAGAGTGTTGCCTCTCCCCCTATTTTGGTTGTGATTGAACTACTTGGAACTTGGAGCATGGATGAAGAACACTATGGAGCTTGTGAAGACTCTTTTCATTTCTTTACCTATATTATTTGTTGTAAAACTTGCAAGTGAAAGAAAGTTGTATCATCTTGTTTTCATTCCAAAATTAAGGGACATTGTAATCTATAGCTGCTCCAAGAGACACATGATTGAATGCAAATTTTACTTGAAAAGTGTTTACATGATTGTAATTATGCTCCACATGAAGTAAAAGGGTGTTGTAACAAAATAATGGAGGAAAGTTGTCTTGAAATGTTATTTTTCTCACTCGAAAGACGACCCTCCTTTATTCTTGGTGAAACGTCGAATGAGTCTTAACTTCTTTTTTTCATCATTCCTGAAGCATCATCGGAACTGTTATAGTTCGAGCCTGTATGTGGGCACAACCGTTTTTCCAAAACAAAAAAAAAATTCGCGTTTTCGGGACGGGATTGTTTGGTTGAGGCGCGGCGTCAACGTTGTCGTGAGTGTGGCTCCGTCTATTTTTGCGGCGTTACATTTTTGGTATCAGAGCCAGGGGTTCGAAGCTGGGACCCTTGGGCACACGCAGGAAAAATGTAGAACAGGAACACTTAACTTAGTACAGAACATTATTCTTTTAATATATGAAACCATATTGTTGATAATTATAGTAAACAACAAATTTTGAAAAACTAGCACAAGACCTAGTACAGTGAACTAACTCTCGCCTTGATCTGTGCAGGGGGTGCGGATTGGGCGAGGGGTCTCTTCACATAGACCTAGACATACCACCGCCAGAGCAGGCCGTAGCAGCCCTTCTGCCTCAGATTTTGCAGACACTTCATGATGTCAATGCCGCTATACGCGGAGAGCCCTTGGGAGGGCGACTTGCTAGATGTAGCCTGGAGCCATCAGTAGATGCCCAGGCATCCCCTCGACACAGCGAGGAGCACAGAGCAGAAAATTTCTGTGCAGAGTCGGCTAGGGCAGAGTCGCCACAGAGGGGATATGGGGACAGGATCTCAGGACATAGGGACAGGTCTCGGAGCCCTAGACAGAGGGAGGAGCATGTAGAGAGACCTAGGATTCGTCATTCATCAGCTGCAGACCATATCAGGGAGATCCTGAAGTTGCGACCATCTCAGTATTCAGGAGATATAGGCGGTTTCCAGGCAGAGGCCTGGTTGGTGAGCATGAGCGGATGCTTCAAGCTCTGTCCTTGTAGTAGCAACACGAAAGCTCGTGTTGCGATCCATCTTTTTAAGGATGGAGCAGGAGTCTGGTGGAGGACCGAGGAGCAGAAGCTCCATGTCGACTCAGAGACGATTACCTGGGAGCTGTTTGAGGAGTGGTTCAGGAGTAGGTATTTACCTAGGAGGTTTATTCAGCAGCGGATAGATGAGTTTCATGACCTCCGTCAGGGATCGATGACAGTGGCAGAGTATGAGAGCCGATTTCTGGACCTACTTCAGTACGTCGACTATATGCAGGATGAGCAGGTACGGATTCACAGGTTCATCCGGGGCTTGAACTTGGATTTAGCTGGCGCAGTCACCGCATTCACTGCCCATAGACGTTAGCAGAGGCCGTGGAGAAGGCCTATATTGCAGAGGAGACACGGGGAAAGACACAGTAGGCTAGAGATAGAGTTCGGAGCCGTATCCAGCAAATGCAGGATAGTAGGTCGAAGGGGTCAGTTCCTCCTCCACGGGGTGGACAGAGTTTAGGGCAAGCTTCTTTTAGGCCACCACAACAGCAGCAGCAGCAGCAGCAGACCCGCCCACCTTACCGACCTCCTCAAAGATTCGATGCACAGAGAGGACGTAGTATGGGCCCTCCTCCTAGGGGACCCATCAGGACACAGGGTGCACCGAGAGCTCAGTCAGTCAGAGCTCGCCAGCAGAGACCTCACCAGTCCATAGCCAGATCGTCAGGATCGGCATCTCAGTCATCTAGAGTACCAGCTGGAGCCACTTCCCACTGGAGAGGATCAGGCGGCTGTTATGGTTGCGGAGTCGTTGGGCATATTTGGAGAGATTACCCACTTAACCCTACCAAGGGTAAGACACAGAGCTCAGAGCCCATTGTTGGAGATATGGCACAGAGTCATCGGATCTACGCAGCCGTCGAGAACCGCCAGGCTGAGCATCAGAGTACTATGATTGAGACGACAGGTAGTATTGGTGGTATTTCCACCTCTATATTATTTGATTCTGGTTCCTCTGATTCATTCATTGCACCATCTTTGGTAGAGCGTTGTAGGCTGGTGGCAGTTAGGTAGGGCCGTAGTTGGGACGTTGAGATGGCTTCGGGAGCCAAGATTTCTGTAGACTCCTTAGTCAAGGAGTGTGTAGTGGATTTGGGACCCTTCACCACTACTTCAGATCTTAGGATCCTTCCATTAGGATCTTATGGCATCATTTTAGGCATGGATTGGTTGTCCGCTCACAGAGCTAGAGTGGATTGTTACCACAAGACTATTGCTTGCATAGATGATCTTGGGGTAGAGTCAGTGATATCAGGAGTTAGGAGACCCGTTTCTATTCGTACCATCTCCACTATGCAGCTTAAGCGGTGTATGTGACGGGGTTGCCAGTTGTATGCTGTTACAGTTAGTGACAGATCAGAGGATGAGTCAGGGGGACCTTCCCTCGATGATCATCCCATCTTATCAGAGTTCGCCGATGTGTTTCCAGGGGAGCTACCGGGATTACCTCCCCCACGTGAGATTGACTTCCATATAGATCTAGTTCCAGGTGCAGAGCCTATCTCACGAGCACCCTATCGGATGACTACACCTGAGTTATGTGAGCTCAAGTTGCAGCTTGAGGGCCTTCTGGAGAAAGGTCTAATTCGTCCTAGCGTATCCCCTTGGGGTGTACTAGTTATTTTCATAAAGAAGAAGGATGGATCTCTTCGGTTGTGCATTGACTACCGTCAGCTGAATAAAGTAACGATCAAGAATCGTTACCCCCTTCCACGCATTGACGATTTTTTTGATCAGATGAAGGGGGCTACCGTTTTCTCCAAGATAGATCTTAAGTCAGGGTACCATCAGCTCAGGATTGCGGAGATAGATATTCACAAGACAACTTTCCGCACGAGATATGGCCACTACGAGTTCACAGTAGTACCTTTCGGCTTGACGAATGCCCCCGCAGTGTTTATGAGTTTGATGAATGGGATATTCAGGACCTTCCTTGATCGATTCGTGCTCATTTTTCTTGATGACATTCTGATTTACTCACGCACACGTGAGGAGCACGAGGAGCACCTTCGTCAGGTTCTTCAGTGTCTTCGCGAGCAGCGCCTTTATGGGAACTTGGAGAAGTGTGCATTCTTTCAGACTGAGGTGCAGTATTTGGGCCACGTTATTTCTGGGGAAGGTATCGCAGTCGATCCTTCCAAGATTTGAGCCATCATGGATTGGCCAGCACCCACTAGTGTGACCGAGGTGCGTAGTTTCATGGGATTAGCAGGATACTACAGGAGGTTTGTTCAGGATTTCTCTCGGATTGCGCACCCCATCACTTCTCTTCAGCGGAAAGGGAAGAAGTTTGTATGGACAGATAAATGTGAGCAGGCCTTCACTACACTGAAGGAGTGCCTTACAAAAGCACCTATCCTTGCAGTGCCGGATCCTCATGGAGAGTTTTTCGTATGCACAGATGCTTCCTTGGCAGGAATTGGAGGAGTGCTAATGCAGGAGGGTAGAGTAGTTGCCTTTGAGTCTCGCAAACTCAAAGATTATGAGCTCAATTATCCGACCCATGACCTCGAGCTTGCAGCAGTAGTTCATGCCTTAGTGCGGTGGAGACATTTTCTGCTTTGTCGGAGATTTACACTTAGGACTGATCACTTAAGTCTTCGCCACCTCTTCACGCAGCCCAATCTCAACGCTCGACAGCGGCGTTGGATGGAGTTACTTTGTGAGTATGACATGGAGATAGAGCATGTGAAGGGGAAGGAGAACGTGGTGGCAGATGCCTTGAGTAGATGGAGACATGTGGCTATGGCCACCTCAGTGGGCACAGATTTGCAGAGTAGGATCTTGCAGCAGCTTCCTCAGGGTAGTTTTTACCTTACAGCCAGAGCAGAAATTGAGTCCCAGAGACCTCTTGAGGGTAGGTTTGATGGATTTTCGTTAGAGGAAGATGGTCTTCTCAGACACAGAGGTCAAATATATGTTCCCATAGATGGAGGTTTGAGACATGACATTTTGATAGAGGCTCATCGTGCACCGTATTCAGCCCATCCCGGGGTGAAGAAGATGCATGCCACCTTGAGACAGATGTAATTTTGGAGAGGACTTCGGAGAGACATAGCTTCATTTGTTTCCCGCTGTTTAGAGTGCCAGAGGGTGAAGGCCGAGCATCAGCATCCAGCCGGCCTCCTCTATCCTCACGCCATACCGGAATGGAAGTGGGACACCATCTCTATGGATTTTATTGTTGGGTTGCCGACGTCGAGATACCACCACGACGTCATCATGGTCACGGTGGATAAATTGACGAAGGTAGCTCACTTTTCTCCAGTGAAGACTACCTACACGGCTAGTGCAGTATCACGTGTATATCTTGATGAGATTGTCAGACTACATGGGATTCCGCGGAAGATCATTTGCGACCGCGACCCTTTGTACACCTCCCATTTCTGGACCACCATGCAGTATGCCCTTGGGACGAGGATTAATTTTAGCACAGCTTATCACCCTGAGACCGATGGACAGACAGAGAGGGTGAATCAGATTTTGGAGGACATGCTTTAGAATGTACGTGATGGATCATCAGTCGAGATGGGAGGAGTATCTGTATTTGGTGGAGTTTTCCTACAATAATAGTTTTCAGAGTTCTATAGGCATGGCTCCTTTTCAGGAATTATATGGTAGAGAGTGCAGGACACCTCTCAGTTGGGACAGGATTGAGGACAGGGTTTCCCTTGGGCCAGCATTATTACAGGACATGGACCAGCAGGTTACCCTGATCAGACAAAGATTGCAAGAGGCACAGGATAGACAGAAGAAGTATGCAGACCAACATAGGACAGATTGTAGTTTTGAGGTAGGCATGAAGGTGTTCCTTCGTGTCAAACCGCATAAGATCCCTATCCGTTATGGAAAAGGTTCTAAGCTTGCTCCTAGATTTTTGGGTCCCTTTGAGATCTTGGAGCGCCTCGGCCCCTTAGCCTATCGTCTAGCACTGCCACCTAGCTTATCGCACGTCTATGATGTATTTCACGTTTCTGTGCTTAGGAGATATGTTTCTGATCCTTCTCATGTGCTAGATTGGAATGCATTGCAGGTGCAGGATCAGGGGCAGGTGATGGTGGAGCCCGTGCGCATTTTAGATCGTAGGACCCTGGGCCTTCGCGGCAGAGAGATTGATCAGGTTTGGGTCCAATGGGACAGATACGATGAGACTGCTGCTACCTGGGACGATGCTACATCATTGCGAGCTTAGTTTCCACACTTATTTCAGTGACTTCCAGGAGGAAGTCTGGTCTAAGGGGAGGGGGATGTAATGCCCACTTCCCTACGACGCTTAGTGATTATCATTTTGAGTTATGCAGACTTTAGATATGGACATGGCTTATACTTATGTTGATTAGCATGATGTTTTGTGATTAGATGCATTTGGATTACGGTTGGATTTGTTTTCAGTATGATCTACACTGACTCATGGACAAACTATTGGATACTGATATTATTTTTATATAGATATATTGCATGTGTTCTAACATTGGATTTCTTCGCCCTGATGAGTAGAATGTAGTTGTTGAATTTACATTACTATGATTTTGGAAAATGATGAAATGCATGATTAAATTGTGAATTAGACCTAGAAATAATGATTGCTTGAATTACGTATAGATGTTAATAAATTTCATGCATAGGATTATTTGGATATTTTGACATGGCCGTAAGGCCGAAGAGGGTATTTTGCATTTTTGCAGGAAACACAGCATGATCACAACCATGAGGGGGATTGGGGACCAAACACAACAGAATGTTGGGTGGTTACAACATTGGTCGTCAAGGCAACTTGTAGACTGTATTGTGTTAGCTTGTTCTTGTATGTGTTGAGAAAATTTTCTTGAGGGGGTAATGTTCTATGTGACCAAGGGGGGTAAGAATGTTATTTACTTGTTTTTACTTGATTTAGTAGGTGAATTCTTTTGTGAAGTCCTTTTGTTAAATTACTTTTGTTAAGTGTGTTTGGATTAATGTAATATCTTGTTTTAGTTTTTAAGCCTTGGGGAAAGTCAAGTGGGTGTAATAAATTTGATTGTTGGCTCCTTGAGTCTTGTGTGTCCTCTTGCATTGAATGCTTGGTTTTGAGTGTTGACCACTCCATGCTCTTAGAATCTCGAATTTGAGATTTAGGGAAATTTTAGGGGACTTGTGGGACAAGTTAAACTTGTCCCACACTTCCCAAAACCCCTTACCAACCATATCTATTGGTTGGGAATCCAAAAAGGGGGCTATTTATTGTTTTGGGAAGGGAAATATGACTTTGGAGTGCATTTTCCTCATTTTGCATTTAATTGTGCCTTAAGGCACATGGGAAAGGGTTGAATGTGGAAGAGGGTTGTCATTCAACCCAACCACCCATTTATGGTGTTTTGGGATTTGTGTTAACCTTGGGAGGAGGTTTGAGGATGTGTGATGTGGCATCCTACTTGGAGCCACATCACCCTCACCCTTTCCTTGGTCTATTTATTGAAACTTCCTCTCTTGTTGAGGGGGTTGGAGCTTTGTTTTTTTGTGTTGTTGAACAGTTTCTCCTTTGTTATTTTTGAGAGAGAAGAATTGGGAGAAAGGAAAAAAGAGAGTGTTTGGACTTGCATGCTTGGGTTTATTTGGGAAGGAGCTTGGACAATTTTCTTGGTTTAGGCTTCTCCAATGGAGAGGTAGGGGATTTCTCTCCTTTTTTTTACTTTCATAATATTGTTGCTTCTATGCTAAAATTGTAAGAAATGCATGTCTACTTTGGTATATTGTGAAAGATGGATTGAATGCTTTTTGTGTAGTGTAGGAGAGGTCTATGGGAATACACATGAGGGAGGCAAAAGAGTAGATTAGGATATTGTGGAGGGAGTTTGAGAGGGATTCCCATCTTGGGTAGGAATGTTTACATTCTACCTTGTCTTTGAGGGAGCCATAAGAGGAGGGAGGCATAAGAGTATAGGAGGAAAAAGGGGTACTTGAGGGAGGCATAAGAGTTATAGGGGCTTGTGTTATTTTGTGGAGGGTTTTGGATGGGCATCTCATCTCATTTGGGAGGCATAAGGAAAATATTCCCATAGTTCCTTCTCTTGTTGGCTTGGATGCAAGCCTTGTTGTGTAATGTTTAATGTTATTGTGTGTCTCTTGTTCTTCTATTTTAGCTTGAATGTTGTGAAGAACTTGTATTGTGGAAGCATGTATGGTTGCCTTGAGTTGGAGACCACTCTCCATTGTGTTGTGTTTGGGGCTCGGGGGTCAATGGAGGAGATTGCTTCTCTTCTCCATTGAGATTTGGTTGGGAGGAGAGTGTTGCCTCTCCCCCTATTTTGGTTGTGATTGAACTACTTGGAACTTGGAGCATGGATGAAGAACACTATGGAGCTTGTGAAGACTCTTTTCATTTCTTTACCTATATTATTTGTTGTAAAACTTGCAAGTGAAAGAAAGTTGTATCATCTTTTTTTCATTCCAAAATTAAGGGACATTGTAATCTATAGCTGCTCCAAGAGACACATGATTGAATGCAAATTTTACTTGAAAAGTGTTTACATGATTGTAATTATGCTCCACATGAAGTAAAAGGGTGTTGTAACAAAATAATGGAGGAAAGTTGTCTTGAAATGTTATTTTTCTCACTCGAAAGACGACCCTCCTTTTTTCTTGGTGAAACGTCGAATGAGTCTTAACTTCTTTTTTTCATCATTCCTGAAGCATCATCGGAACTGTTATAGTTTGAGCCTGTATGTGGGCACAACCGTTTTTCCAAAACAAAACAAAAAAATTTCGCGTTTTCGGGACGGGATTGTTTGGTTGAGGCGCAGCGTCAACGTTGTTGTGAGTGTGGCACCATCTATTTTTGCGGCGTTACAGGGTCAGTGCCTAGTAAATGTATTATAGAGTATTGTTGTTGTAACTGTTGAAACTTTGGCTTGTTTGGTTATCATGTGAAAGATGAAATTTGATTACCGCTTGGTTATGGGATGTTCTAGTGAATTTTAACCCTTAGTATAGTAGCGGGGCATGTCCCATGTTATTACTCTCTTGCTCCCTAGTCATGGTTCAATAGAGATGGTATGTCCCTTTGATTTATGCATCATGTTGGAATGAATTGATATAACCTTGTTTTGTTTCCGCAAACGAGTACTGCTAAACTTTTCTTTTGAGTTAAAATGTTGAGTTGTAAATCCTCCTAAGGCTTAGTAGCAATGAGTTTGTAAGCACTATAAAGTGAGCTGGATAATCCTGATAAAAGTTAAACTAAAAATTTATATATATGAATATATTATGTAGATGTGATCTACTTGATAACCTTTGAGACCTGGAACAATCTAGAGGAAACTATCTTTTGTAACGAAATATGATAACTTATTATTATTATTTTTTATTCGAGCCAAGCTAATAAACATTATCCTTTTATGGTGAAATCTTAAATGACCTCATGGTGAAAGCAATGGTTAGATTTTAGAAGATGATAGGATTTAATAAGTAGGAGGGAAATCGATTAATTAAACCTTAAATCTCTCTCTATCGTTTGGAATGTTTTCCTTTGTCAAACTTAATTAAGTAAAGTCTAGATGGAACATTTAACCAATCTTGATAAACCCTTAACCTCAATAAAAGACGGATAGTAAACCATGTGACCCTGAAGCTAAATTCTGTTGTTCTATTTTGTTAACCCATGCCTTAATTCATGGTGATATTTCTTAAGCAATGTCAAAATTTGATCCTTAAACAAGAAGGTTATTGTTATGAACCCTAAGCGGTACTTCCCTCAATCGGAACTTATGCCTTCACCTGTGCAACAGAGGTGTGGAACATGTGTTAGTAGCTTGAATAAGATTAATTAACCTTGTAAGAAATGGAAAATTTTCTAAAATCAAATGAATAAGAAAGATTTGGACATCAAATTGATGATCCCAGTTTAGAAAGCTTGGCCTTAAGCTATTTAGTCAACCGTTGAAAAGAAAGAAGTTCTCCCTTGTGAAAATAATTGTGTGAATCATTACATGAAATTTTATAAGAATGTAAGTTAAGAATTAAGAGACACTTTAGTAAACAAGAAAATTTAACAAGAAATTCCTCATGGGATGCCCTAGCTGTGAGTGTGTCATGTGAATTGGACTTCCATGTTGTCTTGTCAAAAGAAGAGTACATTGTCCTTGATAGGTGTGAACGTTTCCGTGCTGACCATGTGGTCTCCCCCATAACAAGTGGTTCCTAGTGTTGGTTGTAACCTTGTGACGACATGTTGTGTCGTGTTGTGTCAAAGCATGTCAAAAAAAAAGTTATCCTGTATTTCACTGTGTTGTCCTTGTGTTAGTATTTTTGGTGTGTTAGAATAGAACTAACTGATTTTGTGGTTTCAACATTCAAAGAACCTCTGGTGGATATGGTACCTCTTGTACAAGTACAAAAGAGGAAGAGATGTTATTGATTACATATCCTTATTATCCCCTCCTGGAAGAACCATTTTGTGAGGAGAATGTCTTAGAACATCATGCTGCTGAAATCAGATCTTGTGCAGAAAAACTAGAAAATTTTAATCCTGTAGATTGTTTGTCAAAACAGAATGATCAAGACAAAAGATCAGTTGTGGAACAATATTTTGAAGGATCTGAAGTATGTTCAGATCAGTTTCAAAATGCCCAACAGGCTAAATTAGAACAACAACTTCATGTAAGTACCTATGAAAATGAAGAAGACGATCTTCAATTTTTTTACTATACCATGTATCTGGACAATACCTATGAAGATGAAGAGGATAATATTCAGTTCTTAGACTAGTTGGAGGATTTGAGAAATGTAGAATCATTTGATAGAAGTGTTGAAAAGTTATTTGCAATAGTCATTAAACAACTTACAGAACAGAAGCATATCTCAAAACAGTTTCAAGATGAGTCATAGCAGTTGGAAAACACAATAACCTCCAGGACAGCTTCAAAAAGAACTCATTGTTGTTGTCAAAAATTTCACTACGAAGAGGCCTTTTCCTATCCAGTATTTGTCTGATTCTCACCCAGCTACGGTATTGTCAAATTTCATGCTTGCCTTGGAGCACAAAAGTGAGTTATATGTTCTCAATATAAAGCCTCAAATCATGCCAGAACAAATTACAGATCAGATAGAGGTGCTTCTCACTTCATGGACTGATCTGATGAGTGAAATAAAGGTACATGTATCATTCCTAGCTATGTTACTTTGCTGGTTTTTAGAGATGAATTCATGGCCTTGGCTTTGGAGAAAAGGAAACTAATTTTCACTGCTTGTTTCAAGTTTTGTTTAGCCTTAGTTACTACAAGTTAGAGTAGGGTAGATTAGGATTTCCCCTTTAATAAGTGTATTTCCCACACATTGTAATGTTTTCAATTCAATAAGTGCATCTGTGCACGTCATCTAGTTTATTAGATCCTTTCCCAGTTTTTGTTTGTTTTGGAAAGGGTTGGACCTTTCAAAAAGGCATATTTTGGTTATATGCTTTGGAATACATGCCCAATGGACAAGAGCAAGGCACTAGTCTTTAAGCTAGCAGGAAGTTTCCCCCAGGATCGCCAAAAATGTTGACAAGTTTTACACTTGTGCAAAAATGGGCATCTCGAAACTTTTAGAAGTTTCTCAGTTTGGTCAGTTACAAGTTTGATTATGTTTGGGACAGCAACTTTAGATTAAGATACAATTTTTTAATTGTTTGGTTCTGGATAGACTTGGAAGTCATTTGGAATCAAAACTACAACTTGAGTATAGTTTAAGAATGTCATGCCTCATAGATGTAGCCATTCCATTTGAAACCATCGTCGGAACTATGCAACAGATGTAAACAACCATTGTAGGGCTTTGAGGAAGGTAGGAAGGGAAGCATGTATTAGACATGATGTTTTGAAGCTACAGATAGGTGGCAGTTTTGAAGGACAATTTACAGTATTACAAGCAATTTGCATTTTCAATGGGCAGAAATAAGGTACACCTGATTGTTTATTTATTTCTATGATTAAGTGAATTATTTAAGTGTTTTGAGTTGTATAAGTTCATTCATTATCCATATAAATGAAAGAAAGTACAGAAAGGAAGGACATACATCTCATAACATGAAAATATTTTCATTTGTTCATGAGCAATAATAGTACATATTTTTCTCACACAAGCCGTGAGAAATAATTGAAAGCAAAAAAAAAATGCATATATTTATGAAACTAAAAATGTAAAGAGGTCAAAGAAACCCGTCATTGCCTTAAGCGAGTGTTCTTATCCTTCTGAACTGTTGTTCCAGTTGTCCACTGCAACTGTATCACGGTACCCGAGGAGGGAGAAGAAAATGATCATCAATACTGAGCTCAAGGTTTAGTTTGATTCTTTATACTTCTAACTTCATAAATTCATGCATTGAAAAGTATAACAAAGGTGAAGCAAAAGAATCAGAATTTAGAGGCTGAAGTTAATTGAAGAGAGATAAAAATTGCTGCTGAAACAAAATGAATAAGGAATTACGGGAAATTTTTTCTAGGGCTTCACCATGAAAAATAACCATTTCAAATTTTTCAGCATGCCAGAAATACTACTATCAAGGAAACAAAGAATCTAAGTAAAAGAAACAAGTTACAATATTTCAACAAAGCATCTGAATCAAGGTTTATGCCTGAAAATAGTATCATAAAAAATGAAGAACTACTTGCAATTTCCAGAAAAGCTACTTACAAGATTAGAAGAAATAAGTTTCACATCAGATTATTATTCAATGCTGAGATACAAATAAGATTGCAGTATTCTAATAAGTGACAAACATCATCTTCAGAATACAAAGTAAAGACCCACACAAATAGCTCTCATATCCAAGTTAAAGAGATATTCAGAAATTTCAAATAGAAGGAATTTTTTCAATTATGAGAAAGCACAAATGTTCTATGGCCTACAAGATTGATCACCCAATTTAGAATTATGCACAAAATTGATATATTTCCAGAGCTTACAGAGTTCAGAATGCAACAAATATTTCTAAAGGAACTATCAAAAAATCCATCAATTCAAACAAGAAGGCACAGATCCGGTTCAGCATAGGCTTTCTTTTCATTTTTTAAAAATACCCAAAAGAGGATTCATTCAGACTAGAACCAAGTTTCAGAAAAAAAACAACATGTTTACAATACAACAGGTGATCAGCTATACAACTCAAGATCTCATAACATAAATTATTCACAGACCAAACCAAGTGGTTGTAGGAAAACAAATGAAATTTATAGAATGAGAACCAGAGTACCCATGTCTCGAAATGCACAAATCTACATTTTCTTAGTCAATAATCAATAAATAGTGGCAAGTGTTTAAGGAGAAACCATGAGTTTACCTTCTTTAGTAGATGTTAGTGAATCAAGATGGAATTCTGAGTCGTGAATTTGAATCAGAGCTAAAAATAAGTAACTAGAATGGTTTTAACTCGAAATAACCATGACCAAGCCACAAAAACACAAATAAATGCAAGAGAAAAATGAGTATAAGTTTCGGATTTCAAAATGACAAAGACTAGGTAAAAATGAAATTCAGAGGTTGAGAACTTAACATGCTCATCGAGCATCGATACCACTCACATAGTTCAAACCTCAAAACAATTAGATACATCATAGCTGAGAGCTCAGAAGCTTCAAACGATGGCGGCCAATAAAAAACCTAACTTGATTCTTCCTCAGAAAGAAGAAGCGAGCTTGAACCCAATACAGAAGGAGTAACAATGGCATAATCCTCTAAAGAACTCATAGAGACAAGTATATAAGTGCAAAATAGGAGCTTCGTAGATCAAAAAATGGTTTTGAAAATTTTACCAGGGATTCGACCACAAAAACCTATTGTCCAAATGAAATGATGTTTACAATTGAATTGATCTTACAATGTAAACTCAAGAGATGAATTAGCAGAATTCAACCATAGTTAAAATATCAACGATCAAAAATGAAAAGTACACAGATAAAGGCCAAAGATCAAGCTCTGTGATCAATGCAAACCATGGTTAAAATGCATTGTTGACATGGCAGAAACCCTAAAATTATTGCTTGGAGATCAATGGTTGAAAATCAATAAGTACAGAGATTGACGATCACAAACAAGTCGACAAAATCGAGGAAAAAGTTGTCAGGTTGGAATGGCGGTCGAACTTAGTCAAGATTCAGAATTTTCAAGTTGTAAAACTTCCACCTGCAGACCCATAGGCCCGCAGGCCTGAGAAAGACACATGTCGTCACCACAGTGGAAGCAAAGAAATGGAGGTTGGGGTTCACTTAATTTTTCAAACTTTAAAAATGTAAAAGTTAAAAGTTCCAAAAATTTCCCATAGCCCGAGCCTCCATGATGAGAAAGTCAAAGCCGCAGGGAGAAAAGTCAAAATTTGATTCCACATAGTATTAGCGGAGCGACAGGCTTTCTCAAAGTTTTGAGACTTAATAAAAATAGGGGACAAAACTTCAAAAGATCCGAAATTCCGCATAGGGGACAAAACATCAAAAGGTCCGAAAGTCCGCACAGGGGAAAAAATTTCAAAAAGGTCCGAAATTCCTCAAAGGACTTAATTTTTTTGAAATTTTACCCGCATGCCCATAAAAGCTGACAAGGAAATAATAATCAAAGTGGCCGAGCAATGTAATGTGCCACATGTGTATTCAAAGGGGGCCGAATTCATTATACTATGTTAGTACTAAAGTCTAAGCTCGGATAATCAAGAGTGGCCAAACCAATGAAGACTAATGGTGAAGTTCAAAGGTGGTCCCCACTAGTGTGAAGGTTAGAGATAATTTACACTGTGCTACCCATGTGATCACTAGAAGATAGAACAAGTGTCAACATTAGAGACAAAGGTGGTCCATATCAGGATAGATATTTGGATGGATTATTTTGCAAAGTATTGCAATTAATGTAATTTACTTTTTCTCAATACACATGAGTATTTTCGCATGCCTTCACAACAGCGTAGAATAGAGAAGAAGACAGAGTTGAATATTCATGGAGAGAAACTTTCCTAGCAAGCAATCTTATATTTAGCAAATTATTCACCCTTCTTTTCTTAAAATATAACAGTCAACTTCAGTTTGACTATAATGTAATCAAGGCTATTAATGTCTATTTATAATTGCATGTTCTATTTTTATTCCTTTATCTATTATTAAATAAAGGATAAAAATAGGATGCATGGGCGACTACAAGCCTTAGACTATTTTTAGGAAGAGGGTGAATTTTATTTTTGCTATGTATTGTGTTCCTTTGCAAAGCATAGGGGAGAACTTTTGGATATAGGAGTACTGAAGCAATTTTTGCCCATTTTTCCCTCTAAATGTGAAGTATTTTCTGCCTTTCCAATTATTTGTAGTCTTGTGTATGTTTCTATTAGTCTTGTGAATGCAAATTCCCTGATCAATCATCTTACCCTGTTGCAAATTCAGTTTTTTCTACATAATTTTAATGTGCATGTTAACTCATCAGTGTTGTGATATTTTTCCCTCAGTATAACCAAGTGTTTGCCCTTAAATTCTATAGAAAACTATTGGATCATGCTTCAAGAATCTTTCACATATCAATTGTGCATATACTTGGTCAAAGCCCTCATACAAATTTGGTGTATCACCTTAGTTTTAATTATTTTTTACAGTCATCTTTTACCCCTTTAAACCCCAGAAGCAGTTTAGGATACATCAATAAGGAACTGGCCTTCTAATCCTGGAGACTCACCTCAAAATAGGTATATCCACAGACTTGAGGTGTTTCCATTGTATCTATGAAAGAGAGAAATCAAATTTTTCAAGCTTAGAAAACCTGTTGCCATCTCTCTACATGGTGCACTTTCAAGAGATAACACAACTTGTTTGGCACGTTTTTGGGGGATGATGCACATTGTCTTATTGATGGATGCACTGCTTTGTCCTATGTGGAAGATCAATACATGCCAAGCCTAACCGTGTTGGCCACTTGAGTTTTCTTCCTTGTTTTTTTGTTGAGATCATTTTTGGCACTGATGCAGTGGGCTTGGGTGACTCAATCTGCTGGCCACGTGAGAGGGAGATATCTGCAGATAAGGGAAAAGGGAAGATACCATAAAGCATCCTCCTAGTTGTGCTTGTTGTTTGCAATCCTTCTTGGGTGCCTTCAACTGCAACAATGGATAGAAATAATTGCTCCTAATGCTCAATAGATGTCCATACCTATTCCTAAGCTATTATTTTGTCCTTGCTGTGTACATGTGGATAGAGGTGAAATGAGGATGTTGGAAACCCGTTGGTTGTTGTGTTGAGTCCAAGCTGTGTTGCAGATCTTGTTTTCTGCCAACCCTGCCACCATGGCATTTGCTGAGACCACATCTCCTTGAGGTGTTTTGTCATGAAATAATAATTCGTGGTTCAACAATCCGCTAGTTATCGATCATCATGATCATCGTGAATAGCTAGTGAAACACAATCCATTTAAACTAGTTATGTATCTTTGAATATATATATATATATATATATATATATAGATATACCTACATATTAGTGTTTCTACACACATGATCCTGAATTTACATGCCTATCATCTTTCTCATATCAAATATGTCGAGTGCTGCTAAGTCTGCTTTATTGACTTACATCAGCTTTGGCTTTATAGGGTTCATTTCTCTGTGTTGCGGTTAGTTGTAGTGTATTGTTGGTTCCACACCACTTTCCACATCTACAACTTATGCATTTTTAAAGTTTTCTAGCTAAGGCCCTTCATGTAAAGGGTGTAATGACAAATGCCTTGTGAAAAATATGATGTTTTTTTATAAATGTGTGTTCATTTAGCCACATACCCTCATACACATGAATATATTGTTCTTTATTCACACATACGTTATTGGTTTCCTCTACATTCCTGGTTGGAATTTTTTTGTACGTTTCCTTTTTATAATGTTTATCTACAACATTTTGGTTTGTTGCATTCTTTATATGTCATATTTCTAAGTATTTTTCACTTGATATATGTTTAAGGTTGATTTTTTTTCAAAATTTATAAACAAAATATATTTTGTTTTACCGGCCATACCTTGCCATTCTTGAGCATTGGACGGTCAAAAAAATTGAAAAGAAAATTTACAACACTTAATGCAATTGTTAAAAAAGGCATTTGCAACCTTCCATGGATCATTTTTTGGTGTCATCCATCCCTCCCCTCACTCCACATTCTCCTTTGTCACATTCCACAAACATAATTATTTCCTTCAAGATTGATCCTTCACACCTCTTCCACTCTTCACTCTAATTAATCCCTTTCGACATTCACATGACACTTTTTGCATGTAATTACTAGTTATACACCCTAATAGAAGAGCCTTATTTCTTTAGTTTCGATGTATGCTCTCTACTATGTTACGTGACTGCAGATACTGCTTCATACAGCCGTAGGTATGCTCTAAAATGCCGAAACGCAGTAAACTATGAAATTTGTTCTTGGGGAGCATTAGGAGATGATTAGACTACCAGAGTTGAATTAGGTAATACATCTTGATATGAGATACAGACTAAAGGAAAAAGGAGTGCATGTCAGCGGTTTGTGTGCGCTTTAACATGCTAAGTTATTATCCCACATTCGGCGAACTACAAACCACAGCAAAAAAGAACTTATACATAATAAAAGTCTAATTTTGCTTTCATGAAAATTGTGCAAGCACTATATACACAAACAATTGTATATGGTTGGATAAGAAAGTGGCATATAGTTGTGATTTTGTTTTATAATCGTGTTTGATATTGCATTAGTTTTCCATTGGGTCTATATCAAATCAATTGTATAGATGGTATTGAAAAAAAATTAAAGTTTATTCTAAGACGTCCTGTCTCAATCTGGGAAAGCCTTAAAAAAAAAGACGTTCTGTCTCAATCTGGCAAAGCCTTAAAAAAAAATCCAAAATGCAAACCTTTTTTACAGTTTAAAAATACAGATACAGCGTAGGCGTCTTTTAGTGGGAGGCACTTTCCCGTTTCTTACGTTGTCCTTCAATTTCTTCGGTGTCTTCTATTTGTTCGATTTCTTTTTGCGCCACCTGTGGATTTGGTCTTTTTTGAATTGGAGGAAGAACAAATAGGAATGGGACGCATGTAGGGTATTCAAACAGAAAAACGTTGAATTCCTGGGGACTCTCTCGTTCTTGGGTTCTTGCTCTGGAGGTCCTCATGCTCCTAAACACGCCCTCTACGGACTACTCTAATTGGCAAGGTTGGGTTCTTGCTCTGGAGGTCCTCATGCTCCTAAACACGCCCTCTACGGACTACTCTAATTGGCAAGGTACATGATAACCCATTTAAGAACGTTTCTATGTATTTGGCTGATCTGTACGGCAAATGGTTATTGATTCTCATTGGGAGGGTTTCCACTTGCGTGTTGATGGGATGTTTGTTTCCTGGAGTAGCCATGCCTCTCTCCACTATACAATTACTAACGAGATTTTCATACTTCCTACAGCTTATCAAACATCAATACGACCTCTGGTGTTCTAATGAAACTTACTGGTCTGTTAATGAATATCCCATCAATTTGGTGAATTTAAGTTTGGTAGAAATGTCCAATGTCGTAATACTAGTATCCATGATCACTCTGGTTCTTCTTTTAGGCTCTGCAGCTTTGGCTGGTATTGGGATTCGTGAAATTGTATCTAGTAGAATACCCGTTATCCTCTCCGCTTCGGATAGCCAATAAAAAAATTCTTTCAAGAATCAAAGAGGCGGTTTGGAAAGTGGGAAGAAGAGGGGAAGAGATATGATGAGTTGATAGCATTGCTCGCTGAGAAATCTTAGGCAGCTTTCAGCGGCGAAAGAGGTGTGAAGGCTGATGTTCCCCTCGGATTGGAGGTGGTAAGTGAGTTATATGTGTGGAAACGCTCTTGCAAGATGACAGCAGTCTCAATACTCACTCTAATATTTGAGCTCTCTCCATTTACCCATAATGAAGGTGAGTCTAATAATGTGGCAGATAAGAGCTATGAAAGCTTGCTCACAGGCATGGAATATAACATTTTGACATTGAAGCAGTTGTGCAGCGGGTGGTTTTATACAGACCCGCTCAACTCTTAACAGGCGACTTAATAATCGCAGGGGTGAACGCAGGATTCGACACTTCATTCGATCTCTCAACTGCGTCGGTTTTTCCTCGTTGCCCTCCTGATGTGAACTTTTTGTTTTTCCGGTCGCATAAATTATCTCTGTATTTTGTTTTTCCAAATATTGAGCTCCAACATGTCAAGAGTTCAATTCTCAGGAACGGAAACCCCATACACCGTGATAGGGAAATCTTGGCCTTGCCGTAGCTGGCCACAATTTCCATCACAAACATAGCCATGAGCGGAGACATTTAAGAGTAAACAGAAAATTTCATTATTTACGAGGTTTTTTTGATTTTGTGTATTTGGCAGCAGGGAGGAAAATAAGTTTTTCTCTTTGCACCAGGCTTGCAGAGCTAGCTTCCACTCCGTGCTTTCGTTACTTATACGATTTCAATTCTGCAAAGAAATCATCTCGATGTGTTTGGGGGAAGGAGTGTCATCTAATTTAGGGAATTGATCTCATACATTTACGGAATGAATGCCTCTTTGTAGGGAAAGCAATTTATCACCGTGGTTTTGCTGTTTCCCTCTCTCACTGAATGAGTGGCCTCTTATTTCAGCATTTTGTCTCATTTATTTTCTTTTATGCAATGAATATCAGTTTAATTTGGAAAAATCTTCAAAAGGCTATATAAATATTACAATTTTCCCTCAATAGGAATTTGTAATTAACAAAACACAAGTCTAGCACTTAAGGTTACATTCCAACAACATTTTAATGACAAAGTTGGAACATTTTCAATCCTATTAATTCTTATGTTGTTATTGTTGTTAATTAGCTTTTACAATGCAGTCATTATACCTACAAATACTCAATGTCATGCTTTCCCAGTGCATCCCTTGAAATTTCATTCCTCGGGAATTATGATAAGCTAATACAAAGCCAAAAAAATTAGTTTTATATCTAATATCGACGGAAAAATATAAAGTTGTGCTCGCCAACATTTGCTGGAAATATACACAAAAACCAATTACTATATTCGAAAATAATATTTATAAAACCAGTTTACATCTTAGGGAGTCAACATTCACCATACACAAATAACATTCATAAATCCTATTGCGGGTTATAATTGTTTATTTATTGATTGTATTTTTTTTTTTTAATATTTAATAATACTAACTTATTATTAGCTAGTCATTGCAATTATTTTTTGGGTTTGGCCATATATTTTTTATTAGGTAATAAGAAGGTTTTGGAATGGCCCTCAAACATGACACAAATCAAAAGATTAGACAATAAAACAATTTATAATAGACTCCATACAACCAAACAAATTCAGACGACAATATGAAATTCATTTGACCGCCCAACCTCACCCACAAGTTAAGCGATTGGGAATCCAGAAGACATCAAAAAAAACAAGAGCTAACGATATCCAAAACCTAGATGAAAAATAAATATGCTCCCTATAAATCTATCGCACACTTGGCCCACTCATTTGTGCTTGCTTTTTGGTTATGTAACATATTCTAGCCTCCCTCCTCTTCTTCAATACCTCATGTCCCTTCCATAGGATCCTCTTTATGTAAGCCATTAATTCATAAGAATTCATTATACTTAAGACCCTCCAAGAAAGCTAGAAACTTTTAATTACTTGTTTCAATCGATTGTGAAGCTAACCCCACTCCAGATTAGGGTAGATAGTTTCCTTTTTCTAGTTTGTTATGTATCTCTTCCATATCAAGCATAATTTATAAACCTACCTCATCTGAATACCTACTTCCCTCCTCCTCCATCCTCTCCCTAGTACCAACCTATTCTACGTCATCTGATTGAGGATATATCCCTCCCTCTAGGATCACAATCTTCTCTCTCTAGCAACAAATTAACCTCAATACCCTGCTTCTCATTGAGGGTGGAAACATTGCAACCTGATTGGCATAAGTGCGGATGATTGGTACTTATCAGCTTAATCTCCCCCAAGCTCAAGGTAACCCATCCTCATCCCATTCTTTCACAACAAACACTCTCTCCTTTTTTCGCTTTGGACTAAGATTACCCCCAACAACCACAACCAAACCTTTCTTTATAAGGCTTGCACTATTAACCTTGATTAGTTTTGTGTTGTTCTATTCAGAAGTTTAACCATTTACAAACATAATTTTCTCTATTAGCCCTTATGTAATCTTCACTTAAGAACTCACTTGTTCAAAGAGGCCTCTTCTTCTACCAATCCTACATAAGGTGTGCACAACTCCTAGGAAAATGACCAACCACTCTACATTTTACACAAAAAAGGGGACCTTTCAAATTCAAACTTTTGACCCCCAAAGTTAAACCAAAGAGGAATGGAAGAGGGGATAAAAACATCCAGGGTAACATTTATACAAAATCTAACACATATAAGCCTAGTACGGGCCATAGTAGTTGGATCAAAAGCCATAATATTCCCCAAGACCCTAAAAACACCCCTAAGTGCATATGTATTCTAAATTTCTGGAGGTAAGGCTAGAAGTCTAACCCATACATGGAAGCAAGTTTTAGATTTCACATGCAAGGTGTCACACTGACATCTAGAGAAAGAAATACTCATTTTTTGATACAACCAAGGCACCCTATATCACCTTTGTGAGATCTGCTTATAGTGAAAATAGGAATGGTAAGTAGCAATTTTCTAGGGCCATACTTTCAAAGTTTCCTTGTGTTCTTCATTTACGCTCATCCTATTTCCTAGAAAATTAATATTGTGACGTATTATTGTATTCTTTCCTATATGAGCCAACCCATATATTTTTAGTGTTTTTTCACCAACCAATTTTGACACCACTAATAATGGTCCTTTCAAATTGCATTTGAAACCCAAAATAATAGTCTCCTTCATCATAGTTCTTGAAACACATTCTGCCCATGATGCATATCTAGGAATTGATCTCGAACCCTCACCCCAATTTGTCAACTGCCCAACATCAACCAATAGTTTGGGGTCCAAATCCCACCCTTCAAAAAAATCAAAATCCATCTCTTTCACACAATTAATTAGGTTTGCAAATACAATATTAATCAGTTTTGTTTAAATTTATAGGTAAAAGTGTGTTTTTTATAAGGACCCTACCTTGATACATCAAAAAGGCCCTAAAGAACAAATACAACCACAAAGATATGAAAACATGCGAAAATTAGAACAACTACCTCGAAGCACAGAGATACAAAAATAACATCCAAAGTATAACACACAAATGACAAAATGGTAATCATGCCAAAGAAGTTTATTGGGACCTGAGATTTTATTGGAGTCGATGCCTCTATATCAAAACCTCTTTTCTTATTTTGGAAAACCACCCACCCTTCCTTGTTCTTATCATCATATCATTCAGACCCACATTGTAGTTAAAATTGTATAGAATTTATTTTTTGAAAAAAAAAAAATTTAATGAAGAGGTCCCAGATTCACTTTCCTTGATCACCCCAAGTGAATCATAAGGATCAACCATGTTAAAATCGGGAGTTATATTTTCCTCTACTTATGTTTCTAGTACAGTATCGACCAAGTCATCCAGGTATGAAAATCGATCAGAATCACCATCGGAGTTATCATTCACCACCACGTGACCTAGGAGGGCATCCTTTGACCATGTGGTTTACGCATTATTATGCCACAAGATCTGACAATATGAAGTAATATGCCCCAATGAAAAGTACCTTCTACATCTGAAGGTCCTCCCTTCACAGGCCAGAGGCCAAGTCTAGGTTTTGTCTTAAACTTTGAGTTGAATATTGTCATTAAGGTTTTTTGAGGTGTCTAAATAAACAAGAATATGGGACATAGGTTGTGTGGGTGTAGCCGATAGTATTAAAATTGGTAGTTAGAAAACTACCCAAAGCATTTCCAGTGGGTGCAATAATTTGTCGATCCCAAAATTGTAGTGGAAGGTGCACATTCTAACACAAACATTATTTATTGAGAAGGTTTTCATGAGTGCGTTGAAGGAGGGAAACTACGATTTCATGAGAAAATTATGGGATTTATAAACCCAAGGACTATTAACAATTAAATCTCTATTAAGTATCGAATTAAAAACAATAATGAAAACTCCCTTGATGCATGGATAAATATATAATAACTTACATTCCAATAATGGAAGTCAATGCTTTGAGATCCTAGAAAGGAGGATTATTATCCTTTGACGATGTTTCTAGAGTGAGGATTCTCACTCAATCACATCTTCTCCAGTGATCACACACGGTATAGAGCATGCATAATTAATGGGTTTTACTAGAAGGCACCCCTTACGACCCCCCTACTTCATAATATTAATTAATAGAAAATATATACATTAAAATTGCATTTTTTACTACAATACATTAAAATTATAATTGTAAACATACATCATTAAAATGATCTATATGAATCTCATTCTATATGTTATTTTTATAAAATACGAATGTGTTCTTTGATTTTCCTACTCTTGATCCTCCCCAGATTAAATTTTTTAAATGTTCTTTATCCTAATATTAATACTAGCCACATTTAATGGCTTTTAAAATATTCTCCATAGGCAATGAAGATTAAAAGAAAGTGTTGTAGACATCGAAGACATTTTATGTTTGTAAAATAAGATGAAATGTTTATTATTATTTGAATGAGAGGTGGATTGAAATATTATTAAATTAAATTACATTTTTAATAATGATATGTACTTCAAAATATAAACAAAACTAATATATAAATTAATATAAACCCATTTATATAGGTCTATAAGAATATGTACTTTATGAAATGGTAGCAGTTAGTTATTGTGAATAGTAATTAATATTTATCTACTTATTTATGTGTAAATAAGGAAAATGGTGTTCCTTTAACCTATGATATAATTGGCCATATTCAAGTTTTACTAGGTTTAAAATTAATAAAATAGAAAATTGAATTTGGTTACAAAACCAAATAATTTGTTAATATATTATAGAGCTGAAGTAATCGCAATTCTCAAACAATATTTGAGAAATTGTGATTTTAAAATGTTATATATTTTATCCTAATTTTTAATATTTTAATTAAAATAGGAAAAAAACAAATTTAACAAGTGAAAAAATTAGTAAATATAATTAGGAACTTGATAAGAATTATATAATTTTTTTAGTGGCACAACTAGATTAGTACCAATATAAGATTATTCAATATCAAACACTAGGATCCTCTATTTATCATTTCAATAACCTCCCTCGTTTTTCTATAATTTTATGGAAATAATTTTGATACAACTTATTTTTATTAGAATTCTTACAAGCCTACAATACCTATGAAAAGTATTAAACACAAATAAATCTAATGGGAAACTATGTTATCCCTCCATATTATTAAGCCCATATAAACATGATTTTTTTTTCAAATCAACATAACAAGTATAATGTAATTTATATGGTAGTTAAATTTAATGTAAGTATTCCTTCCATTATCCTTTCAATTTTTATAATTAATGAAAAAGTTAAATTTAAGATGTTATTCTCTAGATGTTTTATTTTTTATTTTATCATAGGGATGATCTTAAAAAAATATTTCTTATGTTTGCAAGCTTGATGATATATGTAATAATTGTTTAAACTCTTTCATTTATTTATAAACTTATTGAATACAAATTTGGACTTTGAAAACATGCATCTTTAAATACAATAGGAATTATATATATATAGAAGCTAAATTAACCAGTACAAGAGCTTAAACAAGGCTCAAAAAGGACCAACCAAGAATGTGAGTAGATGCACATAACGATATTTTTATGGTATTCCATCAGCATGCAAATATCCTTCATGAAAACTAGAAATGTATTATTCCTACTCTTCAGAAAATAAAAAATGATAGGAAAGCAATGGCAAGAGATAAAATAAAAAGGAGATAAAAATTAGTATGAAGGGGAATGATAAATGATCAAACATAAAGAAAGAAAGCCAAAAAAATAAATATAGATTTGAAATTTTCAAATGTCAAATAAACATATGGAGCCTACATATCAATCACACCTCATGTAGACCAATAATAAATTAATATTCAAATACACTAAAAGAAAACAAAATAATCAGTTCCATTATTTGTGTTCTTGTATAAATATCAAAGAGAAATAAACCACATGGATACACCTAGATGTGTTTAATGGCCTCCAACTAACAAAATGGATACCTCTACCCAGTACTCCCCAAAGTGTGTTCCCAAAGTCACACAAAAAAGTGGAAAAACTACTTATGCTTTCCCTTATATTGATTCAATAGCCATACAACATCTACATACATTCCTTCTCTCACATGGAGCATACACATCCCTCTATGGGGTTATTGTTATCTCCGAATCACAACACCCTATGCTTTGCATAAGTATGTGTGTTTGAGCTCACGGTGTGATTGGATAACATGGATACTATCTCAAAGTTGTGGGACTTGCAACTTGAGATAGACCTCTAGAGAAAGTTGGTTCTTCCTCCTAAACTACCTACCACAATCTACTCAGATGGAGGCAAAAATATCTTTTCCTAATCTAACTTTCTAAGGGTCCATGGAGAGAGATTGCATGAAAAAAAGCATACACTAAAGTGGTGATACACTAGAAAAGGAGGGAGTGAGGATATTTTTCCAATTTGTGAAAAATAGAGGAAAAGTGCATACTAGAAGGGGTGATAACAGTTCTCCACGGTCTAGCAAATGCATTCACAAAAACATATCATACACACAAAATGATAATGAATCCATATAAGAGCATAAATAGACACAATATATTTTCATGAGATTGAAAGGGAAAGAAGAATGTGACAACAACAATAGGGGAAGATACATCCACAAACTTGTTTTATTGCTTCATGATATGCACAGTTCAATCTGTTACAGAATAAGGGCCTAGATCACCATACACGGAGTCCACTATAAGGGCCTACAACACATTGGCTTTAAAAAAAAAATTGAAAGATATTTTCTACTCCAAATCTATCTCCTTTTACAATGAGCCCAACACTTTAATTTATAGAATTCTGAGAGGAGGGAGAGGGGGGGAAATGAAAATCCCGAAATCTATCTTCTCACCACTTGCAACAGGTAGTAAATGAAGTGAAATTATGTTTTTTTCCTTGCAAAAGGCCCCCCATACTGTCCCATAACTTTCTGTAGTGAGAAATGTCCGCCCATGCTTCATTTAATGCACCCCAACTACCAAATAAAACAATGTTCTAACTAGGTGCATTTTATGTGGAATCACCATCAATTATTTATCAAACCCCAAATTTCTTGATTTATGTGCATCTCTATTAGAATCATGATTCCAAGGGTATCAATTTTGTGTGATTTCATTGAGAAATGCAAAATATATGGCATTTTGAGTGGAGGTAGTTGTTTTGGGTTTGCCAAGGATTTATGCCATTTTATGGGACTAGGTATTTAATTGACTGAAGCTAGATATGTTTATTTTATTTTCATATATCTATCCTCGTTAAAATTAAGATGTCGTGCCCATTCAAAAAATTTGATTTTGTGAAAATCAGTTCTCTGGATCAAAATTTATGGCCTTTTGAAGTTCGGCAAGGCATGGAAGGGAAATAGAGAGAAGGCACGCGCGTAGGTGCATCTATGGGAGGAAGGAATACCTACAGAAGGCATGGAAATAGGATGCACAGGAATTAAAATGAAGGAGGTTGCGCCATGAAAGAAAAGGAAAGAGGTCGTGAGACAGAACATGGTGCAAGAAAGTGTGTAAGATGAAGAGCTTGGACTTAGCCATTTTTAAGGGCTTGTCTGCAGAGGGGCATGTGAGGAGGGTGCGAGAGGATAAGAAAGAAGGTGAGAATGTGGGAGGAAGTAACAAAGGGAAGATTGAAGGAATGTAGAATACAAAGGGAGAAGCAAGAAGGCATGTATTGGCACACAGAAGGATTGCAACAAGGAAGTGAGTCATGAAGAAAGATGCAAGCGTGTGAAAATAAAGTAGACGGAAGATGCACGCGAAGGTGCGTGTGCATCAGGTAGGAAGGCATACTTGCAGAAGGAAGGTATGGAAGTAGGGCATGAGCATCCAACTATAGAAGGGCACGTGGCGATGGATAGAAAATAGGGCATGCAACTGGAAGAGTAGGGACTTAGCCAATTTTGAAGGCAAGACTGCAAAGGGGCATGCAAGAAGCACGTGCAACCTGAAATGTGAAACATCAGAGCCAATATGAAAGTAAAAGTTATGAAAATAACTTGGAGAGTTATTTTGATAATAATTATATAAATGTTGGGGCCTCATCGGTTAACAAGTCTTCATCTAACCTCAGCTTTATGGTCGATCCCAGCCTACATTTCTCATCTCGTATCACTCCCTCTCGGTCTTGGTAAATTTAATTTGAATATTTCTCTAACCAATCAATATAAAAACCTTTAACTTAACATATCACCTATTATTTATATCTGCATGTGCCTGATCTTCCTGCTTCTCTATCCTTTGATTTGGCTTCTCCATATTCCCTCTTGGACTGCAAATTTGAATTTTTTATCTTTATTTCCCTGATTCACATAATCCACTTTTTTCTAATCTCATCACACCATGTCTCTTGGTGGTTGTATTCCCTTATACATTGTCTTGTCATTCTGGTCTCCATCAACCACGTGACCCTCTAGATCTTCTTCCTTTGTCCTTTTCCTACCATCTTTTTCCCTGTGTTTTCACCTCGAGATTTGTCTTTGTGCTAAAATTCATACAATTATTTAATGTGTTTCTTCACACCTCTTTTATTTCATCGCATATTTTACTCATTATTTGGTCACTTCTTTCTCCAACCATTTCCTTGTAGAGCTTTCTCCTTTTCTATGCATCTACTTCTTTAGCAATTCTCCTACAACTTCTTTCTTACACTGCTTCCTCCTTGTTTCCTTCAGGGAAATATTTGCACCCTTTAACCGTGTTCACAAAACCACAATCTCACCTTCCTTTACTTGCGATTTTATCTTCTCCTATCTTGCTCATTTGGCCTTCCCATTCTTGTGTGCCACACTTTTTACCTATGTGACTCTCAGTCACTTTCATTTTGTCCTTACTACTTCGTATGGAAATATTCCTAAGGAAACAAATGTATGAATCTTTCAAACTTCATTTTTTTGTGTTTGATGGATGATTTGAATTTTTCATTTATCAATAAATTCAGATGCTCATTTATTTCCATATTTCTCAAAATGTGTGAGGGAGAGTTAAATCCCATAGGAGCCGAAATGAGGCATTTTTAGTTTGATAATACCAATTGTCTTTTAGATAATTCAAGGATTGATGGGGGGGGGCTATTTCACATGAATTTTTTCCAGAATGAGACCCCATAAAGAGAAAACAAAGTTGTAAAGAATGAAAAGGTGATCAACTATTCATTATACTTCTTTATAAAGGATGCATCTTTTGATGAGGATATGCCCATTATTTCTTTAATTATCAAATATGAGGATATTGTTTTGAATTGTAAGCTATTGAAAGAATTTAATGTTAGGAATCATCAATTTGCACCAAAATTTCTTCCAGCAATGATGAGAATTAGGAAGTTGATTCTAACAATTATATCCATAGATCACACTGTAGTTTCCATCTCCCGAATCCTCCTAGATTAATTCATCAACAACATTTTAATTATGAATCTATATGATTTCCATAATTTGTTGTATTAAATTCAGTTTTTCCCTCTACATATTGTTGATTTCTTAAAGATACAGTCTTTTCTAAGTGGTTTTTGTTGGAAATGTGTGTCACTTGTGTTGCCATTGATGTCAACTTCATTCCTGTCATAGGGGTCTAGGTGATCTAGGCATGTTTATTTATGATGTTTTCTAGGCTAAGAAGGTGTTTGAATGCCAAGCTTATTCTTGGGTACTATATGCTACATGGAGAAGTTGTCTAGAAATAGTGTTGTTTGAAGCCATGGTCTTGAGGATTTTGCCTCTATTTCTTACACTCAATAAACCTTGTCATCATGTTTAGAGGCTAAAAAACCCTTTCTCATCTCAATTGTAGATATCTTGAGCAAAATCTAAACGTTGGTGGTCCTTTGGCTTCTTGGCATGTTTCTTGAAGCCATGCTTGGATTTACACAATTATGAAACTGAGTTATTATTTATCCAAAGAGAGATTTTGATCCCAAATATATAATTTCTCCCTCTAATGAAGATGATTTCCATCTCATTCTTGAATACAAGTTTTTAAATCAAAAGTTTTTGTGTTGAAATCTCATCTCCTTGTCAATGACGAATTTGTCACCAGCTCCATTCAACTATACCTGCTTTTTATTAATCTCTGGGAGATTTCAAATTGATTTCTTGGTGTTTTGTTAATCTTTAATGGATGGTTTTTAATCTTTCAAGATCAAATTCAGTTTTTGATTAGAGAAAAGTAATCAGGAAAACCTTTTCAAAGTTCGAAAACTCTTGACCATGTTTTACAAGGAACACTCTTACAGGTTTGAAGACACGGGTGGATTATGTAATTGAATGGAGGATTTTCAAGCTAGTTTTTCACTAGGTAGACATTGACATCTCCATTACATACCCATAGAGCCTTAAATTTTTGGTTTTCATCAAATATGTCAGAAAGAATTTTGTTTCTTGGATCTCTATGCTAATCTCTTGCATAGTCATTCTTTATTACTAACATTCGAACCTTACCTCATTTTTGTCAAGTTTTGAAGAATTCACACTCTACCTCATGTTGAATCATGATCATATGGAGCTACGGAATGTTGAATTTACTCGAGTGTTTTAAGGTGCATGCTTGTATTTATATTGCAAACAATCTACCTGCAAGTTGACTGATACAATGGTATCATGCTTATCAAGGTTTTGGAAAGGTTATTTTTGTTATTTTGATTGATTCACAATAGTGTAATGGTACACAACGTATGAGAGGAAATTTTTAAAATTGAACAAGCTTGGCTCTTCACAATGGGTCAATAATTTCATAGGCAAGAGGACAAATTACTTCACCAAACTATAAGTTCAGTTGAAAGGATGTTGTGAAGAAGTCTTGGCAGTGAAAGGAAGGTAAAATGGATGTTCTTCTCCCTATACCACACATGTGAATTCTAAGAGAGTTTGATAAGTCTCTTCTTGAATTCAAATTATTTCAAATTATTCCTTGCTCGTTGAAGAACACGAATAATATCTTTCTTTTCTTTTTATGAAGGAATATCCCTTGGTGTTCTCAAGTGGAACTTGATGAGTTAGATAACTATCCATAGGACTAAAATAGATGCAAGTATAGATGAATTTAAATTTTTGAATGAGACTTGTTGTTAGAAGATGAAGAGACACAATCAAGAATGAGTGAAGTGAAAGAAGTTGAAAATTTTGTGAAAGATGAAAATCCAATTTAATGATGTACAAAAGGGAGATGATTTTGTCTTACAAGATATAGATGAAAAATCCCTTTTCACTTCAATTGAAGAAACCTTTTTTTGCAAAGAAAAATCACCTTGGAAGTTTCTTTTAGGTCTATAGTCGGTTGTGGTGACACAAAGATGAGGAATTTTTTGCAATAATAGGTGGATGAAGAAGAGAAATATTCTTGTTTTATAGCTGAAATCTAGTATCAATATATTAATGTTAGTGTTGTATTATTGAGATCTTGATTATATATGGAGATCTAGTCATTGTGTTTTGTTTTTAATACCAATCAAGGAAGATCCTGAGCATATCTTGTTTTTTCTATTTTGTGATGAATTACATACAATGATGATCAAGAATTAAAGTCTATAATTTATGAGGGTATTTTCTTTATGGTTTGAAGTAGAAAATATAATTTTATTATAAGACTGATTCACCCCCCCTCTCAGTTCTTTTTCATTTCTAAAAATTTATATCAAATCAGGCCCTTGGAAGCAACTTTAAGAAGCTATATGGATACATTTGGTGAAAAGGATGGGAGATCTTTATCACTTAAAGTGGGGAGTAGAGTTGTGTAAAGAGAAGCTAGAAAACTCGATTGAATCACAAGTGGAAATTATCAAGTATGTATAGAATCAACTAAAGGAATCCTTATATGAGAAAGAAGAGCTAAATAAAGAGAATGAAGAACTAAAGAAAGAGTTAAACATCATGATAAGTAAGGTATCGTCTTTTCAAGAGAGCTCAAAAAAAATGAATGAGATGTTAGGAAAATAAAAGGTATATGGTGATAAACAAGGTCTAGGTTTCATAGAAAATTCATGCAGTATAGAGAAAAGTGAAGGTGAATCAAGTCAAGGATTGAATGGAAAAATGAATTCAATAAAGGGAAATAGTTTAAATAATTTATCTCATGAAATATCATCTATTAGGAAGCCAAATGCATTTAGCCATGTTGTTTTTCATGGTAATTTCTACAAGTTTGGTGTTTATGGACACATGGCTAGTATGTGTAATATTAATGTGGAAAAGAGAGAATATTATAAAGAAGAAACTAAAGAACACAACTCTGAAGAGAAGAAGGAAAAAAAAAGTTAGACAAAGATATGACGTTGACTGTTATCACTATCATGAAAAAGGACATCTATAAAAGTATTGCAAGAATGATCCATAAAACACAAGAATGTATGTAAGAAAATTTAATGGCTATTATTATGCTTATAATGAATTTGGACACAGGGATTTTGAGTGCAAAAGAAGGAAAGTCAAATATTTGAGGTGCCACAAGGTAGGGCACATTGTAAGGTTTGATGATGTAGTTCAGATAAAGAAAGAGATTCAAATACCCAAGAAAAAACTCAAAAATATAAGAATAAGGGAGAAGGTAGTCAAAGTGATAAAAAGGATTCCAATAAGGTGACTGATAAAAAGGAAGAATCTACTATGAAAAATTAGAATTAGAAAAACAAAAAATCAGCCAAGGTTCTAAAAGAGAGTTTAAGACCTTCTTAGGTCTCTCATCAAGATCCTCTATGGTATATAGATGCAAATGAAGTCTTGGAGTAAGGGGGAGCTATCCTCATCAACATGTGTCTTCTCCATGGAATTGAGGTATTCTATTTAAATTATTTTTATCCTTTAAAGGATATGAGTCTATGCTCTCAAAATCAGATTTGGTTTTGTCATTTCTTTGGTGTACTTCCATGTTGTGGTAATATATGCGTATAGGTGTGTCTGGTCGAGTGTGTCATATGTCAAGGATTTAATTATATTCATGAATTTTGAGTGTATCAAGTTGAATTAACTATGATCTAAGCCATAATTCAATCGAAGTTGTAAGTTGAAATATTTTAATCAAGGTGTCATGCATAGACATAGGTTGTATAAAGTATTCAAGTCTATATATGATGTGGAGTTTTTATGAGTTTTCTAAAATGAATGTCTTGACTGAGAATAGTGAAGTATTCAAAATCCTAAATGATGCTAATGATTCAAAGGGTATGTCTGTAGTCCTCATTGAGCTAATTCAAGTGTCTTAGAACTTAAGGAAAGAGATGTAGCTATAGAGATTCAAGTTTTGAGTAGTAAGGATGAAGACGCAAAAGTAAAGCTAGTGTGGAAAAAGGTGACATGATGTTGATTCTACATGGATCAAAAATATCAAAGGTAAACATTGTATCTCTACAGGTATGTTTTCAGAAATCTTGTACTTATGTTTTGATCCAAAATCTCAAGATGGGTGTATGCACTCAGGATAAGATTTGGAAATCTTGAAGTATGCTAGAGGTTTCCTCAATGGTAGATCTCTTAAGAGTATGTTTGCATGGTCTATGTAAGTGTGCATATGTTTAAAACCTAGAATGAGTGCCTTCATGGGTTTAATGAAAGGTTTTGAGCCATGGAGATGAACCTAAGTATGTTCTCACACTTGGAATAATATAGGCAGATTCATATCATGTTGTAAAAAGGTTTAAAACTTGTTCTTGATCCCAAGGTGAGTTAGATAAGCAAATAAGGTGTTTTCTCATTCAAACTCAAACTCCTGAATGTCTCATAGACTAGAGAATGGGTTGTTGTTGTTTTTCATTGTTGTAAGTTTCAAGTATCTATCAAGAAGAAACATGTCAAGGATTCAAATTAGACTGGACTCAGAGAAAAGAGGTACAACTATACAAAATAATTCTTCATGATTTTCATAATATCTCATACTATAGGTGGTAGGGTGTATAAAGACGGTGAGGACTGTATCTAAGAGAGGTTAACATGCTTATACACACTATCATTATTAGGGATTGAGTTTGGTATAAAGGACAGTAGATGTAGCCAAAATAGGATTGAAACTAACCTCTTGTGAAGTGTACTTTTAGGACCCACTTAGGAGAAAAAATAATCATGAAGACCTTTTGGTTTATGAATAATTATGATTCTCAATGTATGAAAGTAAACTAAAGTAATCTATGCTGAGGATTCAAACTTGCTTATTGAAATGAATGAACAGAGGAGTATGAACATATCTCTATTTATATGGTGTGTATCAAGTCTTTTCATGGGATCCATGATGATTTATACCTTGAAAAGTATTAGGGTGATAATGTATTAGAGTGGGCTGAGTGAGTTTACGTAAAATTATAAAACCCTAGGTGTGGCTTCTTTGTCTTTACTATGATGATCTTGAAGCATTGTTATAAGTTTGATTATCACAAAGGATCTCAACTCAACGTGGAATTCCAACAAGCTGTGATTATGTGCTTGCAAATAAATATGAATATGTATTACCTGAAAAATGGCATGGACAGTGGAAATAAATAGTGAAGATTATTCTTATGCATCAATGAATGTTTAATGTATCATCAAAGATTATGCATGGTTCCTAGTGCTCTAAAATAGAATCTACAATATTTTTCAGAAGAGTGAAATCCTTTTATTGTGTTTGCTTGATAGGAAGAGATCTCTCAGTGCTAAAGGATAATAAGGGAAAAAAAATTCTAATAGAGGATATTGGAGGCTTATAAAATTACAATCTTTCCTGTAATTCTAAGATGACCCTGGAATAGTCCTATGAGGGATAACTACAAGAACTGTTACTGTCAGTACTATGAAAACTAGAAATAAGAGAAGCTACTTTATTTTACTATGATCATTTCTTTAAGGAATTCATTATGAAAATACTTTAGCTACTATAATATATTTGGTGAGGTTTATGGGCATGTAATGAAAATTCAAGGGTATGTGTATAGGTTATGGTCTGCATATGCTCTCTGAGTTTTTCAATAGGTCTATCATAACTCAATTAGGATTATCTAATCTCAAATGCATCATGTATGAACTGCTCATCTCTATGGAAAATGTTATAGTGTATTTGAATATACGAAAGGCCATCAAGTGAGTTGGTTTAAATGAATACTGTGAAGAGCCTACTTTGTGCAAATGCCCCATAAATGAAATCAATGCAAGGAGGTAAGTGATTTTTGTTTCTCCACAATCTTGTCTAAGAGTGCTTAGAAGTCTAGGGAGTGCTATCTCAGAGATGATGATTATGTTTTGAGTCTTGAGAATAAATTCTAAGTACTTTAAGGTCCTCTCTACCTAGACTAGGTATTAAATCACTTTTGTGAGTTGTATGCAAGGGATAAAATGTATGAGGGTCAAAATTAGTAAGTATATAGATAATATTATAGGAAAATAATCTACATAAGGTGGTTCATAAGAATCAAGACACTTGAAGGACCTATATAGCTGTCAGAGTGGTGTCAAGTTTCTCAGATTCATATAGCTCAAAATGACTAGTCTATAGATTGTGATAATGTGTGAGTTGTCAAAAGGCTCAACCTCAGAAAATGACATGTTTGGATAACCTAAAATTTATTCAAATATTTTAACATAATACTGAAATAGAAATTAATCTATAGGTTTCAAAGACCCTTCTTATACTAAGGGAGGCATATTTGATGACTGAAACAAGCTCTAAATGCATGATTTTCAATAGCTGAGGGTTTGAAACTACAAAACCTGGACTGAAAGTCATTAAGATTTATTTGAGTTGTCTTATGGTGTCATTCAAGTTCTAAAGGTTGGTCAAGTGATATTACAGTTGTGAAAGAGCTTGTTCAAGGGGTTGAAATTTGTAACCCTAATTTTATTAGTCACTAGGCACAATAAAGATCAAGTCTTCACTTATACATGATCTTGAGAAGGGAACCAAAACAAAGGTTTCCCTTTCTAAAAGTTCTAAAGTGTATTCTTGGATTTTTTAAATCTTGAAGGTAAAATCTAATCAATATGATAAATTTCTATAGATTAGGAGCATGTTTCTAAAGCTGACTATACCTATTGAAGAATCGTTCAAGGTCATTGTATGAGTAAAAATCATGATAAAGTCATAAAAGTGTTCTACGGTCCATCACAATCAAAAAATTTGTGAAAACATAGGAAATCTACATCTAAGAATGATCAAATACTAGCTTTAAAGGTTAGATATCAATTTGAACGTGATCTACATAGCTAGAAGATGTTCAAAATGACTTGATTTAGGGTATGCTACAATATAAGGTATGTCACTGTATTAATAGTCTTATGAATCTTGTAAAGATGCAATCTACATGCGTGAAGATGATTTCTAGAGTAGTCTATGCCCTATGAAAATTTTGTATGAAGGTCTCAACTTGATTGAAAGAGGGTAGAATTATAACAAAGTATGGTTCAAGACACGTCAAATAAAAGGTACGAGGTGTGCTATAAAGGCAAATATTTCTAAGAATACATAGAAGGATTGAACCTCAAAGATGGATTTCTGTAGAAAACTTAATCCAGTGTGTAAATACTTGTACATGAAAAAACTACAAAATTGTTGTAGGAGTAATCTTGAGTGGTCTAATTGTTTTCATTGACTATGCATGAGAATAATGGACTTGATGAAGTCTTCTGGGTTAAGGTTAACTGATCCACATCCTCAAATGTGGAAATCACAGTAAGGGTTGGTATAGAATATTTCAGCACTGGGATATGCATATAAAGATATGAGTATTTGTTTAAATATGTAATAGGAACTTGGAAAGTTTTTATATATTCAAAATGTGTGAAGGAAATATAATCTCAAGCTTCTCACTTGAGTGGATACTATTGGTACATTTTTAGTCAAATTTGTCCCTAGATGTGCAAAATGAATACATGATGTAGAAATATGTAATTTCAAGGAGGTTATACGGTGTTAAATTTTGTCACACAGCTAGGTTAATCTTTATATTGTCTAAGAAATGTCTTATGATGATATTAAATAGCGCATGAGTGCTCACAGTGGTCTGAGACAACATTTTGAACATAATATTATTGCATCTAAATTGTGGGAGTTGATCATTAGTTATGTAGTTTAAGTACAAAGTGTGCATATTAATAGTCTAAAGTTACATTCTATAGTAGCTACAAGTAGAGAAATTCATATCTTCAGGGGAAACTTGAGAGGACTGAAAAAGAAAAGTATAATAGGTGGCATGAGATGAAACAAGTAGTATATTATGAATGTATATCATAGTATCACTACTCAAAGGTCCATCGGTGTATTTTTGAACCTCATGAAAAAGAGAGTGGTTGTATAATCTCCTAGAAACTGAAATGGTGTCTATTCATGGATCATCAAATGCTAAAGGAGTCAAAGTGAAGACAATTCAATCCTAGGGGGAGATTCTTGGTCAGGTAAGTCATTGTATGATTTTTGTTTCCATTATGAATTTTCATTGTTCGTCATTGTTTCATGTCAATTCAATGCATGCCTTTTTAAATGATTTCAAAGGGGGAGAAATGTGACAAGAAACATGCAAATGATGGAAATCTGTGTGTGTGTGTGTGCACGCGTGCGCGCGCGCGCGTGCCATAAATATTTCTAGGTAGTTTGTATTAATGAAAAAGGGAGTGTTTGTTGGAAACGTGTGCCACATGTGTTTTCATTGATGTCAAGCTCATTGATGTCATAGGGGTCTAGGTGATCTAGGTTTGTTGGCTAGGTGATCTAGCTATGTTAGCTAGGTAATATAGGGCTCTCCAAAGTGATAGATCAGATATCAAATAAATAAATATTCAAATGTATTCAATGTGTGTGTATAAAAAAAAAGAGAAGATCCATATATAGGCTGTGGGAGGTGATGGATAGTTATAACTGTCCACTAACAAACAAAAGTATTAAACTAATGCTAACATTCCCCCCTTATTACATTGTTCATACAAAGATACATTTACTGATGATACGTCCCCCCCTTAATGAGAACACCGCAAAGAGGTTCTTCACACAAGAATGTGCCTACATGGTCTCAATTCACATGGTTTTTCTAAGGTTGACCAGAAACCTAGAGGGACAGGAGAAATTTCCGACTGTTCACCTTGGTGCTTTTACAGGAGTACCACGAACCAAGAGGATGATACCTCATTGGTTTTACAGGCTTACCACGAACCAAGAGGATTTTACCTCGGTGGTTTTATAGGTTTACCACAAACCTAAAGAAACTATGCAATATCTGCACTTTATTGAAAAACAACAGAACAACCAACACAAAACTAAAAATAAACAAACCAAACTTGAGGAATTTGGTCCTCAATACCTTATTCACCACAATATCTGTCGTCATCCTTGTCACTTGCGGCTTGCAAGAGGTCGCTAGATTTCCTCCATCCTCCTGTGTTGCTGCTTACAGTACTAGAGATGATGTGAAGCCAATGTCATCAACAACTTCCTCACTCTCGTCAAAATCTTGTGGATCTTCTATATGAGCAGTATTAGCTCCATTGTGATTTATATTTCCTTGTAGAACATCTCTTGCTTGGATATGACAGTTCCACATTTTATGACCTTTCTTTTGACAATAGTGGCATTCAATCTCTTATTTAGGTCCTTGTTTATTTTTATCTGATCGCCTATGAAATTTTCTGTTTGCGGAATAAAGTGCACTTACTTGTTGACTATCACCTTCTGAAACATCATCAATTATGCGTTTTTCCTTTGCGAGAAGAGCCACTGTCATGTCATCTAAAGATTTAGACTGTATTTGACTGAGAGTAAAAAAAACATTGTTGTATTTGGAAGATAGATTGTTTAATATGATAGCTTTTGCATCCTCATCTTCTATCACAGATTTGAATTCTACTAGTTGTCAGAGAAGAGACCAAAGATTATTAATGTGGCTAGACATAGAAACACTTTCTTCCATTTTGAATCTATATAACTGAAGTTTTAGGGAAAACTTTGCGTTCACTGCTTTCAGTCCAAATAATTGATTTAAACTATCCCACATGTCCTTGGAAGATTTATTGAGATCAACATGATGGATTTCTGAATCGGAGAGAGCAAATCAAATAATGGCTTTTGCTTTATCATCTCTACACTGCCATTCTGCTAATTTGGTGGTTTCGGTGGTAATTTTCTCTTTCCCATATACTATGCCCCATAAGTTTTTATGCATAAGTTGCATTTGGATCTTCACCAGTCATAACTCTCTTTCATATGTTATCCACTTCTCCATTATCTACTTTAATGTGGCATGTGCGTGAACTCAATAGGCTTGTGAAGGCACTCCTTTCCAACAATCTTCTCTCTATTCAACCTTCCTTTGTCTCTAGTTTCTATTGCTGCTCATATACTTTGTGTATTGAACAGAAGAGAAACACAGGGGAGAAGACTTCCTTCTTATGAAAACATTCTAGGTCCTTCAAAATATATTCAGCACACAAGCATACACCACTTAACAATAAGAGAAATTGTAGCAAAAAGTGTCTGCAAGAAGTATTCCAAAGTTGTGATAACACGGCCACATCCACGTTTCAATTTATCCATACAGGTCGTAGGTTGCATCACCTTCCAGGTGCTGGCTTCAAAATCCAATCATCAATCACTCCAGCCAAGAAAGAATAACATAAAAATGTAGGGATTCCACGCCAAAGACAAATTTATTCCATGTAAACAAAGGAGAGAACATGTCACTGCCAAATGCCAAAGAAAAAACTAAAAGAAAAAAATAGAAGCAGATATTAAACGCTTCCACTCCACACAGGTCTTTCACGCTTCCACTTCGTTGATTGAAGATTCCAAATTTACACACAAGCCAAAGCAGATCTTCATGCAGGTGTTGAGGCTAGAAGAAAATAAAATTCCTCACGATGCTAACATAGTCCTCCACCCATGCCTGCTCTGATACCAATGATAGATCAAAGGTCAAATAAAGAAATATTCAAATGTATTCAATGTGTGTGTATCAAAAAAAAGAGGAGAGCCATATATAGGCTACGAGAGGTGATGGACAATTATAACTGTCCACTAACAAATAAATGTATTAAACTAATGCTAACAAAAAGGTGAATATGTGTGGCTTATGTCTCTGAAAGGTGGTATGAAAGTGAAGTTTATCTCAAAGGTCTCGTTTGATCACTGCTAAAGTACTTAGTAGTTCAATTATGATGTTTTTTAGGCTCAGAAGGTATTTGAAGTCCAATCCCATTCTTGGGTACTTTATAATATGTGGTGAAGTTGTCTAGAAACAATGCTTCTTGAAGCCATGGTCTTGAGGATTTTTCATATATTTATTGAACTCAATGAACCTTATCATCATGTTCAGAGGATAAATCAACATCCTCATCTCAGTTATGGAGATCTTGAGTAAAAGCAATATTTTGGCAATCCTTTGGATTCTTGACAAGTTTAATGAAGTCATGTTTGGCTTTACACAGCGATGCAACTGAGTTATTCTTCATCCTAAGAGAAATTTTTACCTCAAAAATGTAATGTATCCCTCAAATCAAGATGTTTACCATCTCAGTCTTGAATAAAAAAATTTAAATGTAAATTTTTGGTGTGGAAATCTCATCTCCTTGTCAATGACAACTTTTTCACTAGCTCCATTCAATTATACCGGCTTGTTATTCATCTCTACGAGCTTTAAAATATATTTCTTGGTGGTCTGTCAATATTGAATGGATGGTTATCCTCATTCAAGAATAGCTTCAATGTTTGATTAAAGAAAATTTCTTAGGAAAATCCTTTCAAAGTTTGAAAACTCTTGAATGTGTTCTACAAGGAACACTCTTGCAGGTTTGAAGAAATAGGTGGATTCTATAAATGAATGGAGGGTATTCAATATAATTTTTCACTAGGAAGAATTTGACATCTCTAGTACATACCCATAGATCCTTGAATTTTTGGTTTTTATCGAATATTTGAGGAAGAATGTTTTTCTTGGAGCTCTCAGGCTTGACAGTTTCTAATATTCTGATCTAGGGTTTGGTAAGAGTAGATTTGGTCAAATTTAGAGTTTGAAATAGTCAAAATCTATGAATTTTTGATCAAATATATGTGAGGATATTTGCTACCGTTTGCAAAAATATTTTTTGTAAAATATCAAGTGTAAAAAGAGAATATTTTAGGAGAAAATTAGGAACATGTTCTCATTCTTATAAAACAATTTTCATAATTTCTCCTTAGAATTTATCATTGTCCAAGTCAATATTTTGATGCATCACGATGCTAGAAGGACATGGTTAGATAAAATGACATGTTAAAATATTTAACAAGCTTTAAAGAGTGAGATCTTGATGATAATCTCCTGCACAGTCATTCTTGATTGTTAACATTATAGTCTTACCTTATTTTATCAAGTTTTGAATACTTCACACTCTACCTCATGTTGAATCATGATCATATGGAGCTACTGAATGTTGAAAGTCTTCCTAAGTGTTTGAAGGTGCATGATTGTTTTTATATTGCAAACAATCTACATGTAAGTTGATTGATACATTGGTATCATGCTTGTCATGGTTTTGAAAATGTTATTTTTTGTTATTTTGATTAATTCATAACAATGTAAGGGTAAAAAAGGTATGTGAGGCAAGTTTGAAGCTTTAACAATCTTGGCTCATCCAAATGGGTAAATAATTTCAGAGAAAAGAAGACAAATTACTTCACCAAACTAGAAGTTTAGTAGAAAGGATGTTGTTGAGAAGTCTTGGAAGTGAAAGGAAGGTGAAAAAAATGTTCTCCCTAGAACACATATGTGCATTCTAAGAGAAGGTGATAAGTCTCTTTTTAAATTAATTTTTTTCCAAATTATTCCTTTCTCGTTGAAGAACATGAAGAGTCTCTTTCATGTCTTGTTATGAAGGAACGTCCCTTGTTATTCTCAAGTGGAACTTGATGAGTTAGATAACTATCCATAGGGATAAAACGTATGCAAACATAGATGACTTCGAATTTTTTAATGAGACTTTTTGTTATAAGATGAAGAGACAAGATCAAGAATGAGTGAAGTCAACTAAGTTGAAATGTTTGTGAAAGATGAAAAGCCAATTGAATGGTGTACAAAAGGGAGATGATTTTGTCTTACAAGATATAGATAAAAACCCCCTTTTCTCTTCAATTAAATAAACCTTTTTCTGCAAAGAAAAACCCCTCTGCAAGTTTCTTTAAGGTCTGTAAGTTGTTGTGGTAACACAAAGATGAGTAAGTGTCTGCAATAATAGCTGGATGAAGAAGATAAATCTTATTGTTGTATAGATGAAAGCCAATGTCAATATATTAATGTTAGTGTTGTATTGTTGAGCTCTTGATTGTATATGGAGATCTATTCATTGTGTTTTTTTAAATAATAATCAAGGAAGATCCCAAACATATCAAGTTTTTCCTATTTTTTGATGAATTACATATAATGATGATCAAACATTAATGTTTGTAATTTATGAGGGTATTTTGTTTATGGTTTGAAGTAGAAAAGAGAAAATTTTAGTACAGGATTGATTTACCCCCCTCATTCCTTTTTCATTTCTAATAATTTTTCCATTTATGCATTCGAGATAATCACTAGCCATCTTTCCATACTTTAAACTTATCTGATTTAGATGAATTTGGAGATTTATCCTCTATTGTTAATTAAGCTCCAGATTCCATCCATCCTCCAAAAATCTAATTTTTCTACCATTCCCAAATTCCCATATTATTCCTTTTGAGAAAAGATCTTTTATTTTGAAAAGTTACTTCCAAAAGTGTTATTCTATGGGAAGATCTGCCAAAGTGGTGAAGTCTTTCATAAATTATTCTTACAAGTAGTTGTTTATTTATGACGTTGAACCAAGGTAAGTCTTCTTTAAGGAATCTCTTGCCCATTTTGGCACGGAGATATGTGTTCATGAGTCTAATTTTTCTTATACCTAGTCCTCCTTGAGATTTGGGTTTAAAAAGAAATTCCAAAGCGACCAAGGGAATTATGTTATCCTCCTCAACTCTAACCCATAAGAACCTTTTCGCAATCTTATAAATTTGACCAACAATATTTTGTGGCATTTTGAAAAGAACATTAATGGGTAGTCCCCCTCTGGAATAGATCTAGTAGAAATAAAAAAAATATCCATCTCTATGCAAATGTCATATTTATTAGTATATTGTTCCCATTTATGGGAATGATATTGTGAATATATCACAAAATGATATACAATATAAATTACATTAAAAAAGTTTAGTCATAGAAGATACATTTAATAGATCATTGGATGAAAATACATCAAACATATGGTAAACCAAACATATAGAAAAATATCATGAATTTCAAAAAAACCAAAAAATAACATTAAAATGAATTTAGAATACATTTTATGTATATAAAACATAGGATGCATAGAAATATGTGGCTAATTTCTCGCTATAATAACATATAATTAGTTGAATATGATTATAATTTGTGACTATCTATATCTTAACATTATCCATATCTTTATAAGGGTAATATAGGATGTGCTTATTATTATTTTAGGGATTATATATCAAATAAGGTTATTATAATAAGGTTTTCAATGTTTCTAGGTCTTTTATTTTATTTTTACCTAAATTTTATATTGTCTATATGCTTTATTTTCTTATATCGCTAGTTTTTTTCCCCGATATTATTCATATAACGAACAATTGGTGTGATTCTTATTTACCTCCATTAACATATGTCCGATTTCAAATTTTGAAGAATGAAAATGGAGTTGATAAGAGAAAAGATGAAGAAAAAATACTTCAATTGTTGGAGCAACAAATGTACAATATTTGAGAATCACAAACTTAATGTTGTTCTTCATATATATATATATATTCAATAAAATCTATGCCCGTCTAATTTTAACATTCATGTTAATTATATGTAGTTTAATATTAAATTAAAAATAGAAAGAAACACAATATTAATAATTGCTAAAAGAAATAAATACACATATGATATATATATCATATGTGTATTTATTTCTTTTAGCAATTATTAATATTGTGTTTCTTTCTATTTTTAATTTAATATTAAACTACATATAATTAACATGAATGTTAAAATTAGACGGGCATAGATTTTATTTAATGAATAAATAGTTACTTTTACTCTACATGGTCGTGGATGCTACTAACATACATATCTTAGAAAATCTATGTAAAATACGTCGAGAGGTATCATTCTTGAGGTGCATATATTTAATTCGAGAAATAAGTGCAAGAGGCACCTCGAGAATGACACATCTCGATGTCTTTTACATATATTTTCTAAGATATGTATGCTAGTTTATAATACTTCGGTAATTAAATTATAAGCGATATCAAGTATTTTTCCCTGTGTTGAAGATTTCTAAAGCATATTTGACTAGTCAACACAATCAAACTTATAATCGAGGAAAACGTTAATGCTTTCAAGGATAATTTTATAATTATGGAATATATCACGTCATTTGTCAATATTTTATTTATGTATTTCATCTTAACAGGATAATCAAAATGTTTATAGTTGTTCACTATAAATACATTGCGATATAGATTTAATATATCTAATCATTAAATATGACTGGGTGTGGATTACATTTAGAAATTAAATAACCTATCCTTCCAATTGGTGAAGGTCATAAATAAAAAGAACAACGATGTTTCTAAGTACTACTACAAGAAAAAATGTAATGTAAAGGCTCATAAAATGTTGAAAAAGTAAACCAATTGGGATGGGCACCTATTGCTTGCATTTGGTGAAAGAATATCAATGTGTCATGAGAAACCCATATCTTGGCTCATGATCGCATTGCATAAGATGATATCTTGTTCAATCCATTTTTTAAAAATTTCGTGTATATACATACATATAAGAGCATAAAGTCTTGGATAAGATTTTACACTTACCATACATGCATATAAAAGTAATAAAACACACATTTTATATTCATGTTTGGTCTCCTTGGAAAATTTCTTTGTCGTGCCACTGCCACTTCCATAGCAGCTAACTACATTAATTTTAAAAATTTCAACAACCTTTCGAAACAAAAACCACTGAGGTTCGACATGACGAGGTACCAATTGTGAATATTTGATTCTCAAGAAATGGTGTATTTTAAATTTTAAACATTAAGCACATGATTTCTTTTCCTTAGCGGGACACATCTAGGGGAATCTCTATGATCTTGGCTAAACAACTCATTTGTTTTCTTCCCATGTTTTCATTATTTTGTAGTGTAATATGGTGGGTACTGTGCAATAAAATTTCTCATTTTTCCCAGGTTTCAACCTAGATTGAGGAATGTCTATTTTTTAATTCCAACTTGGCTAGACTGGGCCTCTGTAATCAAATTTCTGATTTTAATGAAATATGGTGTTATTTTGGATAAGGTAAAATTAGTTTTACTTTGAAGGAATAAAATATCCATTTACAAACTGAAAGATAAGAATAAAGGAACTATAGCGAGACAAAATGAAGCGGTCAACAAGACCATACAAGAGACAAACAAACACCCCAAGATCAGAAGCAAGAGGAAAAACCACCAAGGAAAAGGAGGGCCCTAGAAAGGTCAAAGCTGCTTGATCACAAACTAAGTCACAAGCCTCTCATCCATGGTTCACCCCTCTATGAGACCGTAGGTTCATCTTTAGAGGTTCATTAAGATTTTTTCCTTTCTTTTTTTCTTCAAAACCTTCCATGCTTCACCCTGTTTTTGATCAACATTATCATCTCAATGAATAGGTAGAATAAATTCAATGGAATCCATATTTTTGGAATCTGAATCTTTGAGGAGCTAGGTGGTTGAGATGAAACAAAAACCTCCTTTTCTTCATTATGCTTCAACTGCTTAACCGGGCTTAAGGAAATGAGATTCTCCTCGCCATTTCACTCTTCATGAATCTCAGAAGTATCTTCATGCCCATCAGAAACATGGTCTGAAACATTATCCAAACAACCTTGGACAACTAGGTAATTTGTATTAAAATATTTCCACCATGATACACCAACCTTAAACTTATTTTTAACAATGAGACAAGTCGTAGCCAAATGGCTAAGAGAAAAAAATGTTCTGAAACGAAAAGGAAACCCTTAATAATCAAGAATTTGTGTCCACATTCTATCTTTGACTGCAAACTCCATTGAAGCTAGGAAATCAAAAGATGCATCCATATCCACCAGTATGTACGCATAAGTAGTATGGTTAAAAGATTCAATTATGGGGTCTATAGCAAGGAATTTCCCCGAGGCATTACCAATAGCTCTAAGCCTATCCTCCCCCATAATTGAAGAGGAAAATAAGGGAGTATAATCTAGATAGGTATGGTATTAAAATTTTTAGTTAAGGGTTGATTAAAGGAAACCAAGGTTTCAGTAGTAGGAGGTGAGACTTAAAATCCCAATTTTTTCTTAAAATTGTCTCCCTATTAGAAGGATTGTCAAACACTGGTAAGAAACTACCACAGGAAGAAGTGAAAATATTGACAATACCTTCAAGGAGAGGACTTTATTATTCTGAAATCCACTTGTGCAGAGCTGGAAGGCCCAAATAGAAATTGGAAAACCTACAAATTAGACCAAAATGCAGGAAAAAATCCTTAGCTTCAAAGACCTTGTTAGTGCAAAATCACACCACCCTTGAATGTCTGAAACTCTATGGGTTGAGACTCTCAGTGTGATTGCATAACATGGAGTGTCTCTCAAAGTGGGGGAATTTGAAGTCGAGAGAGCTCTCTGGATGAAGGCCGGTTCCTATTCCTTTGTTCAGGTGCACACATAAAATTTGCAGAGGATCTATTCTAAAAGCTATTCTAACTTGCCAAGGAGAAAGGGTTAAGAAGATGAAAGAAATTAAACATAAAATAACAGAGGTGATGCAACTAATGAATGTTGAACATCAGCTTTGCTATCAAACACAGACTATTAAAATGTAATATAACCACCATGCACAGATAACCAATATTGTAATGAAAGATCAGATAAGGGAAATGAACACAAGAGAAGGTTAAAATCATCCACAGATGTGTATTATTGCTTCACAAATTGATACAAAGCATTACAATGGCAAAAAGGTGAAAAAATTGTATTATAGTCTTAATAGAAGGTTCATAATCCATGAGTTTGTCTGCAGAATAGAGAAAAAGGGAGGGCACAAAACCAAAATGTCCAACCCTTTACAATGAGCCAAGCTCTTACCTTTATAGATGAAGTGAAGAGATGAGAAGAAAAGAGGTGGGAAATCTGATTTGGAAGATTAGCTACTAGCCATCAATGCCCCTACAAATTCACCTACAATCTGTCAAGCCTGCCTCTCCATGTCTGTTTTGTGTGTTGCAGAAGGAATAATGACAGATCAAATCAAATCTGATATAGTTGTTGAAGTAATCAGATCATACATTAATGGTATGAAATATGTTTCCCTATTTTTACCAACCTAACTGTTGTTGCAGACTCACAGCACCCCTGGATGTAGATCAGGCTTCTAGGTTGATCACTCAGGCATCCAGTGTGATTGCACAACATGGAAACCTCTCTCCAAGTGTGGGGACTTGTGAAACTGAGAGAGGAATCTCCAGATTAGAGGCTGGTTCCTCAAAATCCTCTGATTTAGATCTATATTTTGCAAAACTACAGAGGTTTAGATCCTAATCCTACTCTAACTTGCAAGGAGACAGTCGTAGAAGTGCAAAAATTGAAACTAACTAAAGATGGTGATGCACCAAAAGGAGTGGTGATACATATTTGTCATGCAAATAGACACAGACCAAAGTTCACAACATAAAACATACACAGACTGATAATGTATAATTTAGTATCTGAAATCAAGCAAATAATACAAACAGAGGATTGAAACCCATTCACAGAGCTTGCATTATCATTTCAATGTCAAAAACACACATTACACCCTCAGAGAGGTAAAAGAAAACTATTACAATCCTTAGAGAGGTCTTATCCTTGCATCAATCACTTGCTGGAGGTGAAAGAAGAAGTCTGCTATGCCCAAAAATGTTCCCCCCTTTGAAATGAGCCAAAACTGGCTTTTACAGTGCAAGGGTCGAGCCCAGGGGACAGGAAACGTACAAAAACATGAGAGCCCATCCCTCCTTGAATGCAGGTGCATTAAAATAGCATGGGGAACCTTATAAACCCATACCCTATAATTTTGACCAAAATACAGTAGAAGGCGATCCATTCTGCATTAAATCTGGTCGCTAGAATGTCACTTCTGGCCATGAACACGCATCAGAGCTGTTTCTTGATTTTATCCCTCCATACTGCACCAAAACTCGGGATTAACCCCATAACCATGTAGAGAATTTTACAAGCTTTCTGTTGATATAAAGAACGTGCCAATCTGAGCTCTGGATCAAAAGATATGGAGATCTGAAGATCTAGGGCACAAAACAGGCGAAAACAGATTTTTAAATTTCTTCCCGCGCTCTGCCACCTGGATGACACGTGGCATGCATTGATTGGTCACATGATTCTCTCTCCTTCTTTGCTTCGTTGGACATGTGTCCTCTTTTTATTGGCTCGGGTCAGAGCTTGAAAAATTTCCCTTTGACCTTCGGACCTTTCTCCATGTGACACGTGTCATGATCTGGTTGGTCCGCGGGTCTTCCGGCTCTTTCGCACCCTTTGCGTCTTTTTGTCCCTGATGTCCCACTTTTCCTTGTGCTGAAGTTTCTTGTTTCGGTCGAACCGGCTGGTTCGCGTCCGTTTGTCCCAAATGTCCCAGTGTTTTGTGGGACAAATTCTTTCGATCCGCCCGAAATGGGCTTCCTCGTCCCTCATTTGGCTAATGACACGTGGCGTCTTTTGATTGGCTTTTGGCTCCTTCGCCTCCATTTTTCCCACATGTCCCATTTTCTTCCGGACCGTTTGTTCTCATTTCGTCCAGTTCACGTACTTGCAGCCCAACTGTCCCATTTGCTTCCGGACCATTTGTTCTCATTTCGGCCGATCCGGCTGGTTCGGGTCTTTTTGTCCCAGATGTCCCAAATGCTTAGCGGGCCGCCTGGAGGCTTTTCGGCCGATCCGTGCCTTTTTTTCCCAAATGTCCCGACTGCCCCTGGGACTAGGACTTAGCCAATTTTCACAAATTTTTCTGGCCCAAGCCTATTTTCTGCAACTTTTCGCATTTTCTCAGAGCTTGCTCCTTCCTTCTTCGGCCAGGGGAGTTAGTAAAATATCTAAGGGAACCTTAGAAACATGATTTTTTCCCCGAATCAATCCATTTTCCTGGGACTTGAGAATTCTGATGCATGTTATCAAATTAGCCCTGGTGGTGAATTTAGATAACACTAACCTTAGAAAAATTAAAGTTTCAGGCTTCCATGGCATAGATGAGGTCGAGACCTTTCCAATGGTACCAATTTTTTTAATTTTGAGCACTGGATCAAGATATATGCCCATTTGAATAATTGAATCAGATCCGTACAAAAATGGCAAAAAACCAGTTTTGCAAAATGGGTTCACGGGCCCGAAATTTACTTTGCACCTTTTGCGCAAAAATTACAAAAGTGTAAAAAATGTCTCGCAACCCTGCAATTTTAAATTTCCCAAAAGTCATCTCTAGGCCCGCCGGCCCGCATATTCCACTTGGGCGTAAAGTCTTCCCTAGGCCCGCTGGCCCGCTTTTGGTAAAAAAAATCCTTCCAAGGCCTGCCACCTCGCATGTAATTTAGGCCTAACACATGGCTTCTCTGGGTGTCGGTCTAGTTGCGGCTTTCTTTTATACTTTACACCTTTTCAAAACAAAAGCCAAAAATTTCAAACTACCTCTGACAATCCACCTTCCCGCTTTGACTTGAAACATGGCCACATGTCCTTTTGTGGGCTTCCTATGTAATTTTGTGTTTTGACTAAGCCCCTCTGTTTGGTGGAGGTTTTATGTTTGACCCGAGACTCATGGAGGCTCAACGCACATGTGGGTCTTGCCTCCGGATTTTCCCTTTGAAGTTGCATGGACAAGGCACATGGAGGCTCTATCTCCTTTTTCACTTTTTCACACGTGGTGAGCCTGTGTTTGTTTGGAACTGGCCTTTGGGTCTACCCTTTGAAGATGCACCAATTGGACACATGGATGCCTCCGATGTCTCTTCTTTCCTTAGCCGATTCAATGGTTGTCTTTGCCCCCATTTCAGACTTGGGACACGTGGAAGCCTCATGATCATTTGAGTCTCTACTCTGGGCCATGCCTTTGAAGTAGCACCGATTAGAAATGTGGCTCCTTTCGCAACTTAGATCTATTTCTTTTATACTTAGTCGATTTGGGCCTGTTGCCTTTCTCAGTCCCTGACTACGTGGTGGGATGGCACATGTTTGAGTGTCTGCTTTGGGCTGCACCTTTGAATTTTTGTCGATAAGACATGTGGTGCTATCCGTTGGCTTGAGACTTTTTAACTGCCGACTCTTTCTCCTTTTCAGACCTAGGACACGTGGAGGCTTGGCGCTTGTTTGATTCTGTAATGCCCCGTTTGGCGGTAAACACTTTTCGAAGGTTGATTGGGCTAGTAACTTTCCTTGAAACCATTTCCAATCCTGCTCCTATTCGTTGTCGAGCCAAGGACTTTAACCCATCGACAAGGGTTGATGAGTTCGGACGTTTGGTTTATTATCGCTTGGGGTTCGGTTTTGTTATGAGTTGGGATAGAACCCACTGTTAGTTGCAGAGAATTAAAAGACTGAGGTTTTTCGACTTGCTTTAGCCCAATGAATAAACTTGTTACTGAGTTACTGTTGGAGATGTTCTGGTGACTCTGGTAAATTTGGATTATATACACTCCTTTTTAAGTATTTGTTGTTGCGTATTTCATTTACATGGAATTATATTTTAAAAATAAGAATACCCAGAAGACGTGGGTGTAGAACGATATATGTATTCATACACTAGTAAATCGAATCCCTAGATTCAAGTGCGTGGCTTTTAACTGATATGTTTTAGTTTGGGGAAATAGATGAGACCTTAAGCCATGCAAGCCTCTTAGCTTAGTGTTTTTTTCAATTAGGTTATGTTGAGAATTATATTGTAACCTTTAGCTTGGTCTTACATTGTGAAAGCAAGTAGTTTATAATTTTTTTACAAATCGTAGGATTTGAATGCAACAAACACAGATTTATACCGATGGCTTAATTTCTATTCTAATTAAGGTTTGGAATATAATGATCAATATTGGGTACTAAAAGTAAACTAGATAAAGGAATGGAGGGGTTGTGTGGAAAGAAGGGAGGTAGGTGTATGGCGCAGGTTGGAGGGGACGTGGTTTTACAGTCAGAATTCCATCTGGTTGTGCCTAAGGCCCTACTGTCCCTCACCCCCCCCTTCCTGCCTTCTATACCTGGTACGTGGCCATCTCCCACTGGTCCCACCTCTGCTATCCGCCCCACCTTCTTTAATTCCTTTGATTTGCAAATCTAATGCGCGTCTTTTGCTACCTGCTCTCTTTGACTTGTTCTGGCCACGTGAACAAGGAGAATTGTCTTATTGGGATTTGAGATGAATGGCATGGAAACACCAGTCCAATGGAGTCGCATTTGTTTGGGAGTTCTTCAGATTGCTGTTCCTCTCCTTCCCATGGCCGCATAGGCCGTTTTTACAACGTTTTTCCAGCTGTCAGGTCATGTTTAGTTTGGGGCCGAATGTTTTGAAGTTAAATGCTTTCACATGGTTGCAGCCGCCTATTTCCTTCCTCCATGCTCATGAAGTTCAGAGAAAAGATGAATAGAGGGGTGTAGTAATGGGTTGGATATGGTGGTTATAGTTGAAGCCTGCATGCTAGTGAAGTAAACATTTTACCTCCTTTTCCTGGGGCGTTGTGTGATGTGTTCTTGTCGGGGATCCACAACAGAGACCTACCACTGTTTCTAGCCACGCTGCAGGCACGTTACAGCAAGGAAGAAACCTTTTTGAGCGCCTCTAACAAGTAGGTCGTCCAACTATGGTGTTAGCTATTCAGTATCGGCTACATCCTCAAATTCGGGATTCTCCTTCAATATATTCTTTTATCAAAATCGATTATGTGATAGTGAGGGTGTTACTAGCAGACCTAATGAAATTTATTTACAAAGAGTCTCTATTGATATCTTACTTGTTGTACGATGTAACTCATGGAAGAGAATCTCATAGGGGCGGATCTGTTTCATATCAGAGTATTTATGAAGCACTTTTTTACTTTACAATGATATGAGCATCTTCAACGAGTCTTGACTTGGCAGGCAAAAAGGTTTCTGTCGGACTAATCACACCTTATAGGCTACAGCTGAAACATTTTCACTGAGTGTTTGATGCTATCCTCAAATCTGTTGAAGGAAAAGGTTTATTTATCATTACGGTAGATGCCTTTCAGAGCCAGGAGCGTGATGTAATCTTTATGTCTTATGTTTGAGCTTCAAATCATGGGGTTGGCTTTGTATCTATTTTTCACCACGTGAATGTGGCGCTAGCTCGAGCTCGCAGAGCACTTTGGGTTAAGGGCAAGCAGAGAAATTGAAACAATCATATGCTTATGGAGATGGCATTTTAAACCAGGCATGTTAAACCTACCCTTGCAATCTTCTGCTACCCTTTTTATTATGTCATCAATTGAATGTCCTTCTTTTTGTTTTTTTTAATCTGTTATGGCATTTAGAATGGGCTTCTGCTTTTTCCTTGTGAATCGACCCAAATTGAAGGAAAGGAAGGACTATTGGGAGTAGTTGGCTTTTCATACCTTGGTAGCAACTGTGATAGCATGTATACACTCCTTTCTGCCTCATTTTTCTTTTCGAAATAAAAGAGTAACTGCCTTGTGATAGCAAAATAATGGTTGATGTTTTATACTGTGGGTGTTAGATCTTTAACCTGTGTGTTTCCTACTTAATTCTTAAAATTCAGGTGACATTTAGAGACGATAGTGAACAATGGCTGTTGAGTTCGATTTCTAAAGCAGCAGTAGTAGATATAAACTTGAGCCATGAATAGCATTAGTGGATATTTGTAGATTTGTCGACTCATGGCCAATTTTAGGCTAAGTGTTGTTTTCTGTCTTGGTAAAATCTTTTCTTGGGCTGAATGTGTGTGTAGACCTCGCATCGTGAGCATGAGGTTTTCTTAGAGGCCTACGTGAGTGAAATATTGACTACTCAATGCAGATCCTGTGACGTGAGTCAATGTATCATAAGATAAAAGAGTTTAATTGAACTCTATAGTAGCAGATGTTTTCTTTGGAGCGACTATGTGGATAGGTCAAGTAGATAGTCGTGAAATAGATGGGTATGCCCAAGCTATTCATATGTTGTTTTAGAAACGGAAGAGAAGGCTTATTTTGTAAGAAGAGTATTTTGCTTGTATTCCTCCTTCGCTAACTATAAACCTTGTGATTGGTGACTCGAGTTGGGTCACGGTAGAGGATCTTGTGTCGATTCACTTATATTTTTCAACAGACTATCCCTTGCTCATTTAAATTCAAGTATCAAATGAAATGGGGTTCCTTTAAAACCTTTATGTACCTTAACAAACCTTCAATAATTCAGGTAGGGACGTTTTGAGTAAGTGTTGACTAAGGCATGTATGAAAATAGAATGGTTATCTTTCTTCGAATTGGGTTAGACATGTATGAAAATGGAAAAGGTAGGAATCGACTCAGTTACATATTTTAGTGAGCTAAGTCCTTAACTCTTACAATGTTCATACGAGGGGTGGATTGCAGGTTTATTACTGATTATGTGATGTAAGATAATAACAACCTTTGGTGAAAAGACTTCTTCTCGATCCTTGCCTGTGTAATCCAACTATAGTTGTTGTATGTAATTTTAGTTGAATAGAATCTAATTTATTTAACTTCTTGAGGAAAAATAATTAGGTTCGGTGAGAATTACCTAGTATTTTGAATCTTCAGATTCAGTTTTTGTGTTGTGAGTATTACATGTATGTTGGTTTATTTCAGTCGAGTGAAGTTAACTTTAATCTTTGACTGATTTGTGTTCATATATGGTTGGGGCCTATATTCTTCCTAAGACATGGATGTGCATTAATGCAGTCTTATTAACAAGAAATTTTGAATATGTTAAGTCATTTGACTGATCTTTATCTTTTGGTTAATAATAATAGAATGATGTTTGGGTGTTATATTTCAATCATGTAATCCATAGTATTACATGACTGAAATCTCAATACTCTCAACCTTGTTGTCTTCACCAATAAGGTCTCACCTTGTTTGTCTTTGGAATATCTCTCTCACTTGAATATTGGGATTCCTCCTTGTTGGCTGGTTTAAATCTCATGATCTTGTGAAACATATTGATTAGTGGTTTTTGATTGATCCTTTCTTGAGTTTAGAATTTTACTTTCATGATATTATAAAATGTTAGCTTACTGTTGCAATGGGTAGTCTTAACATGCTCAGTTCTAGCGAACTGACTCTAGTTAATATTTGTGCAGATGGATTATGTGAGTAGACAAGAGGAAAAGAGTGGTAAAGGTTCATTTGTACAATTTATGAAGTTCCTTGTAAAAATGTCCAATGTGTTGTAAATTGTGTAACATTGCTTGTAAAGAGAGTTGATATGACCTCTTGCCTTGTATTGTTCGGTAATGGTGAAATAAAGTGTCTTGTTCTTGTGTAGTCAAACTTTAAATTACCTTTGTGAGAAATAATATTCAATCTTGACCTTGTAATGAGTATTCTTTTGGTGATATCATTTACAGTCATGAAAATTTTGTAGCATGGCTTGGCTTATTTTGTTACCTTCTTGTTCTTGACCCAAGTGAAATCCAATCTCTTGACTCCTTTGGTTCATGTGCCATGTTGAATGGAAATGTTATAACCGTGGTTTGTGTTCTTGTTAAATAACGATAATTTCTTCTTTCAGGTCATAATGCTTATTGGTTTAGTAACCCTCCATGGTACTAGTATCAATGTTATTCTAGGCATATTTTAGTGGGTTGAAACCCCCTTTTTCTAAAGATAATCAAAGACAAAAGAAGAGGAATACATAGATGAATAAATAAAGAAGATAATAATGAAGTTGTATTTGGTTGATAAAATTAAGATTCTTTAATTGGAAGAAAGTGTTTATCTAACGATGTAAAAAAAAATAAAAAATCTACCATTGCTAACCTTAAGCTATGGATTAAACATTGTCCTCTTGTTGGGAAACGTTAATTAATTTTAAAAGTAATATCACTGTTGGCTTTTGGGGATATCGTTAGATCTTATCTAGTACAGGAGTTTGAATAAAAACACATTAAGTATAAGGCTTCCATGTTGGGAACTCCTGTGTATCCCTCGACGAACTTAATCAAGATGATTTCTAAACGAAGCTTTTACCAAAATTCAATTGAACTCTTAAGACTCATTAAAAGACCGGTTAATAACTAAATAGATCATAATAAAATAAATTTTTCTTCTCTCTCTAACCATTACCATGGTACCTTGTAGTCCTTGTCTAAGCTACGATAAAATTTTAATTCTTGATCAAAGATGATTAGGGTTCTAAACCTTAACGATACTCCTCTCCTTTTGATCTTACACTTGCCTCCTTATGCAATGTGGGTATGAAACGAGTCTTCAGTAGTGGGGGTTTAGATAGATAGCCTTGTGGAATTGTATACCACCTGGTTTTGTAAAAAAATTAATCAAGGAATTTTCATATTATAGGTGATCCTAGGATAGTCCTCAAGTTATATAAAAGAAAAGAAACTTAATCCTATAAGAAGAATGGTATGAAACAAATCATGAACCTTCTAGAACGTAAGCTAAGAATTGTAAGATGGCTCTAGTAAATCAGTAATCTTAAGAAGATTTTCACAGTGGGATGTCTTCAGCTATAACTATGTAATGTGGTTGGTCTTTTGCCATGTCCTTTCACAAGTGAATAATAAATTGTCCTTGAAAGGTGTGAACGTAATCCGTGCTGCCTTTAGGGCCATCCTTGTATTAAGTTGTTCACAGTGTTAGTTGTATCCTTGGTGATGACATGTTGCGTCATGTTATGTGTCAAGCAAGTCAACAAAAAAAAAGTTATCATGTATTTCACTATGTTGTTCGTGTGTGTGAATATATTTGGGTTGTTACAGATTCTCTGCCTTTAGCTTCGACCTTTGAAGGTGCGCCATTGAGACACGTGGCATCTTCCTCCAATACTCTTATACTTAACCGCTTTGGGCCCACTCTGTCCCCCTTTTTGACTTGGACCACGTGGCGAGCCTGCGCTCATTTGGGAACCCTCTCTTTGGACCCATCCTTGGTGTTGCATCGATGAGACACATGGAGACCTCCGTTGTCACTCTTATACTTAACCAATTCAGGGCCTCAAGTGAACACTGCCTCGTCAGGTTCTAGGACATGTGGAAGCTCCGCGCTCATTTGGGGAACCACCCTTGGCTTCGACCCTTGAAGGTACCTCGTTGAGACATGTGGCGCCTTCTGCCGGTCCATTTATACTTAACCAAATTTTGCCCCCTCTGAATCATATGTGAAGTCCACAAACTTCGAACCTTTCCCCGTTTTCCTCCTGAGAGCCTTTGGCCTCCTTTGCCGTTGTTTGATCCTTCGTCAATCCTGCTCCTCCATTGTAGATCCTACCTACCCCCTTGACTGTTGGATTTGAGTGTGAGCTCGCATGACTGAACTGACCCTTCAATTTTCTTTCATGCAGGGTCATGTGTGATCAATTTTTCCATGGGAAAAATTGAGATAACAAACCTCTTCACCAAAAGAGACCGATGAAGTCATCTTAGCACATGTCATGGGTTGGGTGGGCCTACGACCCACAACTCTATCTGCATCCAGAAAGGAATCACCCCTGAGGTGACCACGCCCCCCATTATCAAGCTTCCTAATCTCTACACCTTTTTTTGAATTCAGAGAAGAGACAAGGGTACCCACAATAAAGGGCAAGTCGCCTGCCCCCAAATTGTCAGTATTCACAAGAGATCCATTAAAAAAATCAGGTGTAGATGGGAAAGAAATGGGACTCCCTTCACCTCCACCACCATACGGCTAGCCAAAGAGAGCTAGATCATTGACGAAGTCCACAGATTGAGCCTCAAAAGAGGGGTGAGGGTGTGCAGAGCCGGAGGTAGAGGATTCACCTCCGCCTCCAGAACCAAGACCACTCGACCACCACAACTAGAAACGCTACCACCAGACCTACCATTTCTAGGAGCATGATGACCACTAGGACTAAGAGCTCTAGAAATGCTGGCCAGACCTAGAAAAAAGTCACCGCCTCAAGGAGAACCGTATCCCTAGGTTTCGAGAAAAATTTGACAGACATTTCGAGCTTTTTAATACATAACTATATGAAATATGGTGTTACCCGAGTCAAATAAAAATAAATCTCTATTGATTAAATAAGGATATTAGTCTTATATGACCCATGCACAAAATGTAACTTGATGATTTCATTGAGGCTTTGTAGGCTCGAGCTTGCTCCATTATTCAAGTTTGTAATTTTTAATTTCATCATGGTCTACTAAACTAATGATTTTCCCTATCGTCTACGGTAAACTCCAGATGTAATTTTGTAATTTAACTTGTGAGCTAAAATATTACATAAGTACTTATTTGATTAGAAACTCAGGAATTGTTTTAACTAACGCATTTCTTTGTAAATTTCCTAAAACACGGGTTTTGTAATATTTTTATTTTATCTTCGAAATTGAATGTTTTTTCAAATTCCTTATATGGATGGAACTGATTATTTAGGTTTTCTGTGGGTTTTCCTGCTTGAGAAATAGAGACAATATTTCATTTTCTAGTTGAGACGCCGAAAGAAGGGCAGAGTTGTCATCATCAATTGATCTGATGAGATAATAGGAGTGTGAATAATTTTGCAGAGGTGCCTTCACAAACAGTAGCTCGAATCATTAGTATTTCTTGAAAGATAGCATATATGAGATGCTGCTGGTAGAAAATGAAAGCAAAGGTGGTGGAAATGATTTCATTTTGTGGGGTACTAAATCCAAAGCGGGTTAAATTTGTCCTAGATGACAATTTGTTATGTAAAAGTTACAATAAATGTTCTGATACATTGTGATGAAGGTTACAATAACATATAAACTTACAGATCAATCAAATTGAACATAAATGAATTTTAATAATTATTTGATTAAAAATTGTGCACGTTCATTAGTATGATCTAAGAATATATGTTTTATGAAAAATAATAAACATGTTTTATTGGTTATAAAGAACAAATAATAACAATTTGAACAAAGATGAAAGCTATAAATTATGGCTTAGGCAGTACTAATTACTTTCAACAACTTAATTCTTAGTGGACTCATAAATCACATTAGACGTGATGTACAGTTTTTTTTATCGTTATACCGAGAGACATTCTACAGTAGCAGCCAAGGATGTAATGGCGTGAGTGGTTCTTTTTTTGGACTGACTTATTAAAAATTTAGATATTAAATATTAATTAAAACATTACAATTGTGTGACTATAAAAAGTAACTTAGATTAAATAATAATATATAAGAGCTTTAGGATTTCCAAATTCATATAAATAGATTTGATATTTGTATAGGTTTTTATTTTCAAAATTAAATGATGTAAATTGTTTATTACTATTTATTACATTAAATGTTTTATATAATATATGTCAATTAAAAAGGTTTTTATTTTCAAAATTTAATGTTATAACTATTAATGTTTATAAAATAAATTATTTACTTTTCAATAATTTTAATTACTATTTATTACATTAAATGTTTTATGGTAATGGTAAATTTTGTTATTACTATTTATTGCGTTAATTACATATTTTACATATTATGAGACAAGTGAAAAGGTTTTTAGTTTTCAAATTGAATGTGTTAAATGCTTTTATGTATACCTAAATGAACTATTTTATATTTGTTAGGTTGAAAATTAAGTGGGGTAATTTTTTTTCATTTTGAAAATTAAGTGCAGTTACTTTTGTTAATATTTATTATAATAAATGTTTTATATATTATGTTTGAGAGAATGAATATTTATGTAAATGAATCATTTATATAAATACTTTTTATTTTAAATTTATTTTTATTGTTTTATTTTCTTAGTATCCTTATATAACTAATATTAATATTTTTTTATTAGATTCGCTAATAAACAAGGATAGGCTCCCGAGGGCCTTACATTAGAGAGTACACCATGAAAGCTAAAAAAAAACCCACGGTAGAAGTAGTACCAAAATGAGTTAAACACGCTTAAGTATAGGCACAGAAAGGTCCAAGTGAAAAGAAAGAAAACTGGAAATAATAGTTTGCCAACATGAGGCAAAAAGACCAAGATAAGAAACAAGATAACTAATTAATCTTGTAATACTTGGGATAGTTGCCAAAGGTATTAAAAGGTCTTCATGATGATTATCTTGCTCCATCTCCTTTTGGGTGACCTCCCTCTTGTCCTCATCATCGGAGCTATGCATGCAAAGCTGGAATTTCCTTTTTCTCTGTTCCCCTTCCACCATCTCTAACTACTCCCTCAGTTCTCTAACCAAATTATCTAGCTCAGTAAATTATCTTCTGACTTTGGAATGAGACATACAGACTTTTTTGGTGGCCTCAATACCCTCAATCTTCACCTTCCAGAAATCTATATTAGTCTCCTCCATAAACTGCATATCCATTTCCTAATACTACACCTTTTTGTCAAGCTCCTCATAATTTTTCCCCTTATCCTCAGTAGAAATTGCTTTCCATTTGGAAGTTCCCACATTTCCCTCATCCTGTCCAGCCCTAGTCTACAAATCTTCCTCAACCCAAACACCTTTAGTGCAATCCTTCATCAATCACATCTTAGTATGCCACTCATCCAAGGTAATGTCATAATCCTCCTTAGTGGCAGTAACTGGTTTAGCGGGAATCGGTTTTCCATTCTGGTATAGGAGAAGAATGAGACCTTCATGAATAGGAGACTCCAGCTTCCCCCTGAAAAATACCTAGCAGAGTTTGAGAGAGACATGTATAAAAATTATGAGATACTCATCATAATTTTGTGCCTACACATGTTAAGTAGAGGCAGATGGTGTGTATAGATTTTATGGTACGTTCCTTCTAAGGTAATATATTTCATGAAATGCAGGAAAACCTCTTTCCAAACCCCTAGGATGAAAGATCTAGAAATTCCATCCTTAAAATAATGGACTCTTTCCCTACCTACCAAGAAGATTTTGATTTTGTGTTCCCTGTTGTTGCTATCCTTGAAAATGTTAAGGCCATCCATCTCCATTTTAGTGACCTAGTCAATGATCTGATCAGAGACCTCAAACTCCATACCATTAACCGTAAACATGCCTTCCTTCCATGTCGTACCAAAATACTTAGTGAGAAAAGGATCATAACCATGTACCTTGGAAATGAATTTTCTGAATCCCCCAATGTGGAGTAGATGCCACATTGAAGGATTATCAACAATGTAGCCGTGGCTTGAGGGCTCAACACAAAATATGTCTCTCCCCATTGAATCTCTGTAATTACATCGAAACACAACTAGGTAGGATTTGTTACAATTATAATTTTAATTAAAAAAATTAGGAAAGAAACCAGTCCACCACATATTGTTATCTTGCCAAACATGACACCCGAATTCACTCATCTAATGATAAAACCGCACAATGTAATTTGTCTTTTTGGATAATATCATTAATGATAGGGGTGATTACATCACCTTTCGACCATACTTTGAAATTATGACTACACACCCCTATGTTAGTGAGTTTTTCCACGCATTTATTGCCAAGGCGGGAGTATGATTAATAGAATAGAAATCAAAATATCTAAGGTGTTACTTTACATCATAAATGATGTTTCCTAAAGTCCAATTATGATTACTATCTTTAATGAGATCATTACAAATGAGGATAGATTCAACCTCAATTAGAATTTTTTAAAACCCTTTTTCCTTTGCTAATTTGACCCCCCATAATAAGGTCCTAGCTTCAGCAACGTTATTGCTTAGAAAACCCAAGGGTCCAACATAATCCAAAATCCAATCACCCTCATGACTTATAATGATTCCCATGCACCAGAATGACCAAGATTTCTCTTTTATTCACTGTCAAAATTCAACTTGATGATATCCCCTTGCGGTTTTGACCATTTTATTATAGAACAAGGTATTGTAACTGGAAGAGAACTAAAGGCAAACTGTTTGAGAAATTCCTCTTCCCCCCTTTGACAAACATTTTTGGTATTGCCTTTGAAGATTTTAATTTTTTATTTGATGGAAGACAACAATTGGGATTTGAAATTTTTGACATTGGCTTAGTGAGCAAAGGATCATAACCATGTACCTTGGAAATGAATTTTCTGAATCCCCCAATACGGAGTAGATGTCACATTGAAGGATTATCAACAATGTAGTTGTGGCTTGAGGGCTCAACACAAAATATGTCTCTCCCCATTGAATCTTTGTAATTACATCGAAACAAAACTAGGTAGGATTTATTACAATTAGAACTTTAATAAAAAAAATTAGGAAAGAAACCAGTCCACCAGATATTGTTATCTTGCCAAACATGACACCCAAATTCACTCATCTGATGATAAAACCTCACAATGTAATTTGTCTTGTTGGATAATATCATTAACGATAGGGGTGATTACATCACCTTTCAACCATACTTTGAAATTATGACTACACACCCCTATGTTAGCGAGCTTTTCCACACATTTATTGCCAAGGTGGGGGTATGATTAATAGAATAGAAATCAAAATATCTAAGGTGTTACTTTACATCATAAAGGATGTTTCCTAAAGTCCAATTATGATTACTATATAAATAATGAGATCATTAACAATGAGGATAGATTCACCCTCAATTAGAAATTTTTAAAACCCTTTTTCCTTTGCTAATTTGACCCCCCATAGTAAGGTCCTAGCTTCAGCAATGTTGTTGCTTAGAAAGCCCAAGGGTCCAGCATAATCCAGAAGCCAATCATCCTCATGACTTATAATGATTCCCTCGCACCAGATTGACCAAGATTTCCTTTTTATGCACCATCAAAATTCAACTTGATGATATCCCCTTGCAGTTTTGACAATTTAATTACAGAACAAGGTATTTTAACTGGAAGAGAACTAAAGGTCAACCGTTTGAGAAATTCCTCTTCCCCCCTTTGACAAACATTTTTGGTATTGCCTTTGAAGATTTTTATTTTTTATTTGATGGAGACACCCATCGGGATTTGAAATTTTTGACATTGGCATTCTAGTTCCTGAAGATGAGAGCATTTCTCTCCTTCTACAAACTCCATAAGAAGTGAGGAAGATAAATCCTCCATACTTCCATAAGGATTGGAAACTTATAAGGACACTCCTATTATAAATTGAGGTCTGCAATATTATTGGGCAGCATCCACTGAATCTTGAACAGGTCCTGAACCACCGAGAAAAATTCCTGAGAGAAAGGACAAAAGAGAAAGAGGTGATTGACACTCTCCTCCTTCTTACCATAAAGAGAGAATCTATTGGGAATGGTCATACCAAATTTCCTCAAATTATCCACCGTTAGTATCTTGTTTTGGGAAGCTAACCAATATAAAATATTAACTTTGGGAAGAATATATTTCTCTAATAATCTATTCCAATAATCTTTTTTAACATAGTTTTTAAAATTTAGTAGATAGGAAGATTTAACTAAAAATTCTCTCGATTCTTCTTCTTTCCACATGATAGAATCCTCTTGATGAAGAATATGGGTATGTAATGATTTATTAATTTTTGATTGAGCTCATTGAATGGTTGACAGTCCCTTTAATAATTGGGAGGTGGAGTTATCAAAATCTAGTTAGGCTCCTCATTGATAATAACCCAATAATCATGAATCCACACTTTACTTGTTTCTTCATAGTACTATGCCATAATTTTCCAGGGATATTTCTCAATAAGAGGTTTTTCCTCCAACCAACAATCGTGCCAAATATGAATTTTTTTTCCTTTTCCAATATTTCAATTAATTCCCTCAGACATGATATCCTTGGAGGCAAGAAAGGATTTCCAGAAATTAAACCCATTAGGGAGGTCATTATGCCAAAAAAAGGTTTCATTTGTGCCAAAATTCCCCAAATATTTCTTCTTGAGAATGTCCACCCACATTCATTCCACTCTTAACACCCTCCAACCATCTTTGGCCATGAATGCCTCATTCATAAGTTTAATATTCTTCAAGCCCAACCCACCACAATTTTTAGGTCTGGTGACTTTATACCAAGCCACTAGGGGGAATTTGAATTTTTCCTCCACTCAAGCCCATAGGTACCATTTTAGAATCCTTTCCAAAGCATCAATGATTTTAATAGGAAGCTTGAAAAGTGACATAAATTAAATAGAAATACCTTGGAGCGAGCTCTCAAGAAGTTGGATTTTTCCATCCGGAGTGAGGAAAGACCCCTTCCACATAGAGATATTTCTATTAACACTTTCCAACAGGTTGTACCATATAGAGGGGTCTGACCTCTTGTGGAACAGGGATATCCCCAAATAGGAACTAGGAAATTTTTTAATCCTACATCCAAGAATGTGTGCTAACCTGGCATGGACTTGTTCATCCACATTTATGAAAAAGGAGACACTTTTATGGAAATTGACAAACTTCCTAGAGACAACCTCATAATCGTTCAACACCTTTGTGTAGTTAGAATCCTCTTGGATAAAAAATTTCCCAAGAAGGAAATTGTCATCCAAAAATTGATTAAGATATATAGGAGGAATACCGTTACATACTTTAATACCCTGAATTTAGTTAAGAGATAGGGCCTGTTTGAAAATCCTGCTCAAGTATTTGACAAACATAATATAAAGGAAATGGTAAAGGGGGTCCCCTTATCTATTTCCCTTTCCAATTCCAAAAAAACCTTCAGGTTTACCATTAACAATGACAGAGAAGCTACCAATGGTAATGCACATCATAATCATATTAACAAAGAACAAAGGAAGGACCAAGAAACCCTGTCATAGGATTTGCGCATGTTAGTATTTGTATGAAGACATTTTTTGAATATTTAATATATAGTGATATACTAATTAACTAGCATAAATATTTTTAAAAAATCTATGTAAAATATGTCGAGAGGTATCATTCTCGAGGCGCCTATATTAAATTTAATATATAGGTGGAATAGGTGCGTCGAGAATGATATTTTATATAGATTTTTTTTTAAGACATGTATGCTTGTATTACTATATATAATTATATTCTCATGGTACATGGAATAAATGAGAGATATCTATCAAGAAAAAGGCATGTGTTCATATAAATTAGAGTTAAGGAAAATATAAATGTTACTATCTTTCTTATTTTCTCTTTATAATAAATTATATAGATTTATTTAGAAGAAAATAATAAAAAAATAAATGATATAAAATGATTTTACATTTGATGTAAAGGAAAAAATTTAATTCTCTATTTAATTTTAATGGAAATATGATTTAAAATGAATATATATATATATATATATATATATATATATATATATATTATGAAAAATATATTATATTAAATTTAACATGATACAAGATTCTCTCAACAGAAAAAGTGGGTTCTATGAGAGCATGACCCAAATCCACAAGTACACTAGGCCAAGCCTAGGAAAAAAACAAACCAAAATCTACATAGGGGACTAAGAAACACATGAAATAATTCGATATTGTATATGAACTAAAATGATGTCAACATGTGCCTCAATGTTGAATGAGATTCCCCACTCCCATCATCCATTCACTTATTCTGATAAACACGAGGAGTGGATTCAAAAAGTAGAATATGAACCGTCCCCTATGTTTTTGCTTGGATTCCAGATGTAGTGTTCATGGCTCTGTAAAAGGAGTGATAAGGTTTAGAAATGGTAGGTTGTAGTTGAGCGGATGTTCAACCTGGCCATTGTTAAATAGATTAAGGAAAATAGAACAATTCATATAAATGTCTATCACTTTTCAGATGTAGAGGGATAGCAAGCCAATATCTCTAAGAAATTAGAGTCTAAAGAAGAAAAAAGTCTCTAAGTGTAGATGAGGACAATGATTTTGATGAGGATAAGAGTATTGAATCGGATGAAGTATGAAAGGCTTTAGAGGAATATGGAAAGGATGAGTCCAATGTAAAAATTTATGATGAGGAATGTTGGGAACATAACTTTTTGGTTTCCTTGGATGTCTCGAGCTTAATTGAAATAGTTCTTGGTCAAGAGAAACATCAAATAAAAAAGGAGGGCCTCTCATTATTCGAGGATGACAGAAGGAAAGAAAGTTTTGTTGAGATGGATAGGATTATGAAATAGGATAATGTCCAAGTGGTTGTGAAGGATTCTTTGAACCGGGACTATCCTAAAAATCTAAAAAAAATAGACTTTTGGGAGGGGAATGAGTATATACATTCCATAAGAATGACATATGAAGGTTAAGACAGAGAAGAGGGGGTCAAATTGAAATTAGTGTAAAATATAAAATCCATAAAAAATAGACTGTGTCATGAAATTGTCAGAGTCATACAGAGCAACTTGATGGGTCATTTTTATGTTGGACTCTGAATGTTTGTTTGTTTTAAAAAAATTTGCTAACCCTGGGATTAGTAGTTAGTTGGTAGATTGTTTGACCAAAGTAGGATTCATATTTGTCATCTTTTTTATCCTACCTTCTCAAATTCTAGTTGAGTTTGGGTGTCCCAAATACTATTTGTGTCCTTCATTTACACACATCTCATATCTTTAAAAAAAATTTATTGGGGAATATTCTTGTAAACTTACATAAATGTGCCATCCCATATATTTTTAGTGCTCTTTCATAAACCATTACCAATACCACCAATAATGGTCCTTAATCATCCCATGTGGGAACCAAAATAATAGTATCCTTCAACATAACTCATGAAACACATTATACCCATGATGCATGCTCAGGAATTGATCTAGAACCCTTGCCCCACTCCATCAATGACGCAACCTCAACTAACAGCCTAGCGTCCAAGTTCCACCCTTGAAAAAATTTAAAATCCATGTATTTCATACAATTCCCTGAGTTTGCATATAAAATATTAATCAAGTTAGTTTAAAGTTACTGGTAAAGGGTTTTTTTTTGTAGGGACCCTACCTTGTTACATCGAAAGGGCCATAAATCCCATATACAACCATAAAAACATAAAAAACAAGGGAAAACTAGTACAACTACATCACAGTATGGAGACAAAAAAATAACATCCAAACTACAAATTTTTTTTAAAATGGCATTCATGTTAATAATTTTATTGGGATGTGAGAGTCATTTACAGTGGAGATGACGCCTTCCTAGAATAATCTCTTTTGTTTTTTTGGAAAACCGTCCACTATTTCTTGTTCTTATCATCATATGGTTTAGGCCCGCATGGTACGTAAACTATTATAGAATTTATATTTTGAAATAAATTATTTGATGAGGAGGTATTAAACTCATTCTCCTTGATCGCCCTAAGTGAATTATGAGGATCATACATGTTGAAATTGGGAGCTACCTCTATCAATACTTTTGTTTGTAGTATGGTATCAACCGAGTCATCTGAGTCTCAAACTAGATCAGAATCACACTCAAAGTTATCCTTCACCAACAAGTGACATGGGAGGGCATCCTTCCACCATGTGGTTCTTCCATTCTTAAGCCTTGAGATCCAACAACATGAACCAATATGCCACAATGTAAAGTACCTTTTTCATGTGAAGGCAATCTCTTCATAGTTCAAAGGTTGGGTCTAATTTTTTTCATTAAATTTGAGTTTGATATTTTCATTAAAGTTATTTGAGGTGGAAAAACTTACAAAAGTTAAATTGGAAAATAGGATGGTGCTCTCGACTCTCCTAGAGAACCTTAACCCTAACCATATCAATTATGCATCGTAGGAAAACCTTCCATCCTTGGGCGATGACGATTCTGACCCTCCTGGTCATGGTGATTCTAGGTTAGATAGAAGAGTTTCTTCTTGTTCAAAGGGGGTACTCAGATCAATTTTACAGTATTATTTGGATTCGGAGGGTAGTAAATGGTTGAATTATGAGATCCATGGGTGTATGTCTTCCCATATTCTACATTTTCTGTCGCTCTCCCCTACTCCATCCATTGGTGGCGGTTGGTTTGGGGGATCGTCATTTTCTAGTGCTATGTAGGGGGTTTATAATATTTTGGTCATGATGGGATAGGGTGGGATTTCCTTTGGCCATCATGGATATAGATCTGAACTTCTATATGGTGGTAAGGTCTCCCCTAATCATCTCGGACACTCCTCCCCTACTACACACAAGTCTGCTTCTAGAGTCCGCAGGGGGTCCCATACTTGGATGCATGCTGGATCTAAGGTGACTATGTTGGGGGTGGATAAGTCCTTCAGTGAGGCAGTGCAAAGGAGAATTATTCTCAGTCCTATGGTTCCAACAAATAATATCCTTGTGTCTCCTTCGGGGAAGAGCTTCTTACATAATTAATTTTCTTTCAAGAATATGCCCCAATATGTAGATTCAGTGTTTTTTGGCCCACCTTTTCTACTCTCCACGAATGGATCTCAAACATCGTCTTCCCCTTATGGAAGACAGGTTAGACATTTACCCCCATGCTAAGGGTTTCTTTATTGTTGTGTTTAATTCCATTGCTGATAAAGATACCATAGTTAATGATATTTGGGCATGTCAATCCTACTACTTGGTCATTAAACCTTGGTACCCATCCTTTAATCAAACTACCGAGACAATTTCTTGCAAAATAGTGTTGATTAGATTACCTTACTTTTGGCTCTTATTCTGTGACCAAGCCTTTCTTATTTCCATTTAAAATACAGTGGGAAATATCTTGATCATAGATGATCAAACTAAGGAGTGTAATCACATAACCTATGCTCAAATAATTGTTAATATTGATACTTCTTAAAACCTACCTCCTATCATTGAACTAAAAGTTTAGCATAGATCCTGGTTCCAGCCTCTTAATTATGAAATATCTCCCTTTAGATGAAAAAATTGTTTTGTGTTGGGGAATATCACTGCAAATTATTAGACAAATAAGATCAAGAATGAGAAGAAAATTAAATCTTCTTGGTGGAAGAATTATGATCCTAGTCACCTATTTTTTCAACTAGATACTGATTTAGAGGATGCGTTTATACAAAATTATGAGCATGTTCTGGAGACTGTGAATTTCCCTCCTCCTAATCAGATAGGGAAAGCACTTCCCCTTTCTACTACTTTGGATATCATGTCCTCTCCTCTAGTGACTCAACTTAGTGTTGACAAGGAAAATTTAGAAATCATCATTTTGGTTTATAATGAAAATGTAAATCCAAACAATACTAATGTTTGGACTATTATGGGGAAGAAAAATAAAAATATGAGTGTAAATGATCCCCCTAAAATTCATTTGAAATCACATGGTAAGAATCCTCTAAGATGAGGTGTGTTTTTCTTTGTTTGTTTCTCTTAGCCGCTGGTAGAGGTTTCTTCATTGGATCTTCATTGTAATATCTTTCCTCCACTTGTAAGTATGTTTTTTTTGGTCCCCTCAAAACAAAAATAACTACCTAATATAAAAAATACTTGAAGGTGTCCAAATCAACAAGTATATATACATAGGTTATGCTAGTATAGCACATACTATTAGAATCAGTAGTCAAAAAAATACCCAAAGCATTTCCAATGGGTGTCATGATTTTTAGATCCCAAAATTGTAGCAAAAGTTGGGGAATTCTAACCCTGACATGATTGATTGAGAAGGTTTTCATGAATGTTTTGAAGGAGGGAAACTAGGGTTTCATCATAAAATGATGGGATTGACAAACCCAGAGGTTATTAGAAATGAAATTTCTATCACGTATTGAATTAAAAATAATAATGAAAATTCCCTTGACACATGATTAAATATAGAACTTACCTTCCAATTATGGAATCCAATGCTATGAGATCCAAAAGAAATGGACCGGTAAGCTTGGCCAAAAACCAATGAGTCTTTAGATTAGACCATGTTCATAGAATTAGGATTCTGACTCAATCACAACTTCTCTAAAGGTGACAGATGGAATAGGGCATGCATAAGCCATGGATTTCACTGGAATGCTAACTTTACCTGCCCCCTACTTCATAATATTAATTAATAGAAAATCTATACATTAATATTACATTTTTAAAAACAATACATTAAAATTATAATTTTGAAATACATAATTTAAATTTTCTTTATGAGTCTCATTATCTATGTTACTTTTATATAAATGAGTTCTTTTATTCTCCTACTCTTGATCCTCTCCCTATTTAAGGTTTTAAATATTCCTTCTGCTACTCTTTATTCTATCCACATTTACTCTTTTAAATATTCTAAATGGTCAATGAAGACGTAATAAAATATTGCAGAAGTCAAAGAAATCATATGTTTTTAAAATAAGATGAAATCCTTATAATTATTTTAATGAATGGTGGATTGATATATTATTAAATTAAAAAATATACTGAAAAATAATATGTATGTAGTTCCCTACCATGAAAGGCATATTTTAATGACAGATTTTGGATGAGGGCTATAAATAATTCAAAGGCATGAGTGTATCTTTCAAACTTAGGAAAAATGATAAATAAAATAAATTAGTTACTGCACTCTCCTTCCAAGAAAAAGTATCTAGCTTTGCATAGATCTCCTATGTATGTGAGAACACTAAATGTCAAAAAAATGAGAAGATGTTCTCTCTCAAGGTCAAAACAACCCCCACCAATATGTCAAATGCATCTCTAAATGGACACGCAAAGAATGCCTCTTTAACTCACTTCCTAAATTTAATTGATGTAACTCCTTGTTGTACAAGTTTTTTATACCAACCCTAAAACACTTCCAACACAAACTTCAACCATGTTTTTCTAAGTGGTTCTTGATGCTACTTTTGCAAATTTCTCTTTAGAGGTAGCTACTAAAAAACAATAGAATCCCTCTGAAACCACCTCGGCTTTATTACTAATGGTCTCTAAAAAATGAGATGTGAAACATCCAACCTCTTTTTTTTGAAACTCGGAATAACTTGGCTTAAGTTATTGTTGGGCAGTAGTTAAATTCAGCAAAGATGATATAGAAAAATACTCCCCGTTTGAGTGTCGTTTATCAATTTTGGATATCGTTTACTCGTTTTTATCTATTTAGTAGAGAATAATATAGTACTTCGAAACATTACATTTTTTTTTAACTCCCTTTTAAAGAACCCCTTTTGGAGGATACTTATCCTTAGTTGCTAAAGAAAAAACATCAAATTTAGCCAACTGGCTCCATAAACTTACATCCAGTTTGAGGTTCACTTATCAGTTTTGTAATCCGTCTTTTTCTCATAATTCACAACATAGTAGAGATTCAATTGAAGGTATTAAAATCCTATTTATGATGATAGGTGATTATTTTGTAGGCTTATTCCATGATCACTTGGATCAATTTGTGTAGTAGTGCAATATGAGGAGTGGACCCATGTTGACCCTCTAAAGTTTGTGCTAGGGATAAGACTATTATATTGGCTGATTACATGTAGATGGACTTAAAATCCATTGTTTAGAAACTGTAAATAGATGGTTAGCAAAATTCCAATGGCCATACTGGCATGATGTGAAATGTCCTTAACATTCCTTGTGAACAAAGAAAAAAAATCTATTGGAAACCATAATCTACTATGATATATATGTTCATACATGTTTGTTTCACGTAACACTTGATAAGATAATTTTTCACCGCTTCTCTTGTGCAAAAAAGAAATGTTTTCTCTCTACTCTCCCTTTCTCTCTCTTAAATATTAATTGAAATAATGCTCCGAAAATATGGAAATTAGTTATCTTACTTTTCTCTCCTTTAATATTTTTTGTTCATGACGATAGAATGTTAGAGGGAGGGTGGATCTATGCCAACAATTTTTGTTGACCCATGCTCACATGGTTTTGTAAGATGTAAGTAAGATGCTGAAATTTTGTGGTTGTAATTCATTTTCTATATTATTGTAACAAATACATGTTATTTGGAAGAAAAAAGAGAATATATATATTGCTACATTTATAGTAAAGTGTCGTTACACTATTTACTTTCAAAATGAATTTCTTTATCATGTAAGAAGTTTCAATAAAATATAATTACTCTTCGATATCAATTTTAAATAATTATGCTAATTTAACTAAATTCTCTTCTTGATTTAATTTGTACCAATGTTGTCAAACGTACATCATGTATGGTAGAAAGGAGTATTTCTATATGAATTAAAATGAAATTGTTAGCATTTTTGGGTGTTTAGAAAATGAACATGTGGTCATGGGTGTTAACCTAATTTCAAATTATGTATTTTTGAGGGGGTAAATGTATATTCTAGTTGGAAATGAATTTATCTTTACAATGTGCTTCGGTGTGAAAAGTAATAAATGATCCTCTTGTGTGTGTTGTATTAATTACCTTGGAATTGTAAGAAAGAAACCTAAATAAAAGGCCAAACTTAGAGTAAGTTTTTTTAATATTTACCCTTCTTATGTGACCACCTTCATGACATAGAAAATTGAGATTTTAGGATGAGCATAGTTCATTATACTCAATGACACGTCCTAGCTTAAGGGAAACAAGAGTCCAAATTTAGGGTACCAGAATAACATGTACACATCGACATTGTTGTAACACACCCATGTAAGAATGATAATGGTTGAAAACTATCTTAAGTATGTGGGTTTTCTCTTAGGAACTATTTTTTTTTTTGTGTGGATACTAATAAACTTATAATTTTTTGTTAGATCTACCTGCTAGTGATTTATTGGACCTAGAAAAACCTTATTAAGCTAAGAAAAAACTTAATACTATTACCATTTGTTTCCCATTTTATACTTGGCTCAAGCCTTGCAAGACCATGTCCATAACATAGGTATGTTTGTGTGGGGAAATGGATGCACTATGTGTACCCTCTCACATTGGGTGTGAGTACAATCGTTATCCCTAGGTATCATAATTCTAATCTCCTCTTGAATAAATTATCTGTCATGTGTGTGTTATCCTTGGTGCTCTAGCGGGTAGCCACATCCTTTTGAGTATTTTTGGTGTGTGTTTACCTCCAAATGATCTCATTGAGGAGATTCAAATGACTCGAGCATAACCTACATCGTAAGATACCTATGTATGATTTAATCTTGAGTTTATATAGACACAAAATCATGCACTTGGGTATATTTATAGGTCCTAATCACATACTACTATTCATATGATTCCTAAGAGAGAAAACTAGTAATTGATATGTCTTTGGCCTCTTTTCTATATTTATTATTTCGTATTTGGGCTTGCACTGCCCATAACCTAGTCTGATATTCATTAATTTATCTTTATAAGCTCTAGACACCAACCCCCAGCCGGGATGCTAACTCCTAGGTGCCCCCGACCTCTTTCAATATTACACTCCTCTTTTGGGCCTCTTTTATATTTTGGGCATCTTATTTTCCTATGGGATGGCCTTTTAGTTGTCAATTATGAAAATAAATCAACATAATCATATAAATAAAAATATATTTAACCACAATAAAGGAAAAAACACTTAGCATCTATTATCACCACTTAAGTTGCATGAAAATGCATTTTAAGAGCATCAAGGCATCCATCTAGCTATCATTAAAGGGACAAAGGACTGCATCTTTTGTATACACTTCATATGAGGAGAAGTTCATTTTTTCATCCACACATCTATATACATTGCTAAATCTAGTTATTTCTCATTATCAAGTGCATCTTACATAAGAGATTCCTATGGTATGATTTCTAAACACACATACAAGAAATACATAGAGTTTGAGATGACCTACAGTGATCAGTTGTAAGTTTACTTAGTCGGGTAACTGCAAAGGTCAGCCTGAATCTCCATTTGCATATTTTCTTTTTAGCATTTGATGTGTTTTGTGGATGTAAAGGATATCATTAATTTTGCAGGTTATAGGTGAATTATATGCACATAATGTGACATACATACATGAATAACAAAAAAGGTTAGCGAACACCTTGCGACACAAGAATATCTAGAGTTCGAGTTCTTTCTCAGTCATAAGAACCTACAAGATGTATCAAACACCAAGGCACCCTTGAACCTTTCCAAGAGCCCTAGCCCTGGCTCATTCGGTAGTTACAAAATTTCCTTAGTGCAGTTGCAAAAATCTCCTCCTCATATTTATCAATTTCCTAGTTCAGAATGCTTTGGAATTTATTATAAAATCAGTTAAGTCTTATATTCCCTCTCTTGCACCTAGGGTTTCAATTTTCATTTTCTTATTGCTTGTGTCAAATCTGTGCTTTAGCTTTTATTTATCATATGAGACTCTTTGATATTAGGGTTTTACAATTCAAAAGTTGACACAAGGATGACTATCCCACTTGGGATGGTGTTTATTTTTAATTGAACCGCCTCCTTCCCAAATAGTGTCTCCTTCTCATCACATTCCTCTCTCATAGGATCAAGTTCAATCAGTTGGTTAGAAAATTCATCTCTACAGCTTAAGAATTTGATGATATGGTAGTCATCATCAAATAATTTCCAATTTTGAAGGTTATTATGGATTGAGGGCCTAATGAGCATCTCAAATTCAAAAATTTAGTATGGTGATTTAATTTGGTTATCAAACTGAGAATCTAGGATTGTTGACCTATCAGTTGTTCTATTATGACTCCTTTCATGGTATTGAATGTTAAAGGAATTAAACTACTTAATCAAATCCCAAACTACATTCTTGTACTATTTCAACCTCTTACTTTTGGTTACATACAATCTTCTAAACTATTTCACAACTAACTCACATTCACCTATAATAATTAGGTCATTTATTCCATGCCTACAAGAAATTATTAGGTCAATTAAGAGTACCTCACATTCAAAAATATTGTTTGTGCACTCAAAACACAACTAGGAATAAAAATTGAAGGATCCTTGGCCAGGGGAGGCCAACCGAATTCTTGTTGCATTCCCCAAACTAGAGCATGCTCCGTAAAAAATATGGTCCAATAAACATAGGGGTTATCCATATAATTTTTGAAATCAAGGAATGTATCTTCAAAATAAGCACTACCAACAAAATTATTTAAATCCACATCAATATAAAACACCTCATATAATGGAGTCATAGGATCCTCAATCAGGTGTAAAAATTTTTCCTCCATGTGTAGTTTTAATAGTATTATTAACTTCACAACCATTGGCTAGGCCATGGTGTCAAACTTGAGGGTTTCCAAAATATTTCCAGGAGCTTTTTTTGTGTTGGTTTAATAACTGTGAACATTAAAAATACATTACGAACCACGTTCCTATGTTTATTCGGAACACTTTGGTTATTGTTTCACCATGGACGTATGATTTTCAAGTCTCTTAGAGTGTCAAACTTAAATTTCTAGTCTGGGTTGATTTCTCTAGTCTCCCTCTACTCCTTTAGAGATTTGTGGAAGAGTGGATCAAACCCATTTGCCATTTTTTTTCCATGTGCCAAAAATGTTTTATGCTGCTTGTCTACAACATTGGGTTTGTGTTGAAGTGGACTTAGCCAAGGACCTTAAGGACACTATTGATATTTAGGTGGGTGGCACCCATTTTTCTTAATGTGTCTTTATATTAACTTACAAAATACCTATTTTATATTTTATTCTATCTATCGCATGATTTTTGAATGCCCTTTAATTGATTTATCAGCCCCGTTTTCCCAAGAGAATAAAAATTCCAACCCTAAACCAGCCCCTTTTGTTGAAGAGGGTTATATAGAAGTCAAAATTAAGAAAAACCCCAAACCCTGGCCTCACGTATAGAATGCTATTGGGTGTTTTTCCTCAGCTCCAAACCCTTTTGATAAAAAATAGCCTATGGTTTCTCATCCTATGCATCATTCGTCACACGTGGCATCCTTAATTCATCTAAATCTGGTGAGATAAAAACCTCATACTAAGGTAATTATTTTATCTGCAAGAAATATGTCTGTGCACACACATTCTCATAGCCCCTCTCCTTTAGAGGATGATGATTATGATCTTCCACAAAACCATCCTTTCAAGATGAATGATTATGTACCTTTCTCCACAATAATTTTCTCTTCCATCTCAAAAAATCAAGTTGTCATGTTACGGGACCTCGAGGATGAGAAATTCATGAATCTTGATGGTTCTCAATGATTTTTTTCTCTTGGAATGTACATGGCCTTACTTAACTGACACATAAATACTTGGTTTGGGACAATTGTGAAAATTTTGGTCACATGCAATTTTTTGTGTCTTCAGGAGGTTAAGCCTACTGGATTTCTTCTCAAGTCAACAGCTTGTACTATTTGACCGGGTGTCATTTTTCATCATTCCAATCACAAGCCTAGGAAAAGGGGTGTTCTTACTCTGCTTTCTCTTTACTTGATAAAATTTATTATTTCTTGGGGCTCTAACCCATCTCATTGAGTTGTGTGGTCCCTTTTTGAATTACATTTTCATATTGTTGGTCTTGTTAATATTTATGCTTCCAATGATGTTGTTGAACAAGATCTTCTTTGGTGGTGAATGGATGACAAAGTACCTAATGCTCACTTGATCCTGTGTGGTGATTTTAACATCCTGGAGTCTGTGGAAGATAAATTAGGTCACCTTCCTATGTGATGGTGTGTTGGAGAGTATGAAGTGTGGTTCTACATGCACAATGAGATTGGAATTTTTTACCCTAATCCCCGCTTTAGACTTGCCTTTGATGTAACTTGGTTTACGTAGACCAACTTCAGACATGGTCAGGATAGGGTTTTCAAACGGATTGATCGATATTTCCTCCCAGAGAAACAATTGTTTTATTTCACCACCAATTTTGGCAAGCCAATTTTTGTATAGGAAGGAACTTTACTTTTCAGGCCTTGAAATTCAAGGTCTATCTTAGCACAACTCATCTTCATCATCTAGGAACTGTGGCACACATCCTATGTATCTGGAAATTGGTATAACACCACTTCGGTGTGCATGGGTGGATGTATTGATTATAGGAGGCCATTTTCAGAACCATAGCCTTCCTTCGTGATTATGGAAAATAGGCTACTTCATTCCAATGACGAACTCATAAAGCTTCCACTCAAGAGTATACCAGATTCTTTAGGGATCTTCATCGCTTTTCATTTAACATTAAACTTCAAATTGAGATGGAACTCTCGTGTGAAAAAATCGAGATGAAGGAGGTCTACTAAGCTCGTGGGGATAAAATAAGAGCTTGTCTCCATTGGCTCAAAATTTGTGATGGAGTGAAAAAAGACTTTTTTCCTCTCCTTTGGCCTCTTCATGCCTTCAATTCAATCTGGGCTATTCAAAATGTTTTAGGTCTTCTTACCAACCTTACGGATGTCCTACAGAATTTTCCACCACTACCATGGTGTTTTTTCTTGCTCAACCCTACACTCTAGAAATAAATAAAACCTTTTTGTAGTGCCTCGAGGTTGTTCCAAACAAAGTTTTTGAAGCCCAAAGTGTTTCTTATTATAATGCTCTTTATGTTGATGATCTTAAGGAATCAATAATGTAAATGAAGGCATACAAAGCTCCTGGCATTAATGGATTCCCATGTGATTTTTCTAGGTATTATGTGATACTATTGTCCCTGACCTCCATCATGTTTATTTTGAGGCAATGGAGACCAATTCCCTTGGTTCTCTAATAAATAAGGGAAATATTAAATTCATTCCTAATTCTAGGGAACCTAATCTCATTACGATTTGGAGACCGATTACGATTTTCAATGTGTCATACCATATCATCACTAATTCCCTAGCTTTGAGGATTTGTAACCTCTTTCATCTTATAGTTCGTAGTGAAAAAAATTTATTTATTAATATTAGATTCATGTTGGATAATATTATAGTTGTTTGGGTAGGCATGGAGTGGGCCAGAACCTCCAAGAAAAAGGTCCTCTTCATCAATATTGATTTCAAAAAATCTTATGACAGAATTGAATGGCCTTTTATCACAGCCATGTTTCAAGATCTCGAGTTTGGTCCAAAATTCATCTGATCTATTAATATGCTTTTCCAAGATGTTACTTTTAGGCTTACCATTAATGGAGTGCATTCTGAAATGTTTGAGCTTCACAAGTCTATTAGGAAAGGTTTCCCCCTAGCTCCGGCTCTCTATATTCTTTTTGTTGAGGGTTTTAGCTACATTCTTTCCAAATCTTCTTCTCAGGGGTTACTTAAATGTATCTCTCTCCCCAGTTCTGAACAAATCATTAATGAAAATTTTATTGATGATTTTTCTTTAACTTTGGAAGAGAAATAAGAAAATGTCACTAATTCCTTTTATTGTCTAAACATTTTTTGTTTAGCTTCAGGCTCTTCTATTCAATGGAAGAAGACTCAATGTTACAGACATTTTTTGGATCCCAGACCTCTATGGTTGGAGGGATTTTCTTAGCAATGGATTCAACCTGGGGTACAATTTAAATTCCTCGGCATCGCCTTTTCTTTTCATGTTACTCCTGCTACTATATGGTCATATATTATTCAGTAGGTTGAGCAAAAAAATACCTATTAGATTTACAAACCTCTCTCTCTTTCAGGTAAATTTCAGATCTGTTCAAAGGTGTTAGCTACTACACATGTTTATTATTATTTGAGGCTTATTATGCCAAACTAGAAAAAATAATTATAGATTTTATTTGGGAAAACACCAATGGGAATAAATATTTTCATAGAGTGGCTTGGGATATATGTTTCTCTTCTAAATATGTTGATGGTCTAGGGCTACTTGACATTCAGCTACAAGGTATTGCCCTTAGTTTCAAGTGGATCATTCAAGGCTTAGAAGGGTTTAAGACTTGTAAAATCCTACTTCACAACTATATCTTTCAAGGCACTCCCTTTGGAAAACAAGCCTAGAAAAATTTTGGGTTTCAAATACTATTGCTAACTCTGGTGCCTGTTAAAATTTGGGAAACTTTTGTTATATATAATATTTGGAAGGCATGGGAAGCGGTAAAACCCCACATAATATGGGTTGAGGATGGATTCAAAATTGGAATTTCTATCAACTTTCATTCCCTATGGTGGTCTTATGTTCTTAATTTTAATAGTTTTCCCTTTTTCATGGTGTCTTGGATTAAAAGTCCTCGATTTTTTAAGCATGGTATCAATTTGATAGGTGATGTGTTTTACAAAACCTCCTTTTCTTGGAAACCCTGGGTGCTTATTAAAGCTCAATTCAATCTCAACAATGGTGATAAATATTTTATTCAAGAAAATAATAAATCCATACCTGTTGAAGTGCTACACAAGGTGGGAGTATCTCCTCCTGCTCAATGGTGGTGCAACTGGCATGTGGCACAACTGGCACTGGCCTATAGTTACTCCCTTAATTTTTTACAAACCTTGACTATGTTATCAAATTTTGGCTCCTGCTCACATCCCTTATAAGAATTTGAATAACTATTAGAAGATTAAATCCCCCCACAAGGTCTAGAAACACAAGTTCAATCTTATTTGTAAGGATCATATTGAACCCAAATTTAACACTTGAAAAAACTATGAAACTCATATAAGTATTCTTAAAATGCTCAATGTCATTATAATACAAATTATAAATAATAAAAAAATTAACACGTGAACAAAGTCTTATAGGTATGTAGGTGATAATGCATCACATCAATGTTCCATACCATGTAACTTTTATTATAAAAAAAGGAAATCTTATCAAGCATAATGATCATGTAGTGAAGTTGAAAACTAATATGTACAAAGTTGAAAAACAAAAGAATATTTCATACCTTTAGCATCTTTATGTCCAAAGGAAAGGGGTAATGGATTAGCTCCTATGTCATTACATTCATATGCTAGTATGCTCTCTATGCTTAGTAATTGAAAAAGGTGGAATGAATTCATTTTCTTATGTAATTATCTTATCTGGTTAAAATAATATTAGTTAATTGATTAAATTGCAAATAGATGATTCTCATTGGTTATTGTACTTTCCCTTTAATAAACAATAATTCTTTTTTCTCTTTGGTTTCTACATTGTAGATAGTTTAAGTTAAAAACTAGGGATTTGATTCTATTCTTTGGTGGAATTATATCGAAATTCACATGAAGGAATGTATATAAATAATAATAATAATAATAATAATTTAAAAAAATCAGGGTGTTTTTATAGTATTCTACCAATGGGTTCTTACATTTTATTGTTTAAATTGAATAGGCAATAAAATTTACTACATCCATTGTTATCATGTAAACTCTAGTTTAATCCTTAGAATTTTTGGTCGTTTGGAGTTTACAATATCTGGTGTTGTGTAAGGACAATAATGCTTTGTGAAATGGTATGGAACATTGATGTGATGCATTACCACCTACATATAATTTTTTTTTTATGTGGATATCAGATGTCGTCTAGTATGGGGTTAGGAGGGATGATATGAATTGGTAGAAATGAGTTAATGTATAGTGAACATTGCAAAGTGGGAGTAAAAGCATAAGGGAAGTATTTTAGTCTTTTCCATGACTCAGTACGAGTGGATATGGTTCCTTTTTGGGGTTACCAAAGATTGACCTAGTGTTCAGGGTTACCAGGCATACCTCATATATGAGTTAAGATAAATCGGGAGTAACCCTTTGTAATCTAAGTATTATCTCCATAAGCAATTAATAATCAGTATTAATAAGAATGTAATTATTCTTTTCAAGTTCACCAACCTATATTACGTTATGATTGGTTAGGTCATATGATATAGGGATTTTTTTATATGGAACACTCTCTATCTTGGTATCAATTTTCATATCTACTATCCTCGTGAAGGGTAGGGCCACTCTCAGGATATGAGAGTTGTGTGGGGTAACCGAATTGGCTCCGTGGTTGGAGGAAAGAAACTATGATGATGCTCTCCCTCTCCTACTTCATTACTGCAACCTTGACATGATCTTCGGTGTTATCTCGATGGTAATCACATTGAGAATTATCCTTATGTTGTTCTGTATCAGGGTCTCTCAACAAAATAATGTATTCTTATTTGTAATCTATATTTGAAAAGAAAAAAGAAAATAAAATTGTGTTGAGCATAATGATCATGTAGTGTACTTGAAAACTAATATGTAAAAATATGAAAACACAATATCTTTCATACCATTGGTATCTTTATTTCCAAAAGAAATGGGTAATGAATTATCTCCTATGTCATTACGTTCATATGCTAGTAAGCTGTCTATGCTTCTTGAATTTAACAAGGTGAAATGCATTCATTTTCTTATGTAATTATCTTATCTGATTACAATAATATTTTTCAATTGATTAAATTGCAAATAGATAATGTCATTTGATTATTGTACTTTCCCTTCAATAAACTAGTATTAGTTTTTCCCTTTGGTTTCTACATCATACATAGTTTAAGTAAGATGTAACACACCAAAAATACCAACACAAGGACAACACAATGAAATACAGGATAACTTTTTTTTTGACTTACATAGCACATAACATGATGCAACCATTCGTCACCAAGGATACAACTAACACTGTGAACAACCTGATACAAGGATGGCCATAAAAGCAACACATAAACGTTCACACCTATCAAGGACAATTTATTTTTCTTTTTGACGAGACAACATGGAAGTCCAACCACATGACACACTCTCAGCTAGGGCAAGCCACAGTAAGAAATGGTTAGGGTTTATTTATTTTGGTAAGACACCCTTTAGCTCATGGCTTAAGTTTTCAAAAGGAATCAATATATGGTTCGCACAAATTCATCTCACCAACTGAGTTAATTTCTTATACACTGAAGATTAGTTCACTTAAAGTCTTATCCTACTTGCTAAATCTCATTATCTTCCAGAAAATGACCATTATTTTCCCTTAAGCTTGTTTAAGAGTTCATCCAAAAGGAGTAGTGTTCACTAGTTAGCTAGGGATATCAATTTATATATAAAAATAAATAAAAATTTACATCTCAAAGGATAGTTTCATTTTGATCACTCATGGAATTATTTGATTTCAAGTAGGTGACCTCTACATTTATTTGTTGAATATAAGATTATTATTTGTTTAGCTTCTTAAGGGTTAACCGACCCATTTTACTTTACTTATAAAATATTGTCACTAAGTCTTAGAAAGATTTAGCTTAACAATTTATTCTCAAGGTTAAAGTTTTACAATACTCATATCAATGTAAAGATTGAATGTCATTTCTCACAAGGATAATTTCAAGCTTAACTACACAGGAACAAGACACTTTATTTCCACCATTACCAAACAATACAAAGCAAGAGGTCATATCAACTCTCTTTACAAGCAATGTTACACAATTTTCAACACATTGGACATTTTTACAAGGAACTTCATAATGGTACTGAAGAAACTTTTACACTCTTTTCTTCTAGTCTACTCGCATAATCCATCTGCACAAATGTTAACTAGAGTCAGTTTGCTAGAACTGAGCATGTTAAGTCTATGCATTGAAATAATAAGCTAACATTTAACAATTGACATGAAAGGAATGTTCTACTTCATGAAAGGATCAAAGAACAAACCACTCATCTACTTTCCACATGAGGTAAGGATCTACACCAGCCAACAATGAGGAAGTCAAACATTCCAGCAAGCAGTATATCACAAAACAATGAAACAATCCAAGAACTCGTGGAATAGGAACGAAAGGTCAATAGTATAGAGAATTTTGATCATGCAACCGTATGGATTACGTGACTTAAATATAATATTCAAACCATCCATCATAAAACCTGGAGAGAAAAACTTGAGAGTCAAATACATACTAGTTACGATCAAGACGCGAAACAAAACATAGCTACCCAGTCCTTCCAGGAGGATGTTTCATATCAATAAAGGGATACATGACCCCGAAGGAAACATTCCATCGTTACAATCTAAACAAGAGGTCTACCACCTCTTCTTTCCAAGGTCTTTTAAAAGTAAAAAACGTGAACAACTAGGATTCTCTCTAATTTCTTTGGTTTGCAACTAGGATTCTCTCTACTTAGAACTTTCTATTGCTAAAGGTTGTATCCTGAATCCCATTGATCTACTTTCGGGCATTGAGGACAATCATGAAAGTTCCTTCTTTCCTTCCTAATGTCTGATACCAGAATAGATTAATGAAAAAAAACCACAAGCCGCAAGCCTTATTAGGAAACGAGTAATAAAAAAAATAGCTCACAAGTAAGCTACCCTCTAGGTCGGCAAGCATTACAACTTTTAAATGGAAAGCCTAAACAAACTTCATCCGTAATCTTCATAAATAGCATACATACTACCATCCAAGACAATATAGCACTTATGTGTAAAATGTTGTACAATATCAATTCATTCCAGTAGGACTCTCACTTATGCAACAAATTACATTCAATAGAAAGGAAATCAAGGAGTAGTGTTACAACTAATAAAACAAGAGCCACTCTAGCTAAGGACCCAGATTTCTATATTTTTGATATTCCTTATCAATGATGATAAAACACCGCAAAAGAAATATACATGCATTTGTGTTTTATCCAGCGGTAAGTCTACATTCAGTAGATCTGGAAGGTGATAACTATCTTGTCAGCACAAGCAAGGGAACAAGCCAAAGAGGAAAGAAGCATTCGAGTGGGGCAGCAGTACTAATGAAGGCAACCCCCTAAGGGAGCAAAAAGCACAGAAGCATCTACTATCGAGCAGAAATCAAACCAAAGCATTTATGAGCCTTCTATTGATTTGATATCGCTTAGGGTAGCCATACCCAAACATTTTGAAAGGTAAACATTTTATTTATTTATTTATTAATTTTTTTATAGCTTCCATGTTTCATAAGAATGTCTCTTTCCCATTTCAGATGATTTGATCCAAAAGAAACAAAAGCAATTACAACATTGTTCTTAGCCATATAATTATAACAAAGTAAAGATAACAACAATTTTCCTTAAGCAAACCAATTATGAAAGGAACAACGATTCAGGAGAAGGAACAGGAAAATAAGGAAACCAATGCAATCAAGGACAATCGATAGAATCAAACACAATATTCCATCATAAAGCGTCATTTCAGGTAGTAGATCATTTATTTCATGAAGTTGAAAAAGGAAAGCAAAATATTTCAGGGGCTAGTCTTAACATGCCTGGTTTAGAACGCCATCTCCATATGAAAAAGATTTTTCTCAAAGCCGATGCTTGCCCTTAACCCAAAGTGCTCTGCGAGCTCGTGCTAGCGCCACATTCACGCAGTGAAAAACAGCTACAAACCAACCCCATGATTTGAAGCTCGGACACGAGACATACTGATTACACCATGCTCCTGGCTCGGGTAGGCATCTACCGTGATGATCGATAAACCTTTTCCTTCATCAGATTTGGGGACAGCATCAAACATCTCGGTGCAAACATTACATCTGTAGCTTGTAAGGTGTGATAATTCCAACAACACCCTTTATGCCTGCCAACATATTGACTCGCAGAAGATGCTCATATAGTTGCAAGGCAAATTGTGCTTCATGAATATTCTGATATGAAACAGATCGGCCTCAAAAGATTGCAAAGTTGAACCCTGCCTACAGGAAACCAATCAACTAGCAAACCCCAAACCTGCGAAGGACCGTTGTCTCAAAGGTAGAGTGCTCAGCAATGCTGATGGAGGTCCTTGATTTGAGTCCTAGCCGATCCATGCCTTACAACATTATCATTAGCAAAATTCTAAGTAAAGTGATCTCCCTGAAATGAAGTAGTAAGATGGAACAATTGTCCTTAGTTCTCTGCACATCCTTCAGGATCCTACAAGGCTAGAAGTAGTCCCACTGCTAACTGAGTTACCATTTCTCTTGATCAAGCAAACCATCATGGGTTCTTTCCTTGGGCTGATATAGTACAGATCCACGCCTATGAGATTCTCTCCCATGAGTTACATCGTAAAACAAGTAAGGAAGCAATAGAGAATCTCATAAATAAATTTCATCAGGTCTGTTGGTAACACCCTCACTGTCACGAATCGGTTTTGGAAGAACAACTCAGTACAAGATCTGGATCTGAAAGAAAATATCCTGCTACCTTCATCTCCCAAGACATTTTCTCCAACATTGCATAGATCTCCTGTGCCCACGGGTGTGATCTGTCTCCTTGAAGGAGAGTCCCAAATTCGAGGGTGTAAATGATGCTGAACAGATAACAACAAGGTTGGACCACCTGCTTGTTGGAGCGCTCAACCCGGCTTCTACTACTGCACATGCCTGCTGCCTAGCTAATTAATGATGCAGGCAGTTGCTGTGGATCCCGAACAAGAACACACCATACAACACCCAATGAACATGGGGGTAACACTCCTACCTCCCTATCTTGTAGCTTCATCTACAACCACCATATCAAACCCATGGCTAGAACTAGGAACAATGGTGAACACGATCTTAGCCTCATTGCAAAACTTGTCTCAAGGTTTGATCGAGCTTCTTCTATGCTAGATCCGCCACCTGGACAGAGGTGACTTCCCAAAAAGAAAGGGCAAGACAGCCCAATCTAAAACTTTATCTCGTTCTTCTACTATAACTACGATATTTTGCAACACCTGATCATGGCTGTGGTCGCGTGCAACCAGAACAGAATGGACAGAACACCTAAAATGGTTAACCTGCCGACACGTTGTCCTTGCAACACTCTCACTGTCACTTCATCGATTTGAGAACATAAACTTGAAGGAAAAAAAAAACCCAAGTCTGAGGATGCAGTCGAACTGAACAGATAACAACATAGTGGACAACCTGCACATTGGAAGCGCTCAAGACAGCTTCTGCAACCGCTGCAAGATTTTGCAACAACTGAACATGATTGAGGTTGCGTGAATCTAGAACATCAGGATCAACACTGGTGGTGCCTTGGGATCACCCTGCAGCTCCCGGGATTAATTCTCTCTGGAAGCCACGGATTTTCTGGGATAAGTTTTGACTTCTCTGCCCTGTAGCTGCTGCAAAAAAAAATTCTAGATACTTCCTCACGGCACTCTCATAGCAAAAGTTCAGTTCTACACTCCACGATAGGTACAGGCATAGGCTAGAGGCGTGCTGGTCCTTGTTTAATGCATTTGGTGAGATGGTGACAGCCACTGAAGCGCCCCCTGCCAATCTGAACTGACTCTCACCCACCTGCCTTCAATTCTCTTAGAAAAAACTGCCCCATTCTTTCATTTGGTCAAGCAATTAATTACCTTCACCAAACTACTGTGCCTTGCCAAGAAAGCACATGATAATTTTAGATATATATTGTTCTCCACGTACAGACACCAAGTCAATGAAAACTATATCATTCTAATACCTGCAAGGAATGGGTAGAAGGAGCACGATCTTTTTGGCAGAACACAAGCTAACAATGTGGATGCATAGAATATAAAATGAGAACCATTTCCCTAAAAGCACAATTTCCTTTTCTCGATGTTGAACATCTAATCCCAACGCGTAGATCATAATCGATGACCATGAGATTCAAAAGAAGAACTTGGATAATTCTATCGACTCCAAAGGAAAATACACTGTACGAAGGTTCAAGCATTGACCAGAGGCCATAAGGAATATTTATAAAGGTGTTTGAATGGTTTGCTACCAAAAATTCCAATCAAACTTGAATATCTAAAATGTATAGATGCCCGAGTTAAGTAAAAAATGTTTTTTTTTTTTAATCCAACGAGGCACACAAGTCCCCTTTTCTAATCTAAACACTCAATGCAATCAGAGAAATAAAAATCTGTAATACAAGGTAAAAGGGCAAGAGCAGATTTATGTAAAGAATAATATTGTTATATTTATTCATATTAAACATACGAGTCTCATACTATAACGTTTGTATCTCCTAAAAATAAGGAGATTAGTTAACCAAAGCATAGTTGATATTCATTTAATGGTAAAGCTTTTTAGTTTGTATTTTTACACAAGGTGACCCATGAGAGATGTGGCTTAATAGGGGTTCAGACTAATGAAACTAACGTCTAAACTCATCAATGAATGCTATCACAATTTTATTGGGGCAATGGATAACATGCATTCTATCATAAGTGTGAACAGTGAAGATAAGAGTTATGTGGATAGGAAAAAAAATATAGAATTATATGAAAGAGGTTTAACTCAAAATAAAAATTATGACTCTTTTAGAGATAGTATGTGTGAAGGTGATTCAAAAGAAAAGAACCTGAAATCAAGACCTAATTTTAACACATGATGTAGCTTAATAGGGGTTTAGACTAATGAAACTAACGTCTGAACTCATCAACCCTTGTCGATGGGTTAAAGTCCTTGGCTTGACAACGAATAGGAGCAGGATGGAAATGGCTTCGAGGAAAGTTACTAGCCCAATCAACCTTCGAAAAGGGTTTACCACCAAACGGGGCATTACATAAGAACTATCGATTTGATTCTCATCTTTGGTGGAATTATATGGAAATTCACATGAAGGAATGTATATAAATAATAATAATAATAATAATCAAGGATTTTTTCTAGTATTCTACCAAGGGATTCTTACAAAAGAACATTTTTCTTACTTTGGACAACCGTCCAGTGTTCCCTTTAATCTTCAATAGCTAGTTCAGGGTCAAAAGGTAGAAATAATTTTAAAGAGTTAATTGGCCTAAAATTATTCAAACAAGGAGAGATAGAGGAACTATCCTTAAAAACCCTATGCAAGATTAATGGTTCCAAGAACTCAGGGGGGGTCTCTTCTAGAATAGGGGTGTTGGAAACCCTAGAGAGGATATTTATAGAAGAAGGATGGTTCCAAAATAGAATATGAAGGGGTGAAAACAATGAGTATTTCAACCAAGATGGTTTAGTGTCAATGTGCTTAGCATGCACAAAGTCTGTAATCGCGTTTCTAGTTTCAAAACATCTACAGAAATGAAAAGGAACACCTTTATAATCAAGCCATTGAACCTAGGTTCTACTAGTAGTGCTATTTATCAACAATGGTATTTATAAATATTCTAATTGTAGAAAAATGTGATTTGTAAACAATGGATGGATAGCTTCCATAAAATACAATATAGATGTTCCATAACTTTGTAAATAACTATATTCTTACAAGTTCATTGTGAAAAAATCACATTTTTTTCATAGTATGAAAAACAGTAGACTTTCAAAGCTAGAAATTTAGATAGTCCAAAGAAAAGAAAAATTACATACTATGTCATTATTCTAAATTTGTCCATTATTTATAAAGTTCAAGCAAAATTTGTAAAAAGTATATAATACCGAGTTTTTTTTGTTGTATTTCAAATTCTAATTGTAGATATTCTACACTATTAAAATTAATATCAATAATAAAGAGCCCATTAAAAATATTATTAGTTGATTGTCAAGGAAACTATATCATTCAAATTACAAAAAATTCACAAAAATAATTAATTTCAATTATAATTTAATGTACTTCCGGAGATTGTTGTATAATTTAGTAATATATGAAAAATAATTCTTATTTTTCAATAAGCAAAAATCTAAAATTAAATAGTGGAAAAACCATATTAAATATATAAATCTTCAATTATACAATGACGGTGTGAATAATTCACATTAAAAAATAAAATTTCATTAAAATTAATTATAAGAAAATATAAAATTCAGAATCAACTCTCTAGGACTGCAATTGCTGACTAATTAACTCTTGATTAGTAACTGTGGATTAATAAGACACGTCATATAAGAAATTTTGAAAACGAAATCATAAATGAGTTGGCATAATTGAAAATATCTTGTCTAATTAGTGATTGAAGGGTAAGAGAAGAATTTTGAGCCCTTGATAATGATATAAAATCCTACGGTAGAGAGTATTTCAAAATATAGTTTGTGCATATGTTTTTGTATGCAGCATTTTGAAAATCTATTTCCTAATTTCAAAGAAGTGTTAAATGAGGACACACACTTTCGTTACAGGTACATGATGATGGTAGAGCTGAAAGAATTGCTCCCTTTCAAGTAAATGTTGTGAAATTTATAGAGAATGAAATGGAAAAAAAATTGTGCTCTATGCAAAGATACGAATGAAAAACAAAATTGAAATCTTTTAGTAACTGAATATCGAAACATTGCAGAGGAAGTTTTATAGCAAATCTATGTAATGGATCATTGTTCTTTTTTTTTTTTTTGGATGCATTCATATATGTTTTGATTAATTTGTTAAATATTATATTTTGATAAATATATAGTTAACAAAAAACTTTTTTCAATAAGTAGTGCATTCATTTGGGTACTAGATTACATAAATTTTCGGTATTTCTGCTCATGTTTCGGAAGAATCATTTAACAGATTTACAAATTACATATATCACATACATTAGAATAATGGTGATTTCATGAAATATATTTAACACTATCAAACAGATTTAAACAATGATGGTAAAGAGTTTTGCAAAAAAGAAACTCTAGGACATGTTTTGACTTTTTTTTTAAAATTTACCATTTGTATTTGTAATGCCCCATATATATAAAGATTTTCCTTTTTTTTTAAAACAAAAAAACAAAAAAAAAAACAAACAAAAAAAAAAAACTAAATTTAAACTAATCCTTGATTCCTTTTTCCCCCATTTATCTAGCCTAGGCTTTGGATGCGTTGAGGGATGGAGATGTGGACTCCTATGGATATTGTTTGTTCGCTGTTTAGTTGAGAGTAGGATTGTTTGAGCAGGGCATGGACGTTCTCCAATGCTTTTGAAAAAGATATTTTCGTTGCTTGTTGTATCTGCTAGTGTCCTGGGCACATAATTGTCTTAAGACGGATTTTACTCCTGATACTGGATGCTCAGCGAAGTGTTCAGATGGTTTGGGCAAAACTTGAAAGAACTTTGGTCTTTTGGACAGCAATGATTGTTGGTTGTGGACAATTGGGTGGGTTGAGACACCCATACTGTTTGACAAAAAAAGAATCCTCCTCAATTGCTTGGTCTCGCGGATCGTGAATGTGGACTGCTTAGAACTGGTGCACCCGGATTCCAGTACCTACGGTTCTTATGCTGACCCGTGCGGAGTTTGTACGACTTGTTGAAGCTGGAGAAACAGGCAAGATATTTCTACACCTTTCTACTGCTATTATATTTACAATTATTGCGAAATCGAACCACTTTTCCTTGCATTGTTTTGTCAATTGGATGTCGTGATGAGAGATTTCCCTTTCTGCTTGTTTCTCCTCGTTTTAGCTTTTATTGTTGATAGTATGTGGGACAAAAGGATGCGTGTGCCCTCTCCTCTGAATGTTATGTTCCCTTACTCGAATGATAGAACCTCATCTGTTTATTTATGTATTAATTCTTCTCTGCGATTGAGTTGCAAGTTGTTATGTTGATTATCTAGTATTTTCGATATCATGGAAGTAAGTTATGATAACTGTGAAGCTCCTCCCTAGCACCCAAGTTGTCTTTTGACGTTTTGTTAGCTCCTTCGCAAGTCCCTTTGATAACCTTTTGGCATCGAGAAGGAAAGGTTGTCAGAATGTGTGATCAATGCTTGGGGCTATCCAGCTTGAGTTTCGGTAGTAAACTTTTAGAATGAAAACATTTGTGTGCGATGTGTTTTCCTGATCACGTGTTTAGACTCTTATCTTACCTTTCATCGCGTTTCTAGGCTTGCAAGGCCATTCTCAAGGAGTACCTTGACCATCCCTATCAACTTGAATCATAACTAGCTTTTCGAATCAACTAAGCTCGAGGTTTCCTTGTGCGAATCCAGTACCTCGTTGACACTAGATTAGTTTTGGACCAATAACCCTCTGTGAATTTATTTCTGATGGTGCTCTTCTTGTTTTCCTAACTGGCATTGTTTTCTCCCTTGTAACGTTAACGCTATTAATTAATATTGGTCAGTTTTTATGCATGTAATTACTGTAATAGTTTGTGATGGAGATTTCCTTAAATGAGATTGACCTTCGGGAAAACTCAGCTTTCGTGTGATAATCTTATGAATTCATAGCGGAAGGCTTTGTTTTGATAAAGTCACTTAGAAATTAAGTTTGTATCTATTTGTGCGACGGTTGACGGCGTTACCAAGGGTTGCCGTAAAATTTGGTTGTTTTGGGAAATGGGTAATTTATTTAAAATTAACCAAACATTAGTATTGTAGTGGAGGTTTGCAAATCCTTAGTGTTATAAAATTTGTGGATGACATTATTGTATACCCTTGTGTGACGGAACCCCCTTCTTCTCTCGCATGCTTGCTACTCTCCTGTAATAATTTGACCCTTCCTGGATGATTGGTAAATCTATTTGTAGTTAATGGTCAAAAATATTATACTATGCCTTCGCTTCGAAACTTATATTGTGTGTAAACTCTATTTGATTTCCGATTTGAAACTCATTTGTACATGACTTTTTGTGCTAAATTTTGAAACCCGTGTTTCCCCTATCTTGGGCCGATCAACTTTTGTTCTTTTAGAAATGTATTATTTTAGCCTATGCGTTGGTACCTTTGATAAAATTCTAGATGGTTGGTCTATTTATATCAAATCTAAATCTTGTAATCATTGTTATTTACTTACTTGATGGGAATTTTGTTCTTTTCTAGATTGTTTATATCTCCTTATAGGGCCAAGGGCCATTCTCATACGATTAAATTACTTTCGGTGTTTTTCTCCTAACTGAAGTACAAGGTTTTCCCCTTCTTGATTGGCATGATGAAGACTTTAATATGACTTGATGTGTTAGTAGTGTTTAGAGGTTTGAACCAATTCTTGTAATAAAGTGTTTCCTTTTTGTGATATTGTTAGATAATAGTTATGGTGGTTTTGCGTAGCCTTATCTTGCTCAGTTCTCGTGGACTGACTCTTGTAGAAAATTTGTTGCAGATGGCTTACGTGGTTAGATGATGGAAAGACTTGTAGATTATTTCATCAATCTTGGTTATGATGTTCCTTTGTACGAATGTGTATTATGTTATAAAATTTGGAAAGGACCTTTGGACATTTTAGAAGAAGGGTCAGTGCCTAGTAAATGTATTGTAGAGTATTGTTGTTGTAACTGTTGAAACTATGGCTTGTTTGGTTATCATGTGAAAGATGAAATTTGATTACCGCTTGGCTATGGGATATTCTAGTGAACTTTAACCCTTAGTATAGTAGCGGGGCATGTCCCATGTTATTACTCTCTTGCTCCCTAGTCATGGTTCAATAGAGATGATATGTCCCTTTGATTTGTACATCATGTTGGAATGAATTGATATAACCTTGTTTTGTTTTCGCAAACGAGTATTGTTAAACTTTGCTCTTGAGTTAAAATGTTGAGTTGTAAATCCTCCTAAGGCTTAGTAGCAATGAGTTTGCAAGCACTATGAAGTGAGGTGGATAGTCCTTATTAAAATTAAACTAATAAACATTATCCTTTCTATGGTGAAACTTTAAATGATCTCTTGGTGAAATCAATGGTTAGATTTTAGAAGATGATAGGATTTAATAAGTAGGAGGGAAATTGATTATTTAAACCTTAATCTCTCTCTATCATTTGAAATGTTCTCCTTTGTCAAACTTAATGAAGTAAAGTCTAGATGGAACATTTAACCAATCTTGATAAACTCTTAACCACAATAAAAGACTGATAGTAAACAATGTGACCCTGTAGCTAAATTCTGTTGTCCTGTTCTGTTAACCCTTGCCTTGATTCATGGTGATATTTCTTAAGCAATGTCAAAGTTTAATCCTTAAACAAGAAGGCTATTGTTATGAACCTTAAGCAGTACTTTTCACTCCATCGGAACTTATGCCTTCACCTGTGCAACAGAGGTGTGGAACATGTGTTAGTGGTTTGAATAAGATTAATTAACCTTGTAAGAAACAGAAAATGTTCTAAAATCAAATGAATAAGAAAGATTTGGACATCAAATTGATGATCCCAGTTTAGAAAGCTTGGCCTTAAGTTATTTAGCCAACTGTTGAAAAGAAAGAAGTTCTCCCTTGTGAAAAGAATTGTGTGAATCGTTACATGAAATTGTATAAGAACGTAAGTTAAGAATTAAGAGACACTTTAGCAAACAAGAAAATTTAACAAGAAATTCCTCATGGGATGCCCTAACTATAAGTGTGTTTTGTGGTTGGACTCCAATGTTGTTCTGTCAAGAAGAGAAAAGTACATTTTCCTTGATAGGTGTGAATGTTCACGTGCTGACCTTGTGGTCTCCCCCGTAAGAAGTGGTTCCTGGTGTTGGTTGTAACCTTGTGACGACATGTTGTGTCGTGTTGTGTCAAAGAAAGTCAAAAAAAAAAGTTATTCTGTATTTCACTGTGTTGTCCTTGTGTTGGTATTTTTGGTGTGCTACAGTATTTTTATTTTCTTGTGTATTTACAGATTTCAATAATAAATAAATTTCGTCCATATTATTATTTTCTAAAATTATTCTGGCTTTTGTGATGTTTTTATTTTCTATTTTAGAAGTATAAAAATACATTCCTTCTTTCTACCAAGTTTATGGATTTTCTAAGAATTAGGCACCACATAATGAATCTTTCTTTTGTTTTTGGAGACCATAGCATTTTTTTTATAATTATGTCAATTTTTTTAGGAAGTGCTTCTTAATGCCCATAAGTTGGACACACTAATACAACAGTAAAAATACCAGAATAATTTTTTTTTACTTACAATGCTTGATACATGACAACACAAGGGATTGCTTACGAAAACACATAACACATGAGACACTTGCAAAAACATTATCCCACATAGATAACATAAAAAAATACATGATGCACATCCAAGCCACCTTTCCCCAAATGACAAGGCACAACATAAAAATTAAACTACAATATAACTCCCGTATAGGATCCATCCATGACACAACAATTTCCCGGTTTACATATTTATTACCTTCATATTTAATTATTGACCTTAATTATTTGAAAATAACTTATCATGCAGTCCTTCATTCATCTTTAAGCTACACTATGCTATGTTTATTTTACTTGACATTTCACTTGTAATGATTCCCTCTAAATTTTTTAGTTTCCCTTATCACAATAGAAAGATGCATCATGGTTGTTGATAGGAACATATGTTCCCAAATGGGGCTACTGGTGTTTTTTCTAAGGATTTTTTTTCTAAGTTGCATGTTCGTTTGGTTTTTCAATTTATCTTATATGCAACTAGGAAGGTTCACATGGAACAAAGGAAGTTTATTAGTTCAAAGGTAAATAGATTACATATTCCTTTCACGATAACATTTAATCGCTAGGGTTACTCTATTTTGTTTTGACTTATTATGACTAGCTATATATTCTAACTACTTCCCTTAGATGCTTAGTTTACATTGATCATGATACGCAATAGAGGATTTTCCTCGATTAAAGGGGTCAATCCTCAAATTTCATTTTTCTAAAAATTTTAATCATTTAACAATATTGATTAAACCATGTTGATGGGTGTAGTGATTATGTTCATCCGTTACGAATCTCAAATTTCCCCATTTACTAGGTTAAAAGATCACTAAGGACACATTACTTTACTTTTATTTGCTATAAAGTCATCTTAGTCATCTTATAATGTTGACATCATACAAAAGTAAGTGACATTGAAAAATAGTTTCCAAAGTCTCCTCTCATGTTTTTGTAACCCTTACATCATTACGTGTACTTCATAGTGACTTCTGGTTACAAAAACTAAGGTGCATATATTTTTTGTCCTTTACTGAGTCACGACGGATCCTAAGGGGTACGATTTCACTTCTAAACCAAGCTTGGATTATTACTAGGAAATTTAAGAATTAGATGTGTATTAGAAGGTGATATGCAATTATAATTTTATGCACCCTATGATCTTCTAGCATCTACCCTTGTCACTGGAAAAAACACATTAGTGTGTGGGATTCATCCTAATTCCTATAAGAGGTCCACATTCGACTAATTTCAATTGAAACTGAAAAGGGACCTACACCATACTAGATGGATAACTATAGAAAATGATTATACTTACCCCACAACTTATACATAACTAGAACACTCATGTCATGATAATACCCCTATTTTTTAGGAGAAAGGAATTCAAACCTGTGGATTTCATACATAGGTATCTTACAATGTGGGATCCACTTTCATAAGTACACAACATGTTTAATGCTAAGTCTATGGGATGAATCATGAGTTTTAATTTACATTAGGTTTGACAGCTTGTTAGGACCAAGTTTACAAGTTTATACTAGATGCAATAATTACAAAGTGAAACACAAGGGCACAACCCATCATCATGAGGTTCTATCGAAGCACGACACCTGAGAGAAGAGCTAATAGTTGGTAAGCACTAGCACCCATACTTAGGATGGTCAATGTCTGAGTGGGTATCACTCAATATGGAGAAATATCAAGTTTTTATCAATTGTTTAGTGTCAAATCTCACCTTCTAATCATGCAATAATCAAGGGAAGATGCAAAATGTAAGGGTTTAGAGAAAAATTCCATTTTATTTTATATAGAGATACTTATTTCTACCTTACTTGATGTAGGTTTCACAACATAGATATAAATGAAGTCAATAACAACATTAAGTAATATTTGGATAAATCTTAAAACTTGATAAAAAAGAACAATTACAAGTTTATTTATTCTCCATATACGACAAGGACAATATTTTATTTGAAAGGAATATAAGGATGAAACTTTGCTATAAACATAGAAATACATTTGTTTTTTTTATCATATATAAATTACAAAAATACACAAATTAATTACAACCACACCATTTCTCCATCTTATTGCACCATGCAAAACTATGTAGCCATGGATCATCGAAAAATCATTACCTCAGCATCCACCTAAATCTAGTATAATTATCGTCTTTAGTTTTCCATTCACATAATATTAATAATGCACAAAAAACAAGAGAGGGTTAGGTACATATATTCGTTTCATTTCATTGTATTTCCTATCTAAGGGAGGAGAGAGAAAGAGATAGGGAAGAGAGAGAAACACTATTTTTCCAAAATTCACATTTCACACAACAAGCCACAAGAGAGAGTTTCAAACAACTATTTCTAAGTTTCAAAAAGTTTTCACGATAGTTTATTGTCTTGACTAGGATCTTGTTGCCTTATTTTACATTTTTCTAATAGCTGCAAAAATGTTTAAATTTCTCTTACAAGTTGAGGAACCACGTTCGAAAAATGTAATTTGATGGGCTGGTATGCACAACTGTTAAGTTCTTTCATGTACTTATATATATCAAGAAATTACATGAACTTATGCAATTCAGAACTGGAAAATGGTTTATAATTTGCGACTAGTTTATTGAGGCCATTGGCTGCAAGTGATCAAGTTGCAAATCAACCAAGTTTCGGAACGAGGGCTTGGAAACCATGTCCAAAATTTACTTTTGACAGATGAAAGCAAAACAGAAATTTTCCTACATGCTACACTATTTATGGAGAATTCAAAAGAATTAACATAACTGAGAACTGACGAACAAGTTATAAACAACGATAAGCTTTCTGGGGCCATCGGTCATAATTGGTCTTGTGTGACCTACTCAAACTACGACTGGCGTCCTACAAAACCCCTTTTCCAAACTAGCTAGAAATGTGATTTCCACAAACTAAAAGTTGTAAGAAATTGTCTAGTATAACTACTAATGGTTTACGAAGATAGAAAAGTGTTCCTTCGCTCAAGGTCCAAATGGAAGCCTGAGAAAAGAAAACTAACTTTTCACTTTTAACAGCTCCCTAAAATTTCAAAATGGGGTAACATGGCTCCTAGAGGGGTGGCGAAGAGAGCACAAACAGTCAATCGAGGTTGATTTAGTGCTTAATGTGACTCTCCACATAACAAAGAACACATATGACACCTAACATCTATTTTATGGGGTTCAAAATGATGATTTGCAAGTATCTTCATGTGGTGTATTTCTGACTCTACAAGCAAATGAAAAAGGTTTTTTTAGTTGACGAATCATCTAACTCCCACACTACTACAAGGGGGGTGTTTTGAGAAAATAATAGAGACAATGTTTGACCAAATTGTCTCAAATAGAGACGATAAAAAAATTGTATATTATCTATATTATTGTCTCAAAGTAGGTGTCTCTAATATTGTCTCTAAATGTTGTCTTTTCAGAGACAATATAGATTGATGGATATTTTGTCTCTTGAGAGAAAATATCATTATTGTCTCTCTAGAGACAATATCATTCTTGTCTCCCTAAAGACAATATAGAATACTAATTTTTTGTCTCTTTAAAGACAATACTAATTTCAATTTATGTTCTCTCTAGAGACGATACAAATTTAAAGAATGAAAAATTTGATTTTCAAGAATAAATTATAACCAAATATCATATAGTGTAATCAATGGCTACATATCATCTATGATGTTAAATTAAAAACAATTTTATTTGAATCTTGTGCCCAACAAATGGGTCCACAAATATTTTATTAATATCAAATAAGATAAAATAAAAAAGGGTACCTATATGTCGTTAACCCTTGATATACAATATTAACAAATCTTTCGTGATCCATCTTCTTCTCTAGTGTAAATTTGAGGTTCTTTTTCTCAATTTTTATTTTGAAATACCTAGGTTTCATTATTCTAGATCCCAGAACTATATCATTTGACAAGTGATGTTTTCTGCCCTCCTTAGACATGAGAAAATTCAAAACAATGAACAAAAAAAAACAACAAAAAAATCAACATAGTGTAAAGTAACTAATCATGGTAACACATAAAATTTGAACCCCATGTTTCTCAAGATGTGTAGAAAGCACCAGCAAGGTACCAATAACTATAGTTTTCAGAGGAGCAACTGCTGAAATCCGAAAGAGCTTAGGGTCTCTCTTACATATTTACTCCGAACATACTCTTCTTATCACACTATTGGCCACACAATACAGAACATCCATCATAATAAAATTAAAGTTGAAACAGTCTTTCAAATTTAATGGTGAAACCAACATGGATACAAAAAACCTTAAACCATTATCTATGTTAGGTCATATTTTTGAGTCAGCTTCCCCCACAACCATTAATTTATAGATTAAAATTAAATTATAGGAAACTGAAACAATTTCTTTTCCTTTCAACAATTCTTAAGAAAGATAAGAGTTAGATTTTGATCCATTGCTTTCAAAGCTTCAGAAAAAAACATTAATAACAACAAAAAAGGTAAAATAAACTAGGATTTAAATAAATCTCAAAAAAGGAGGTATCTAAATCCATTGCATTTAAAACATCATAAGATTAATGCCCATTAGATTTAAACATGCTGTCATGAAAACAATTCAGAATTAAGAGTAGCATCCAATAACTTCATTCAAAATTAAAAATTAAACAAGACAAAATAAAGGTACAAACAAAAACTGTAGTACACGCTTGATCTCAAAAAAGAGAAGAAATGAGTTCATTTCCTATAAGATATATTTTCATCCATGGCCTTTAAAAAAATCTCAATGCAACTCAAAGCAAGTACAACCAAAAAACTTAACAATACAAAAAAAATGATACATTGTTAGAATGATACCCTTTAGATTTTCATCCTCCTTAGAAATTTTCCACACTTTACCAAAAACAAAAAATTATTGTATCTAATATCTATCAAGAATAAGAAATTATAAAGAGTGCAAGGGAGTGATCACATTGCCTTCAAAACACAAAAATTAAAAAGAATATGGCCAAACATGCTCGAAGATTGAGAAAAAACCCATACAAAACATTTAGACGGAATAAAAATATGGATTTAGAGAGAGTAGGGAACTGACATTGTTGCATGTACCAGCTTCAACATTGCAAATAGGAAATTCCTTGGGGTAGCAACTGTAGTGATCATCGTAGCAGGTGGCTGAATCTAGAGGGGAGCAGCCCCATGCATAGCAGGAGGAATCAAAGTCAAAGAAACAACAACAATTATTGCTCTCTAGGTAGGAATAAGAATTATCACACATGTTAGGGGGCTTAACAGGGGAGGGGTGAGAAGGACCTAGGTTTGGAGGGTTGGAACCCTTCTATGTGGGGTAAGATTCCTCCATGGAAATTCTACACATACCAGTGTTGGTTTTTATGTATCTCTAAAGTCTGATTTATCCCTTCTACCCCCCCAGGAATTATTGACAATCTAGTAGTTAATACCATTATCTGAACCATAGCCAACCAAATTTACAACATGGACTAGCCAAGTCCCACATGTGATTTTGAACACACCCTATCAATAAGTAACAAAGGCACTCTCAGTCTCTCAAATATGCTTTTCATCATCATGTAAAATAATCATATAGAAAAGGGAGACAATGATAGCCATCCTTGTAAAATGCAGTGAATGTGCAGAAATTAAGCTCCCTGGAAATATTTAATATTCAAAGCTATGTATTCCAATAATTGAAGGTATTAGCTATTCCTTAGGTACATAATTATTTGAAAAAAAACAAGGATTTACATGCACATCTATCTCAAACTTCATTTTGCATTTTAAAGTAGGCATGCTTTAAATACCATTAACTAAAAATATCTTCCACGTAAACAGGAAATTCGAATGAGAAATATCTTCTTTAATTTAGTCTACATTTTTATTATAAGAGGGGATAGTTCGTCAAACTTAAAAGAAATCCATTCGGATAAGCTATTTCTCAACAACTTTAGATAGAGAGGGAAACTATTAGTATGTAGCTAATGCTTGAGGGTTTTATAGCATCTTGACAGAAGAGGATGGATTGATAGTAGTAGTATCAATTATCACTCAACTGTTGTTTTCAATTTGACAAACATGCAGAAAATTGAAAGCATCTTAGACACTCAACCATGGCTTCTATAAGTCATATGTTATGGCAGTGATTTCAACTCCGTTGGATGAGTAAAATTCCTCAACAAAGAACTCTCCAGCCTTTCAAAAAATAACCAAATTAACAGATACAATGATATGAACAAATGACTCACAAAATCATAGAACTAGAATGTCCTCTCTCACTGGCTTCAATGGACACACTAATAGGTTGATTGGCAGTAGCTTTCTTCAGTGAACCCTCATCATTGGTAGACACATATTCATAACTATCAATGGTCACCACATAGGCATTTTTCTACAGATATATTTAGTGAGCTACTTCACTCATCTTTGGAGAGAAATTTGGCAAGGAAACATAGATCTCAAATAAGATCATCATAGTTTAGATTATCTTTACCAATTTCATTCTCAAATACTCAAAGCACATTATATCTGTAAACATATTTCCATAAAGGGTTGTAAATATTGACCAATGATTTCCAAAGGTATTTAGCTTGATAGGATATTTTTTGATACGTTTCTTGAGTGTTTTTATTCTGATATTTCGAGTAAGCTATCTCACTCACCTAAGAAACTTGGTGAGGATTTATAGATCTCAAATTATATTGTGGGATATTATATTCCCTTTGCCAATTTTTGTCTCACAAAATCAAAGACAAAACATATTATATCTATAAACAAACCCCCTACATAAAGGTTTGTGATTATCAACCAAATTTTTCTATAGGAATTGATCTTGATAGGAGATTTTGGATATTCTACACAAGTTTTATGAGTGAGCTACCTCACCCATATTCATAGACAAATTTGGGTTCATGGTCCTGTCATCACCAATCCGGCACTATGATAATTCTTCACCGGTAACTCCTCGTGCTATGATTATTAACTAATGCAAAAATTTTAGTTTGGTGGATATAATATTGAAACACAACAACAAACATAACACAAGAATACCATAGACTATGATAAGAAGGAATGATGATAAATCTGAAATATTAGAGTAAATTATAATATTAACATGAAATTGTTACAATCTCACCCATGAGGTACTTCAAGTGTTATTGACTTCACTTGCCTTCCACCAATACTATTTGAGAAACTTCACAATTACACCTCTTAATGGCTTCTTTAACACACCTTCAAAATGATGGCTTATTTTACACACTTACTCATACAATATTTCTCACTACTTCCTTCTATGCTAAATGAGGGGGGGTGGCCTCTTTATTTATAGAACTTCCAGGCTTATCCATCTTATCCCTAAGATAGGATAAGAAATCCACTCTGACGAATCATATTCCATACCTTAACTCTTATCTGTACATGTAAGATTATCTTTTAAGATAAGATAAACCTTATCATTTCACATGGGTTCCACATTTTTAGACTTTTTACAAATAAAATACACAAAATATTTATGACCTCACTCCTTTTCCTTATTACCAATATAATATTTTTAATTCCTAATCATGTAGACCATACTTCTCTACTTACCCCAACTTTGACATTTTAACATTACCGGACCACTTACGACAAATATTTACTTTTTACCACAACATTCCTATTGTATTTTTGAGTATTACCATACTATACATTATTGGTGGTGTTGTACTGGCAGCGCCATTATCTTCTATCAGACGCTACTACTAATTACACTTAACCACATCCTATTCCTAATACATACATTAATGAAATAGAAATTATGGAGGAAAATTTTAGTGTCAACAGTCCAAACATGAAACAATTGAGTTCACCAATTCTTCTTGGTATCTCTACAAGATATTTCATTTGTAATTAGTTAACAACATTATCTGAAAACTATTTATCTCAAACTTATTAAAAAAACCATGTCACTGATATGAAAAGATGCTTCATAGATTTCACAACCAAGCCAATATATTGGTAAAAATAACAACATGCCTTTCTTGAAAGAAAGCAAAACAATACTACAATTTCCTATTAATGTGACAAAATGTTCAAGTCCTTGATCTCTTTCCTGCAACATGATAAATGAATGAACAAAATCCATAAAACAATTAAATCCGGGGTGGGCTAAAAAAATGAATACAATGTTATGCACTCCCTCATAAATCAATGGAACTCATCAAGTCTCCTAACCTTGACATTAACATTTAAGTCTCTAAATTTAATATTAGAAAACTAGATTACTCTCTCAAATTGCTTGCAATTTTATCATGGTACCAGTTGAAATACACCTAAATGCTACATTTGCTACAATTTGATGGCATTGCAGACACATAATCTTGCTAAAATTATTATAACTATGCATAGTCTATTGGTGCATGTTACAACAAGTTAAAGAAAATTTATATAGAAAAATACTATGAAGGAAATATATAAAATTTACAAATTGGTAAGGTTTGACTTCCGGAAAAGTATTGTTTCTACCAAAACTTGTAAAGAAAATCATGTTGGTTATAATGAATTACACAGGTTCCTTTGAATTCTAATTAGTATTTATTGTAACTTAAAAAGATCTCATGGTTTGAATCCTTCCAAACTTTGGGCTTTTGTAATTCACACTCAATTTATCAATCAACCATGTTTAAGGAAAACTAATGGAATCACAACATTACTTATGCATGCAATAGGAGTTTCCTTTGCCATAACCAATGCACCAAGCAACTATAGTTCTTATATTGTAAATGTATTTTATTTTCTATTATGTATCCTTATCATTATCATCCAAACAGGTACTCATATTTCATTATTCTTTAACACATTTAGAAGAAAAACTAAAAAATTACAATCAGTAAAAAATAACCCAAGTTGGCTTCATTTCTCCCTGATTATATGGTAAGACATAGCAATAAGAGCAATCAAGCTATTGGATCAATAAATTATAAATCACAATGTCAACCTATAAGACTTATATTGATGAGGCATAGCCACATAGGCTAGTGAATTATATTGATAATACTTGCATTAACATTTCTATCACAACCTTCGACAATACTTGTGTTAATGACAAAATAGAAAAAACAATGATTCAAGAGGCACTCTGAAAAGACACAAAATTCACAAGAAATCTCGAAGAACTATTAGGTACTTTTTAAAGTTGCTTCTAACAAATAACATATCAATTCTTTCAGCAAGATTAATATTCTTTCATGTTATGCAAGTGTAGTAATCTTGTCAAGGAATAGTGAATGGTTCCACCAACTACATTTTGGAGATCCACTCGGTCTATCTTAAAACGAAAAAAATTCTAGCGCATAAAATCTCTACAATTCTTTCGATCTCAAAGATTGTGAAGAAAATGTACCCATAAGATAATTCTTAATATATTTTAATCAATTAGGTGTTTTTATGTATCAGAAAAATCCTACAAATAATTCTAACTTCATTATTTTGAATGACAAGTAATCAAATTGCAAGCTGCAGCCCCATATGTAAAATAAATTACTAATCAAGTAACAAAGTTTCAAGTTTGATCACTTACCCACCAAGAGCCAGCATAAAAGTTTTCCATAAAATGACCCAAGTCATTGCAAGGTGGTTCTTTTCTGCACCAACACAAATATAATCAGAAACAATCAAAGAAATCATATATATACATTGTCGTGGAGATTGGCACCTAAAACGAAAAACTATACTCAGAGCATGAGGCATGAGTGTAAGTGCAACATAAATACCTTTCTAAAAAATAAGTAACAAGGGCCATGAAAAATGTAGCAACAACTTGCTTATAATCTAAAAACATAAATGGGTTCATTACTTTATACACAACAACTCTGACAATGACTTTCATCCTTGCATAACAAAAATTTGAGCAATGTGGGACTTCACTTCATTCACCCTCTTCATATATAGTTTCTAGATATCTACTTCCTAGTTGAACAGAGTAGAGAAAACCAGAGTACTAGGCTATCAAAATTTAAGATAAGTCTGTAAGGGATTTATGTAATGAAGTTTGACCTGGATGATGAAATGCACGCAATCATGCCAATGATATTGTAATAAGGTCCATCCATTGAAGAAAATAATAGTGCCTCAGATCCTCTACCTACACCCTATTCACAGTGTAGTGAAGTTCTTGTGCAGAAACCCTCCTCTCACCATGCCCGTTCATATTCCTGGTGCCCTGAGAATTCTAAAGTGGAACCACATTTTTGTTCTTTCCCTTGGATTATTTTGCACAAGAGGCTTCTTTTTTGGAGTAGAATGAGTGGTTATTTGTAGACATCAATTTGTCCCAATATATATATCCTTGGCCCTAATTTCAAACCCTGTAAAACCTTTTCTAGTGTAAATCAAAGACACACCTTGGCTTGTCACATCTTAACATTCTCTTCATTCAATCATTGCTCTGAATATGTTAAGGAAGAATTTAACAGGCTACTTGTCTCCCGCCATTGCAGGGATTTATTCATTGCATCTATTGGATGTGTCTAATATCGATTCCTTGGGATCCATTCCTACCAAGTTCCTCAACTGTTTGTATCTATTGCATCTCATTCTGTGAAGTAATAACTTTTCTGGTAGGGTTCCTGTTGGTCTGTTAGGGATGAGGAGACTAAAAGTGTTGGATCTGTTTGATAACTTTTTTTTTGGATCCATTCCGATAGATATTTGGTAGTATTTTAGCCATACTTATCTAGAATTTGGAAGTAATTGTCTGGAAGGAGGGATTAATCCCCCCATTTCTAATCTGACACATTTGACATACTTGAAAATTCCAGGAAATGAGCTCACCGTAAAAATCCCTCCCAGCCTAAGTAGGCTCTGGAATATGGAATGGATTTACTTGGGGTACCACCTGGTTGAGGAGATTCCTTTACAAATTAGAGAAATGAATTCTCTCACTCATCTTAAAATAGTGTATAATAACCTCACAGGAAAAATCCCCACCTTTTTGGGAAATCTCATGCAATTGGAGTATCTTTGGATGTTTCATAACAAGTGATCGGGTTTGATTCTAGCATCGATGTACAATCTAAGGAGAACGATCTCCCTACACCTCAATGACAATTATCTGACAAGAAAAGTGGAGGAGAGAATCATGAATTTCCAAGAGCTGCATATACTTTATTTGTTTTCCAATAATCTCATGAGTCGAATCTCATCCTTGTAACACCCACTAAAACAACCCACTTGAGACCCATGAACAACCTAGGTTTAGTTAGAAAATTATATGATAATTTTATTTTTTAAATTGTTAACGACCAAAGTCTCAAGGACAATTAAATTCAGCTAATAACTTTTCCCATTATAATAATTACTAATTCCACATTATAAAGTAACATGTGTAATAAGTCCACACCTAGCTCAAATCTCCTTAGGGATTAATTTAATCACTGATTACATTGATATTTTAGCTAAATATTACCTGATTAAAATTTTAAGGTTAAGGGACCAAAACAATTAAATGCCCAAGGTATATAATTCCACATGATCTAAGACAAGAGAAAATTTTAATTACAGTGGGGAAAAGAATACATATTTAAAATCATCAGAGTAAATTCTTACTTACCCACTCCCAGAACTTGGTTAAATATTCAATTTGATTTCTCCCATGATTAATGCAAGTAAAACTTCCTAAAAATATTCCCATTAGGTAGGGAATTTCCTCACCTTTCCAGTGATATAAATAATTCCTCCTAACTCCTCATATTTTTCAAGTTTTGGACTGACGGAACTTGGCGTGAAAATTTTCCCAAGAACGGGCTTGCAGGCCTAGGAGGAAAAGTTGCCCCAACTTGGGTCTATGGACTTCAGAGAGAAAATTTTCCCAGAGGAGAAAAGCAAACTGGCGAAGCAGGGAAGAAAAATTTTCTCAGATGCTGGCTATTGGAGTGGGGAAGACATTTAGCACTTTTTCCCTTTTGGGAAAAAAGCCACAATTTTCCTCCATGCTCCCGCAAGTCCGTAAAGGAACACGTGTCGGCATTTCCAAATTCTGGTGGAAGGTCGAGCTTCCAAATAATTTTAAGGGTTTTATCCCCCTTTTTTCTTCTTAAAAGTGCTAATGGATCAAAACGATCCGCGTCTCTGTCGACGCAAAGGGCGCCACATGTCACACCCTGATTCCCGTGGGGGAAGTGGACCAACAGGGAAAATTAGGAAATTTAGACTTTAACAAGAAGAGCATTAAGGGGTTAAAACAACCCGTACCTCTACCGATGTCATAAAGTGCCATGTTTCAGACAACCACTGACTATGGGTTGGCAAGCCAATGGAAGAAATTAAGAAATTTTTCCAAAAAAACTCTTTTGAAAGAGCTAAGGTTTTAAAAGGATCCGTGCCTCTGTTGACGCCCAAAAATCCACGTGGCAACGATTGATTGGTTGCGGGCTTGCGGGGATGCGGGGAAAACTTACAATTTTTTCCAAATTTATTGTTGAAAGTGCTTATGGTTAAAATCAATCTGAGCCTCTAGCGATGCCCAACGAAGGCACGTGTCGATCAATTATTGGCTGCGGGGTGGCGGGGTTGTGGAGGCAAAATTGCCAAATTAAATTTTTGGACTTAGATCATTTTTAGACAAAATGAAGGCTTGCAGATTAGCGGAGCAGCGGGAAACTTCATCAATTTTCACGTTTTGGGAAAAAAGCACAAAAAGGAAAGTTTTAGCCCGCGGGTCCGCCCAATAATATTTTATTCATATAAAATTTGACAGCTAGATTATTTTGAGCCCAAAATGAGGTAAAAACTTCAGAAGGCCATAACTTTTGATTGGGAACTCAGTTTTTGGAAAACAAGGACTTTGTAGAAATATCTTGACGTCCTATTTTCATAGCAACCATAGGAATTTGATTTTGATAAATTGTGAGAAAAAATATTTCTATCACATAGAAAGTGAACTGGTATTTTTAACTTATCATTTTTGTTCAAATTTGTTGTTAATTATTTTTCCACTTGCCAAATAGGCATGGAGGATTTTACTTGGAAGATTATAGAATAGATTTCAAGGGTTAAATTGTTTGATTGAAGATCATTTCGAATTTCCCCAATTTAAAAACAAACACGAATGAGAAATTGTTTGAGCCTAATTTTGAAAGGTTCTATGAAAATTTCTTAAGTATTATAGATTGTGTGGGATCATTTTGATCTTTCTTAGCTTGTATTAATGTTTCAAATGTCTTTCCTAGTCTGCAGGGTTGTTTTGTACATTTTCTGATAATTATTTGTCAGTTTGAAAATCTCTAACAGAAATCTAATTCGAAAGGATCTACTTTCCATTTCTTCTTCCAAGTATTAGGATATGTTCCAATTCCAATATAATACATTTATTTTATTCAAATCATGTTAGGATACATTGATTATTAGATGTGTTATAGGTGTCAATTTTATCATTTTATCTTCTTCTTCTGTTATTCCATCATTCTCTGCTTCTTTTGAGGATATTCTCCATCCATTAAGGAAGTCCAGTACAAATTATTGTCCTATAAATACTGTACGTATGCTTTGTGTTAGACAGAATAATATGAGATAAATTATCTCTTCTATTTCTCTTTTCCTAGCTCTCTCTCTCAGTTTGGTATCAGAGAAAAATATTATTATCCTAAGGAGCCCCGCTGATGCCAACAGGGGGATCTTGTTGCAGACGCTTGAAATCCCTCATGAGCCTCTTCCTCGCAGGTGTATACATGGCGGCCTGTCTTAACCTGCGACCTGCTCTGCCAGCAATCGACGGCCTTAGATCTTGATGTAATATTGATGGACGGTCTACCTGCAATCAAAGTGGATGCATGATAGTCGGAATTCTATCATATCTTGGGTTCTCTCGATACGTTCAGCCAAAACACGCGGCTCCAGGACAGGCGTGAGTACCCGCTGAGTTTAAGCATATCACTAAGTGGAGGAAAATAAGCCTGTTCCAGAACGTGGACGTGAAGAAATGCCCCACCGCCGGTAGCATCATCATGGCGCCTGAGATTAAGAAAAAAAAGCAGCAGAAAACATTGATACGCGAATTGCACAATTGGTGTAACAGTTGGCCGTGTCCATGACTGATATTTATATGAAAGGTGAGTGCAAGTAATTTTTTTTAAAAAAAGAAACTGTTACAGAATTCAGTCGGAGAGATGCGGGAGGCGTCTGGAGTAATTGAGCGGAGCAGAAGGCAAAAAGGCGTTCCAACTGAAGTGAACCAAGTCCAGATCCAGTTCCTCCGCCGACTGCATTGAAGACAAGGAGAAACTGTTTTTTTTTTTTTCTACTGGTGTGTTGGACAGGAGAACAGCGTGGAAGAGTGTGGTCGTTGGTCTTCTATTGTCTTGCATGGAGGATTCCTGATGGTGCTGTTACGTGAAGACTTCAGCGTTTAGTCTTCTATTTTCTCTGCTTGAGTGTGTTAAAGACTGCTACTGCTGCTGGACGTGGAAACAATCTAAGGATCGAACAAAAGCAAAACATGGAGATCTCACCGGGAGAGAGAACTTATTTCTGTGCGTGGAGACCTTCAACCTGTGTAGCGCTATCGAGGTAGTTTTTGAGTCTACAACAGTTTCTTCAACACTACGTCGAATGTCGAGTGTAGACAACTCGATTGAAAGCGTCAATAACACGGTCGCCACAGCTGAAAGCCACAATATCAACTCGCCATCCAGAGAACACCATGGAGAAGCTCCTGAGAGCTCTAGGTTCTACTTTTCTTTGCTGAACAAGCTTCAAAATTACGGCAATCTAGCATTCGACAAACTAGTTCGAGAAGGACTCGTTGAGTACTTTCTTTTCGACGTCAGCTGCCAAGCAAAGCGAGTACGGGAAGAATTAGAAGCCGGATACGACGTAGATTGTGACGACGAAGAAGAATGCCCTGCAAAGCATTTCCGTCTCACATCACATGAATATCATGAGCATCTACGAGCCAGTAATTCTCGATAGTGAGTCCAAATTGTAATAACTTTTTCAAATAAATAAATATTTTTTTATTACAATGTCTGCTCCAAAGTTACTTCTGTCAGACGCTCAGTTGCTCAAAGGGCCTAATTTTGCGGCCTGGAAGACAAAAATGAAGACAATCCTTCATTTTTAAGGATTATGGGGAATTGTCACAGGGTCTGTGCCTGCTCCCACAACCCTTGATGAACTAATGAAATATGACATGGCTAGTGCAAAAGCCTTGATACTGATAATGCTCAGTATCAGTGATGATGTGCAACCGCATGTTTGGAATGCGGAGAAACCCAAGGAGGCCTGGGACAAGTTGGCAACCATTTATGAAGCCAAAAATCAGACAAAGATTCTTCATCTTCAGTCAAAGCTGCACACCCTCTCTATGGGGTCTGACAAGAAAGTGGAGGAATTCTTACGTCGCGTGGCTGAGTTGAGATCGGAGTTATTAGCGCTCGGTGAAACGGTAGACGATAAACTACTTATCCCAATCACCTTGAGAGCACTCCCTTCTCAATTTCAAGTGTTTGTTACAACAATGAATGTGTCTAAAAAAATAGTGACATTCGAAGAGCTTGTGAATTTACTGTAGCAAGAAGAAGCTATCACTTCATCGCATGGGGAGTCTCAGGACAAAGCCTTGTTCTCAAAGCCTAATAGTGGCCAAAAGAATCGGAAAGGTCCCCCAGAGAAGCCAAATCCAGCACAACCCAAACAGAAAGATCAAAATTCAAAGAGATGGTGTCACATTTGCAGAACCAATACTCACAACACTGATCACTGTTGGCACAACAGCCTGAAACAAGGGCCTTCAAGCCATACAAGCACATCTGGGCACACATCCGAGCGCGAAGATTTTCAAAAGTCCAAACGACGTCCCCGGTGGAGAAAGCAAAAAGGACATCTTGCAGCCCAACAAGAAGATGATGAATCTGATGAGGAGACATCAGAAGGAGCCCATTGTAGTAAGAATCTTGTACTCGTCTCTCAAACTTCTCATCCCACAAATAAAGTCTGGTTGATAGACTCTGGTGCAAGCAAGCATATGTCAGGTGACAAGAAGCTGTTTGATTCACTACACGAAGAGCCAAATGGAGATTGAGTTCAAATAGCGGATGACAAAGAGTACATTGCAGAAGGAATAGGGAATGTGACCATTCCTCTGGGGCCACAAAAATGTACACTTACAAAGGTACTATATGTTCTTGGCTTGACTAGCAACCTTTTGTCAGTTACTCGGCTCTTGAATCATCACCTTAAGGTTGAATTTCTTGTTCAAAATGGCATTAAATCATGCTTAATCTCCAGAAAAGGTACGGTTCTTGCTAAAGCTTTTGTAAAAGATAAGTTATTTGCTTTAGATATTGTTTCATCTTCTACAGTAGCTTTATCTGCTTCAACAATAGAATCAACTTCCTTATGGCATTTTAGATATGGAAACTTGTCAGTCGGTTCATTGCACCAGATGAGTTCAAAAGCAATGGTCCGTGGACTACCCAAATTGTCCAGTTCCTTTCCTATTTACCCTGGTTGTCTTGCAAGAAAACAACATAGAGATCCGTTTCAAGTGAGCACATTCCATGCCAAGAAGTGTCTGGAGGTAGTTCATACCGATATGAACGGCCCATTTCCTGCTTCGTTTTCAGGATACAAATACTTCCAGTTGTTCATGGATGACCACTCTCGCAAGATGTGGGTATATTTCCTAAAACAGAAAAGTGAGGCTCTTCAACACTTTCAGAACTTCTATCATCGTGTTGTCAAAGAGTCTGGACAACCACTTCTTCTACTCTGCTCAGATTGAGGGGGGGAATTCACATCAAAGAAGTTCTTGGCCTTCCTAAACCATCACGGCATTAAGCAGCACCTGACTGCTCCCTACACACCCCAGCAAAATGGCATTGTTGAGCGTCGCAATCACACAGTGATGGAGATGGCTCGCTGCATGCTATCAACTGCAAAGCTAGGAGAACGCTATTGGGATGAAGCAGTACAAATGGTTGTATATCTTCTCAACAGGGCACCAACAAAGATTCTATTGAACAAGACACCAGAAGAGGTATGGAGTGGTAAAAAACCATCAATTTCTCATTTTCGAGTATTTGGTTGCACAGCATACATGCATGTCCCAACTCAGAAGAGAAAGAAGGTAGAGCCAAAAAAACTCCCGTGTATCCTTCTTGGCTACAGTACTACCTCGAAGGCGTATCGTCTCATGGATCTTGAGACAAAGAAAATATACGAGAGTCAGGACGTGGTTTGTGATGAGTCATCCTTTGACTCAATAGTATCAACAGAAGATCCACTTCCAAACACATCTCACCGATTAGTCTCTGAATCAGATGATGAGCTGGAGGAGACTACTCAGAGAAAAGAAATGCTACCAGGAGAACTATTTTTTGACCTTGGAGAACTGCAGAATGTGACTCCACATCAATCCTCACGGAAACGACACAGTTCTTCTCAAAAGAAGTCAAGTTCTCATCTGAAGTGGCTACAAAGAACTATCAAGGACTCAAATTTGCAACAACTCCCAGATACATCATCCAGAGTCAAAACAAGGAGTCAAACAAGAAATGAGGTAAAATTTGCACTCATGAGTTCACTGATGAATAGCTCCGAGCCAGATAATGTTTGTGAAGCACTCAGTCAAACTCAGTGGAAGGAAGCTATGGAAACAGAATATGACTCACTCATAAAAAATTAGACATGGGAGCTTGTCAATCTTCCTACAGGAAAGAAACCCATAGGCTGCAAATGGGTCTTCAAGACAAAATATAAGGCAGATGGATCCATCGAAAAACATAAAGCACAACTTGTAGCCAAAGGATATGCTCAGAAAGAAGGCATCGACTATGAAGAAACCTTTGCACCCACTGCGAAGATGAAGACCATCAGAGTAGTTTGCGCACTTGCAACACAGAAAGGATGGAGACTTCAGCATATGGACGTCAAGAGTGCTTTCCTAAATGGTGATCTGAAAGAAGAAGTATACATGACCCAACCTGAAGGATTTGTTGATGAAAATCAGCCTAAAAAGGTATGTCGTCTCATCAAATCTCTTTACAAACTGAAACAAGCTCCCAGGGCATGGTATATCAAGATCAATGATCACCTTTTGCAGCATGGGTTCACTCGTAGTCCCTCATATTCAAATTTGTATATAAAGAAGGTAGGCAAAGAAATTATCATTCTGGTTGTTTATGTAGATGATCTTGTGATCACTAGTAGTTCAGAAGATCAGGTTGATATTGTAAAGAATGATCTCAAAAGAACCTTCAACATGACAGATTTGGGGCTACTACATTACTATCTTGGGTTGGAAGTATGGCAAAAGGAGCATCACATCTTTGTCTCCCAGAAAAAGTACGCCAAGACACTCCTGGAAAAGTATAGAATGTCTAACTATAAACCTCTATCCACTCCAATGGAAAAAGGCTTGCAACTTTCAAGATTCCAGGACTCACCTCAAGTAGATTCTACTCTCTACAGGCAATTTGTTGGAGGGATCATCTATTTGACATACACCAGACCAGATCTCTACTATGCTATTAGCTATCTTTTCAGGTTCATGCAAGAGCCAAAGAAATGTCACTGGAATGCAGCAAAGCATGTTTTGAGATATGTCCGAGGAACAACTAATTATGGTCTAGAATATAAAAAGAATGATCAATTTTTCCTACAGGGATATGTCGACTCGGACCATGCTGGATCTGTTAATGATAGGAAGTCAACTACAGGATACATATTTCATCTCGGATCTGGACCTATCTCGTGGATAAGCAAGAAGCAGAATGTTGTTTCTATCTCATCCACAGAGGCAGAATATCGTGCCGCACGAGGAGATGTGTGCGAAGTGATATGGATACGTCGCATTATGGATGACCTGGGAATTCCTGAAAAATAGTCACCTATTCTCTATTGCAAAAATCAGAGTGTGTTGAAGCTCGTGCAGAATCCAGTATTTCATGAACGAACAAAGCATATTGAAATTGACTACCATTTCATTCAAGAGCACATCTTGAACCATCAAATTCAGTTCCAGTACTGTCCTACTAAAGCACAAGTTGCTGACATTCTCACTAAATCTCTTGGAAAAGTGAAATTTGAATCTTTCAGAGGTCACATTTGCAAGAATAATGTAATAAGGGGGGGAATGTTAGGATACATTGATTATTATATGTGTCATAGGTTTCAATCTTATCATTTTATCTTCTTCTTCTGTTATTCCATCATTCTCTGCTTCTTTTGAGGATATTCTCCATCCATTTAGGAAGTCCAGTACAGATTACTGTCCTATAAATACTGTACGTATGCTTTGTGTTAGAAAGAATAATATGAGATAAATTATCTCTTCTATTTCTCTTTTCCTAGCTCTCTCTCTCTCAAATCAAACTATTCAAAACAAAAATACAATTCTGATTTCTAATTTTACACATTTCAAAAGACAAAGCTCTGTGTTTTCCTCACACGCATTTCTTCCTTTCAAACAGATTTCAGATACATTTAAATGATCAAATTCAATACCACAATGCAATTTGAGAAAGGTAATACATTCATTTACTGGTTCCCAAAATACAACTTACAATTTCTTTCTTTCATTCTTCAAATTCATCATACAGAATACAATTATTTCTTTCAAAAGAACAGAAACAGAGTATATCTCTTTAACATTTAAATCTTACAACTTTCGAATTCAATACAACATATTTCCATTACAAAACATATACAAGTTCATCCACTTCAAGTGGGAAGGTTACAATAAGATTTATCTCAACAAGCGACTGTCAACTATTTTATTTCATTTTCCTTTTCTCTAGAACAAAAACATGTAGATTTATCATTCTTTCAATTTTGATCACAACAATAGTAGGGGAAAGGGAACACTCTCCACCCAATGAAGACATCCAATGAAAAGGAGAAGCCATCCTTCTTCATTGGCATTTTTTGTGTTTTATCTTCATCTCGAGTATGCCTACTACAAGGATGGGATCCCGAATATTAGGAACCAATATATTTAGAGGTGACAACCCTCTTTTAGAGGATAATATCATGGTTGACTATAGTAGTGGAGAGCAATATTCTCCTCATATAAATATAGAGCATCCTCCCGCCAATTTTGACGATTACATTTTTCAAAACAAACATGAGGTTCTTATGTGTGTTATAGAAATAGGAGCTAATTTATCGTCCATAATGAACCCTTCTATCATTTCCACAATGGTTTGAGGAGTAGAATAATTAGACCAGCCTCATCATACTATTAATGAAATATTAAGCCCAGGTCATGCCTCTACTTCAAGACGACCGAATAATGAGGAAATGGATTTCGAAAACAATAGAAACTATTATTTAACTCCTCTTAAAATTCATTGTGGAGACCATGAAGCACATGCTCACCATGAGAAAACTCCTCATGATGAAAATCATAACGAAATACCAAACCGAGAGGTAACCTTATAGGAATTAGTTCAAGCTCTCACTTTCCAATTGGCAATTTTGGATTTGCATATACAAAAGGAACAAAAAAAGGTTTTGAAACAAGTCATACTAAAGGAAAAACCTAAGGATTCACTTAAAAAATTCCCAATAAACACTCCTCGATGAGAGGCACAAAGAGATCCCCATGAAGAGATTCTCACATTAAATAGGGGTGAGAATAAACCTAGATTTAATCCTATGTATAGACCTACACCACCCATGTAAGATCGGATCTTCCACCAAGAATTGTCTACTATGAAGAACACCCTTCAAGCATTACAAGAGGGCCAAACCGGTAACAATAACAAGAAGTACCAATTTGATGAGTTATTTCCCTACCTATTTGACAAATTGATGCTACAGGTACATTTCCTAAGACACTTTTATTTTCCAAAACTTAACAAGTATAAAGGAAAATGTGACCCTCAAGACCATATTAAATATTTTTATATGATATGTCAAAAGGTGGCATTCAGTGAAAATTATCTTATGTGCCTATTTCCACAAATTTTAGGAGCAACAATGCTAGAATGGTTTGTACACATCCCTAAAGAATCCATATCAACATGGCAAGAACTAGAAGAAATTTTTGTATGAAACTTCTCTTTTAATATAGAACATGATGTCACCATGTTGGATCTCTGCAATGTGAAATAACAAAATAACGAAAAAATTGTTGCATTTTTACAACAATGGGGAGGAATAACTAGACACTTTCATTTCTCCCTACCTAAAAAAAAGTTAATCAATATATTTATTCCCAATCTCCATCCACAAATTACATTCCACTTGAAAATGCATTGTGGCATCACATTTGAAGAGGTCATCGAAAAATGGATTCAAATTGAAAAAGTGTTGTTAGCCAGGGGAACTCTAAAACCTTTCTCCCACGATCATAACGATTCTAAATCTAATTTCAAAACAATTTTTTTTCATAATAGGAACAAAAGTGTTGTTAGTGATGGGATAGTAGATTCTAAACGACTAAAAGTCATAAAAAATAACACTCCTTTAAAGCTTACAAAGGGAGCTCCGCTTATGGAGTATAAGCACCGTACTTTCACTCCTCTATATGAATCAATGTCATCACTAATAAAATAGATAGAGGTGGTTAATATGGTTAGATATCCTGAAACTATACCTTATGAGGATGACACGTATAAACCATCATGGTTAAGATATACTGAATATTACTAATTCCACCGCGTTAAAGGTCACAAAACAGATAAGTGTTTGAAGTTGCAACACTACATACATGAATTAAATAAAAAGTGGTGATGTGGAGATGGATTCATCGACTCCTCAAAAATCCCACAATATGAAGAATTTTCCTAAACATAATCATGATAAGAATGCTAACTATGTATCTAATAAGGAGAATCATTTTGATGCTCTCGTTGGTTGTGTAGATACACTTTTTGAACATGTCAACACAATAACCCCTGTGATATCCCCTGGACTATCTATGTCTAGGCATGTGCCAACAAATATTGATTATCATGCAGTTTCACATACTTATGACAGTAAGGAAACTAGGTTTCAATATTCCCATCAAAGGATTCCTATCACAACTAGACCTCATTTTATTCTTCACAATAAATAATCCATTCACTTACCTCTCTCCCCATATTCAACTCATGGTAAGTGGTATGATTTTGATTCTTCTTATCCTTCTGAAGATTCTAATCCCAATGATTCTAAGTCTTTTGATTATTCTGAAGATTCTAATCCAAATTATTCCTCTAACACGACTCCTAAGTCAACGTCTGCCCTATCTTTGCAGGACCCCATTTCTTAGTCACCTCAATGACCCCTTCTTCCATCAAAGAGCTCTCTTATTCAAGGTCCTAATAAATCATCCAAGTCGACTCCCATGTCACATTCATCCAATAAACATTTGATGGTAGAACAACTACCCCCACTAATTGATTCATTTCAGAATGAAGAAGCCATTAGAGAATTTATGGGGGTACATGAAGACATACCTCTAGAAGTTTGTGAGCAAGAAACCTCTTTATACCTTGATGCATTCACATATTAGGAGGAACCGATAGATTCCTGGATTCATTTATATAGGCATAGGTGGCTAGGAATTCTTGCATTTCTTCTACTGTTTGCACGTGATCTCACTAAATTCCCTAAATTTTTGGTAACTTTAAAACCCAAATTTTATCTTACCATTGCATAGTTTGCTTTAATACATTTCCAACAAAAAAATAGAGCTTTTTCAAGATCGAGAGAAAAATTTATGGCCTCCAGAAGATAGGTAGTGCACTAAGTGTTACACAAGTGCCCAGGTTCCCTTGCATTTCTTCTACCCATTGCGAGTGAGCTCCTTTTCTCCCACGTAAGCTACTTTTCCTCCCGTAACGTGTATCTCACCCCTGAAGTGCCCTGAAATCGTCGTATTTCTTCTAAAATTTCATCTAACTCTTTTTGCGATGGTTATTTTTAATAAATTTTCAACATGTTTTCACTACATTAGGGCATATTTTTGCTTCCCGGTGGCCTTTTCTAGTACCTGGGGCATTTTTTGACTTAGAGTCACTTTTAAAAGTGTCTCTCGACTATCTTATATAAAATTTTCTTCTGTAAAAATTTAAAAAAAGTTAAACAATAAAAAATTTTCAAAAACAAATGATAAAATCATTAAAAATCCAAAAAATTGTAAAAATTTATTTTTTTTTAAAAAATGATAAACAACATATACGTAACTAAAGCCTGTGTCAATTACATTATCATCAAACATTGAAATTTGTCTTACAGAAGCATATATATAGGGTTCTTGCTTATTCTGGTCTCAAACTACTTGCGGATCATCGTGATCTACCTCCATTAACAAAAGCTAGAATGCATGTTATGTTGGTCCTCTCATGCAACAATGAGTTGTCAGGGACTATGTCATAGTGCACGAAATATTTTCCATGGGACTACTTGTGTCCTATGTTATTTCCATCACATGTATCCTTGCTTGGGGCACCATTTTTAACCCTTGTTATTACAACACAAACACTTTGTTACTACAGCTTGATAACAAAAATATTGGTGCAATTGTCTTAAACATTGTTTGTTTGAGTACGTGTGTTTGTACTAATTTCTCTGTTAGGTTAGTTTTTTTAATTTCTTGTATTGCATTGAATTGTGTATGTTGCATTTGAGTTAGATATTGTTTTAGTTTCTCGTATTGCATTGCATTATGTATGTTGCATGGAGTTACGTAGCAATGGACAAATGTTGGTAATTTAGCTTTTCGTGTTATCATACATTTTTCTTCATTTCAATAAAGACCAATGATGTAGATATAGGGGGAAAATGACATAAAAATGTTGCTTATTGAAAGGTTGGATATAAAGATTGGTCTTTTCCTATATTCTCCATTAATCATTTCTTTTCCATTATCATTTATTACCATTACTAATTTTTCTTCCAAATCACCCAGGGAAATAAATAACCAAGTTTATCCCTATCCTTATTCCTTCTAAATACCTAACGGTTTTGCACCCATTCTAACCTATTTTATTCTATCTATTTCAATCATATTTTCGATCATCGATTGACTTCTTCTATCACCCCATCAACACTCGAGGGGGCATCCTTCGTCGTACTAATTTTATTTCAAAAATTTACTTGTTTATGTTTTTCTACTATATTTGAAGAGAAGTCACTTACTTCACCTCATATAGGAGTAAATGTAGACACCTAGATTCCATTTTTGCAATCTTATTGCAAAACGCACACAAATCAATCTCATTCTTATCAATTCCGTTATAATTAGTGACTTTCACTAATTAACTAATGTTTTAACCATTTTATCCAATTAACAATATTTTTTTATTGTGTAACCCCTTTCACATTCAGGATGCCACTTTACGATGAATCGTAAGCCAAAATCCTCTTCAAAATAGACAATTAGCATTTATTAGCTAATTAAGCCTATTTTTCCCTTGATTTGGTTGATATACCATACTCTTGACTCAAACCCCTTTTCCAACCACTCAAAATCACCCCATTTACCTCCACAACATCTCAATAAGCTTCAAAAGCTTATTGTAGCCTCCTAGTTGACCCTAAGCTGTTGATTAAGGCTTCCACATCTTAATCACTTGTTAATTCACTAATTGTGATTAAGATTAATCTTGATTAGAAATTCTAATCTAATTTGGAGATTTTTAGTCCCACATGCACCAAAATATTATTTTTTGATTGAAAAGTGCACTTTTATATTAACAGAAATGGGTTGTATTTTAAATAGTAAAACTATTACAAACCCAAAAATCCCACTCAGTACCAAAAACAAATGAGATCAAATTGTATTTCTTACCATCATTAGACATTAATATAATATTATTGTTATGATTCATTTTCCTATCTATTTGACAGGTAAGATAGTGTTTGACTGGAAAATATTTTATAAAACTTGTTTTGATATAACTTGATTGATTTTCCATCGACAATGCGGAATTCAGTGTCACTGACAAGCCATTGATTTTCCATCAAAAACATGGAATATAGTGTCAGAAATCAAACAAATCTTGCTTCAGATTATCTCATTAAACCAATCTTCACACCCATATCACTTGTGTACTTCTTTGTTAAGCTAATTATTTATCTATTCTTTTGTTTTACATTATTGTTTCATCACTTTCTCATTTTTTATTCTATTAATATCTATAATCTAAATTATATGATTACTTTGATTTAATTTATTATGAATGTTCTACCTATAATGTTTTTATGCCTAACAACAAATAAGGAAAGAAATCTTATTGAATACTTACATTTTATTATTGAATTTAGGGTGTAATCATATAGTCAGATGGAATAATATCATAAAAAAGGGTAACAAGTATTTATGGTTCCTCATTGAGGTCAAACTATAACAATTTTATTAAAAAATTTCCTTCATCATTGTGTCAGTACCAATCATTATAATCACATAAAATATTGTAAACCATCTATTAGAGTATTTGGAAAATCTTAAGGAACCTGTATGATACTACCAATCAAATTTAGAGGCAACATAAGGTTATTTACATTCTAAAGATGCATGCTTTAAGTCATTTTCAGGATATTTTTGTAACTTTGAGAAATTATTAGCCTTAGTTTGGTTAAGGGCCTAATTTAAAAATGGAGAAAGTAGTCCAGAAGTTTGAGGATGTGTTTTGTATATATTATGGAGGTTCTTAATGAGGAAAATTTAGTAATAAGAGTGCCATGGTGGCTATATAGTACTAAACAATAAGATGCGTGTAGTAATAAATAATAATTGTATAAATAGGAATGACTTGAGATAAATGAAAAATTATTATCATCACCGGCCATTGGTCCACATTTAGTTTGTTTCCATTAAGAATCCTAGCTTAAGTGTAGGCTCTCTAATGATCCACTTTCTATCCTTATCTATATTATTAAGAAGAAACTAGGATGATTTGATGATATTCTTAGCCCAAATATACCTCGTGGCTAAGCACACACCTTAAAATGGGGGAAAATGTAGAGACTAAAAGGTTGCCCCATATAATTTATAACACATTATATAATATATTTTATGCACATTTCTATATAGATATAACACTTAAAATGATTAATACATTGCATTTCCCCTTTATATTTCATTGTGCAATTAATCAGGCATTCCTTACATCAATTAAATGCATGAAACTATGTAAATAAATATAAGATAACCACTTCAACATCGTTATCTATCAATATTTTTGGATAAATTCTTGTAAATTGTCAAAACTAGTGTGTTGAAAGATGTTTTATTTGTAGCTAGAACAATAATACCCGAATTAAGTAAGGTACAATATTCCCAAGTCTATATTTTATAGTAGAATTGATTACTTAGATAGGCATAACCTATAGTAGAATCTGTAAGGAGGAGTTTGTGTAAATGTGTGAAGTGTCAATATAAATGGATGAGACTTTGAATTTCACATCCATTTGATCTTAAAAGGGAATTTTTCTTATATCTTATAGAAGTGATTGAAAAATCATGAATTATTTGGTATACGGTGGATTTTAGAGCCCTATATCTTTTTCTCATGATTTTTTGATGGCATATTTTGGTGCAAATAAATTGAGGTCATTCATCCCTAGACGTTATGATATTTATGGATTAGGTGATGGAGTTTCTAGTAAGTATGGAGACCATTCAAATGGTGAAATTACTATATGACAACACTAATATAAATGCATTGAAATTGATATATATCTTTTTTTGTTCTAATAATATGTTTTAAAAGTAGGGAGGGGTCACAAGCTTGATAGTGCCCATTCTCTACCTCCTCTAACCACTATGTTCTTTTGGTTGTTATTTGGTGTCTTGTTTCTTGTTGTTTTTGTTATTTTTGGTTATTTTTTAATCATGTTTTGATTGAAAAACACCAAATAATACCTTGCTACAAATGCTACAGTCACGACCTGATTCTGCTGCAGATTTTACAGTTGTAAAGTCTAACTCTACTACATATTTTGTGGTCGTACGCATCCCCTCATGTAATTGTTACAATTGATTATGATGCATCCCATATTACTTGAGAATTGGAATTAAATAAATTACGCGTAAGTTTTCATAGGAGTACAAAAATAGAAGATCATATTTTTCAAGCTGTCGAGGAACCTTATAGTCAAAATGCATTTTAAGTTTCTCTGCAAATTTTTTTTAATTGTACAGGACTTCTCCTAAACATTCTTCCAGAGGATATTCTCTTGATAAAATGCACTATCCTACATACATGCCATAATTTGGTTCCATAAAAGGATATCCCATGCATACTTCTTATGTCCTTGTCAGAGAGATGATGTGGCACCTTAGAAAAGGTAGCCCCATTGGCATAAGTGAAATGAGTGTCACATATGGAAAGCTATCCACGTGTGGATATTATTACAAAACACACCATGTTTGAATCATAAAAATCCATTTAAAAGCATGCTACAATTTTAAAATGATCTTCTCTAAAAGTTTAATGATTTCCCCCCAATGTTGAGTGGACATATAGTGGGTGAACTACCCAAATGGTTCATCATGTAACTACTACAATGAATTGGGATCAATTTTAATACTCCTTTCTACAACCATCTGAGAGTATGATGAGGTTTAGTTGTTATAATATATGCGCTTCTTTTTTCTTAAAAGTATTGGTCCTCTCTCAAGGAGATACTATGGTACAACCAAGTGGTAAAACACCACCTAACTCTGGTATAGATGCTTCGCTGGTATGACCCCATCCTGATTCTGATTCTACTTCTCATTCATCCCTTGATGTAACATTTTATTAAATTAACTTTCACCCACATGGTATGTGCATGAAGTTGCAGAAAAAAAGTGGACAAAAACCTTAAAATAGATTAAATGAGTACGTGTTTTAATTTTTTTGGCTTGGAAATTAATTTTTATGGCTTAGTAAGTATAATATTTATTTTATTATTTCTTATACTTTTATTATTTCTTATACTTTTACATTTATTTTAGTAAATATAAGAAATTAGGGTCACTCTGCACCTAATGGAAGTGGTCCCATAGCTCCAACAGTTATAATCTAGAAGATAGTTTTTTCAAAATCTAATCTAGTTAGTATTTACTCATTTTCAGGATTTCATCAAATGACCTAAAACTTTTAGGGCATATATATTGTAGTCAGTCTTTATTTTTGAAAATAATATAGTCATTTTTTAGGTTTTTTGACCTTCTAAAATGGATTTTGGCCCTACCACTACTTGAATTGGTGCTAATTTTTAAATGTGGTCCATAATTCACTTTAGTGACCATGAATCAACTCTATGATGCTTTTCTACTTCTTACTAAAAAGAGATCCTCACTTAGTAGATAGAGGATTGTTCCTTGAATGGGATTCCTGTCCTATGGCCAAAATAAGGTGAATGTAATGTTCCTCATCCTTAAGGTGTAATAACACTACTAGGTGTTGAATGAGTTATTACGAATAATACCAAGTGAATTGCACCAAGTGAACTCAAATGATTGCTCATTTTTAGAAACATGGTGCTCCATATAAAGATCATCCCCTCACCTTTCCTAGCTCTAAAAGCATCCTTTCATGGAATCAAATTCATGATTCTAATATATTGTTTTTCCCATATGTCTCTTATAGAGACAAACGATGCCTTAATACTTCACAAATAATGGTCCTTGATAGCTCAATGACATGACTAGCTCATTTTAGCTTGTTCTGAAGGATTACAGAATGACCAAAAATGCCTTTGTAGACCTTCAAAGGAAGTAGTCTCTCATAAAACATAAATGAGTCTATCGATCACCTTAAACACTATTCCCTACACACTGAAACACGGTGAATGATATTTTTAGGACTTTCCTTTGGGTGAGGGTTTATGATCTAGGGTTTAGGGTTTAGGAAATAGGGTTTAGGGTTTATGGATCACGGTTTACGACTCAAGGTTTAGAGCTTAGGGTTTAAGATTTAGTGTTTAAGGCTCATAGTTCATATTTTAGGGTTTAGGGTTTAGGTCTTAGGGCTTAGGGTTCATGATTTAAGGTTTATCATTTAGGGTTTAGAGTTTAGGGTTTAGGGTTTAGGGTTTAGGGTTAATGGTTGAGGGTTTAGGGTTTAGAGCTCAAGGTTCATGGTTTAGGGTTTAGGGGTCAAGGTTGAGGGTTTAAGGTTTATGGCTCAAGGTTGAGGGTTTAGGGTTGAGGGATCAGGGTTGAGGGTTGAGGGTTTCAGGTTTAGGGTTAAGAATTAAGGGTTCAAGGTTTAGGGCTTAGGGTTTAATTTTTATGGTTTAGGGTTGAGGGTTTATGCTTGAGAGTTCAATGTTTTGGGCTTATGGCTTAGGGCTTAGTGTTTAGGGCTTAGGGTTTAGAGTTTAGGGTTTAGGGTTTAGGGCTCAAGGTTTAGGGTTTAGGGCTCAGGGCTTAGGTTTTACAGTTTAGAGTTTAGGGTTTAGGATTTACGGATTATATTTTATGGTTTAGGGATTAGGGTTTATGGTATAGGGTTTAGGGTTTAGGGCTCAAGGTTTATGGTTTAGGGTTGAGGATTTAGGGTTTATGGTTTAGGGTTTAGGAGTTAGGGTTTAAGGTTTAAAGGTTAAGGTTTATTGTTTAGGGAAAAGGGTTTAGGATTTATGTTTCAAGGCTCAAGGTTTAGGGTTTAGGGGTTAGGGGTTAGGGGTTAGGGTTTAGGGTTTTAGGATTTAAGGCTCATGGATCAGGCTCACCCATTCAGTCAGAGTAATGTTCTATGTCTTACCCATTCTTAGAAGTATTGACAAAGAGTATTAAACTAAAAAGGGTTCATGTACTTTGTAGGAAGAACATTCAAGGGATTCATCACAATTTTATTCCTTTCATCTACTGATATTTTAAAGGATGGAAATACCCATTGCATGCAAACTATTTCACTCACTGTAATTTTTTGTGTCTTACCCATTCTTATTAGTATTGACAGAGAGTATTCATCTATTTATACACAATGCATGACATTATTAAAATAATTTAATAATACTACAATAAAGGACATTACTAACATGTAATTTAACATAATATGAATTACACGAGTAATTTAATGAAAATACATGTTGTTTGAATACCTTGGTGAGTTGCTGCACAGATGAAATCATAACAAAAACACCTTTCTCTACTCGTCGCAAAGATGGTGGGGTGTCTAGCGAGGTCATCAACTTTATCAAACATATATCACATCAAGTTAGTTAAACATACAAGAACATACATATCTTGGAGTTCAAAAGTTATATATATTTTCATACATTAATATTTTACACAATTAACATTCTAAATTATCTCTGTGAATGTATGCATAATATCAATGCATACATGTACACATACAATTATTTCAAAAATTTAACATATATAAGTAAATCAAGTGCTCCGATATTTTTATAACACACATAATAAAACATAAAAAATACCTGTGAAGGTGACGCCAATGACTTTAATCCAAATTTCTCACTCAAAAAGGCATTTGACATAGTAGGATTTTCGTGTGCATCACTGGTAGCAACTCCACAAAACATATGATGCATAAAATTATCGTCCTCCTCGGGCCCCAAACATATGCTACCACATCTTGAGAAAATATGCATGGCCTCATGCTAGTACTACATGAGGGAATACTTTGTGTACCTCCACGAACATCTAGATCATAAATCTCCTTCAAATGTTAAACAAGGGTATTAGATAGCCCCTAAAGTGTGTGGAGTATATCAATATCTACTCTCTCCTTTACTGCTGGAGGGACAGTCTCAGGGTGAGGGTGCTTCTATGCGGGGACTCTACCTTGCTGAAAAGGTGTACGTTGCATGCCTAGTCGATCCTATGCAAATCCTTTTCCTCAGCCTTGTAAATCCCAAAAATCAAAATAGTTCGGGATTTGGTTGAGGATAATCTCGCAATATTGTTTCCTCACAATTTATTGTGGCACCTCATTGTTATTGCAAGGTGGAAAATCAAACACCATCCACCATCGGTCCAAAAAAGTATTTTTAATCAAATTAGTATTGCACCAATGGATGGGAAACCATTTGCATGATAAATGAATAGGAAAATTGGTTCGAGGGTCCGTCAATAAGGCACATATGCGGTATTTTGTAATTTTTTTTAATTTACATCTGTATACGAAAATATGTTGGCATAATAAAACCTATAACACTCTCTATAGGGTTTCCAACAATCAATTTGATTTGTTTTCGTGTCAACTTGAGCTAGTAATGCCTCTAATGTGTTTGCAAGAGAGGCATGGTGGGGATTTGTAGAATGGGAATCCCTCATTTTTTAATTAAATTTTCAATTTCAATCTTGTTTTCCACTATATGGGCTATTAAATATTCTTGACTGGCCACAGGATGTTGAGAAACTGTAGCATGACTAGGAGGAATCTCAGGAATTGTAGAGTTTGGTTGTGGTTGATTTCCTTGACGTGCAGCTGTAACAATGAAAAAATCTGTATTCAATTCAAATTCTACTCTATAATTACCAAATTTCAAAGCAATTTCGATAAAATAATCATGCCTACCTCTTCTTTGTGGTTTCATTGTCAATTTCTATCTTTTTTATGATTCTTAGACGATCGTTTGAACAAGATCCAGCTGAATTTGAACAACGAGGGCAGGGTTTTACTGTAAAAATCGTGATTGGGGGAAAATAAAATGAATACGGCTCAAATTTTTTGTTTATAGTTTAACATAATGTGTATGCGTTATAGGTTCATGAATTACCAAACCAAGGAAAACATAACGTGGTCAGGTTATTACAAAAAACATACGCATTTTGTTCATTTTCAATTTTTTATCCACTTTTTGCCCCCCAAAATTGTTGTACTTACCCATTAATAGGCTGAAACAACAAATGATGCATGCAAGAATTAAAGCGTAAAATGTAATCTAATATTGGTTCTTTATTTCCTTAATGCAAAGAAGACAAGCATTCATATGTAACTTTAGGACCATTATTAGAAATAAAATGTCTAATAAAAGTATCCTCCATATCATACTAAGTACTAGATAGTTCTATTAGGAAAAAGATTATACCATTGGAGAGCATGATCAACAAGGCTATTACAAAAATCTTTTAGTAACAAACTATCACTGGAAGAAGAAGCCATGGCCAATTAATAATGCTTTAAATGTAAATGGGGATTGCATGTGCCATCAAAACATGTGAAAATAGGCATGATGAAACCCTTAGAAGTTAGGGAAATTGTAATTGTGAATATTAGGAATCGGATTTACAGAAAAGGAGTTATTATCAAAGGAAGAACAATAGGCTCTAATCTTGAGGGTAAGGGTGTGAACTTGGGTTTGAAAAGTACCAAAAACATGAATGAGCGAGAGGTTATATTGTGAAGGGATGGTCGAGGAAGTTAGAGGTACCATCTATCTCTTTTGGGTCTGATGTTCTTGTTTCTGAAGATTATTTCATGAGAAAGGGGTTGATTTGCAGGTTCAACAAATTTTTCCGTGGTCTCCCTACTCCCCATGACTATATTTTAAATCATTGGAAGCCTCCTATGATAGGTAAAATCAACATTTATCCCACTACTAGAGGGTTTTTGATGATAGTGTTTGGTAATATCTCTTATAGAGATTTGATATTTATCAAAGTGTGTGATTTCAAGTCCCATTTCCTTCTTATGAGATCTTGGTTTCCTATGTTCAAACTAATGAATGAAACCTTTAATGTCAAACCGATTTAGTTTTTGTTGCCTTATTTTCCCCTCCAATTTTGGAGTGAAAATGCCTTGTGTCAATAGGGAATTTCTTGGGTAAATGCTTGGCCATTGATCCTAAGACATGTCTCTTCAATTTTACCACATACGCTCATAGTCTGATTGATATGGATACCTTCGCTGATTTCACAACTACCATCAATCTCATTGTTGAGGATTGGACTTGGATCCAAACTCTAGATTATGAACGATTTCCTTTCATGTGTAGGAGTTGTTTTTCTACAGGTCACTTAGCATGGGAATGCCAAAATGGGAAGAAAAAAAAAGAGTAAAGAAATACCCTCGTGGTGGAAAAATTCTGATCCTAGTCATCTGGTAGTTAAAGGTCAATCGATTAGAGACTTAGTTCCTGATTCAAAGAAGGAACATGAGGTTGATGCTCTTGGTTCGATGGTTGTGAAGGACACAACCACTCTTGGTGTTACTCTTGAAGATGTCATTATTCATTATCATTAGATTGAGAATTTAAATAATCTAGAAATTATCATCGTGATTCATTCTCAAGAAATTGTTAATCCTAATGTTGATATTGGTTGGATCACTATGGGGAATAAGAAAAGGAAAAATGCTAAATCCCCCCTCACAATGCAGTTCATATCCCATTTTCTTGAGCTAAGGAATAATATGGTTTAAAATTTGTTTGTGTGTGTTTGTATCTCCTTTAGCTGCCAGTAGAGTTTGGTCCTATGGATCCTCAATTCTTTATCTTTTCTCCTTTGTAAGGGGGTTTTTGGTCCCCCCAATTTTTTTAACCTTTATCTGAAAAACTTTAAAAGTTGTTGTTTTAATAATTATACTTCAAATAACAATAATAAAAAACAAGGCTCATTTTAATTTTATGCCAATTTTTTATAGTTATAAGCTAATTTTATATGCTCATGTAAGTTAACTAGATTATAAATTAACACGTACTATTTAATTGTCATCTATTACACTGAATTTGAATAGGCTATTGCAATCTTAACTCATTATTTTTATTACGTAAGTTATTTTATCTATAAAAAAATTGGCATTCCAAATTCATTCTTATTAAAATTTTGTTTTCAATGTTATTTTACATATTCCATGCATAAAAACTGTGTAAGCGGAAATCAAATAACCACATTTTCCTGTATAAACATTTACAAAATTGCAACGCATGCAAAAATGTTGGATGAATTACATGGTAAACATAAACGAATGATTTTGAGTACTTCATAACTAGTTTTATTTGATTAAATCTTTATCTAATTTAATGAAAAGGCTATATGTTAGTAAATTTTTAGAATTTTTGTAGTGATTTTATATTACATTAAATGAAAAAATATTTCGTAATTATCACAAATATTCATAATTATTCCCTTCAAACTATGGAATGTGTGTTGGTTAGATTAAAACCTAAGTAGATTCCATCATAAGAACTCAACATAACCTGTTGTGTAGAAATTGAGGTAACAACTTAAATATAAACTAGATCACTGAGCATAAGGAATGAAGCTAATTGTTGAAAGGAACCTAGATGTTGCAATACAAGATGAGGGGTTAAAAAACATGATAACACAAAACATGCTCAAAAAACTAAATATCATAGTAATATTCAAAATACAGAGTTTGAGCACTTTACATTTCAATTTTTTGAGGGCTTCACTACTCAAAACATTACATGCAAAATGACAAAAAAGCAAAAAACAAACAAACAAGTTTAAATAGAGACTGGGAAGGCAAGGAACATTTACATATACATAATGGAATTTACTTTGAAAGACTTGATCAAATAAATAATTATTCAATATATATATTGAATTGACACCTTTTTTGCATTTTTTTTATGATATGTCAATTGACTACTACAAAGATATTATCAATTTTCCTCATTCTTCTTCGGAAAACCCTTACGTAAATTTAGCAAGGAAAAAAAGGTGTTTCTATTTTTTGCGATGGAGAAAAAAGGGACATATGATGGACTATCCATGTAGATAATGATGAAAAATGATTGAAATGGACATCCCATAAAATATTTGAATGAAACACATGTAATAATTGCATGGTCAAAGTTTCTTTCTTCTCTCCCCTTTTTTTATTTATGATAAAAAGTTTTTTGACGGGGATCCTACTTAGGAACAACAAAAAGGGTCAAAACCCAGATAAAGCATTGAGTAAAAAAGAAAAATCATAAATCACACTTCTCAGTACTACCACAATAAATAAGAGTCACAACTGAAATTCGGTAAAAAATGAAGTAGAAAAGGCATGACCGGATAGCAGAAAAAAGAGACAGTCTCTAGGAGGCGGAAGTAATTTTTTTTTTTTTCTTTTTATGAACCATTTTCCACCCACCAGAATCTTCCTCTATATGAAGGACAATATCAATGCCTTCAATCAGCTGATAATTTATTTTTGTAATGGGAGAGAAATTCTCCTTTGCTGCTTCATGAGTTTGTGGTCTAGGATTGTTGATCCTCATCATAGTTTCGTCCATGGACAACCCCTTAGGGGTCACTGGACTAATGGGTTGGGGGGTCTTAACAAATGTCTGCATACTATCATCCTTTGAGGAGATATTTTCCAAGTAGGGCGACGATGGATTGAGAAATGAGGAAGGAACACACACAGTATAATGGTCAGGAATAGATTCTTTCCACCATGTGGTTTAGATCAAGTGTGCTTAGGTTTTTCACAATTAGTGATAAATTCACCTATTTTTAAGCATCTATAGCACCGAAAAGGAACACCTTCAAAACCAAGATTTTGGACCCATGTTCAATGACATGTCAAAAGGTTGATCTCAGAGGGGAGGTCTTGAGTTAGGTCCATGTCTATCAGTAAACGAGAAAAATTAGTATGGAAATGTTGAGAAGTATTGTCATCAAATTTAACATAAGCCCTTAACCTATTGGCTATGGATTCAAAGCAATGTTCATTCCAGAGTTAAATGGGAAATATTGGGAGTCTACACAAATGGGATGAGATTCAAAGGAGGCTTTTGATTAATCAAACGTAGGGTACCAAGGTTTGACTATGAGACCATGTTCCCCCCAAACCCAGTATTTACAGTCAATAATGTCCCTATCTTCATCGAATTCAAAAATAACAATAAAGAAAGCTCTAGAGCATGGGTAGAGCTCCACTTTATCTTTGATTTTCAGAATCCATATTTTGGTTATCCATTTGTTTAGCTGTGCAAGCTTTGGTCAAAATCCCTTGAAACGACACATGAGGGTTATTCTGGAAAGATTTTCCTCTGAAACATGCACAATGTCAAGCATATGCTCGTCAGAAACAAGAGAAGGGGAAGATTCAAGCTTAAGGGGAGGATCCCTTTAAGAATATCCTTTAACAGCTTCAGCAAAAGACTTCCCATGTCACCCATAGGGGTACCAACAATCTTCGCAAGGATGGAGGAGGTATTTAACTCGTCTGTGAGCCCTGCCTTCACAACCTGGGTGACAAAGAAGAGCCCCTGGCCACAGTCATTTCCTAAAGTCTTCACCTCTACTGAAGAGGAATATCCTCTCTCTCCACCCGATTCGAGCTTAGTCAAACTCGCACCTCCTATAATAGCCCTTAAACCAGATCCATCCCTCCTGTTTGGATTGTTGTTTTCCTGGTCTTCTCTCCCTATTTCTTCTTTTATTATTTTTGTAATTTCTTCTAGGTGGAGGAGGACAACCTCCTTGTTGACTATATATTTAATCTAGCAAATAAATATATTTAGGTATGGAACTATTTAATTACTATCGTGCAAATTTATTTGTGTGTTAATATAATAATAATACTATCTTAGGTGCTATAAATAATTGTAATGTTTTTATTATACATATGTTTGAAAATATCAAAATACAAAAACGTAAACACGTAAAATTTAATATGTGAAATTTTAAAATTTAACATCTATAACATAATTTGATTTAACATTTTGAAACTAAAATTCTGGGAACAAAAAAAATACCTTACTATAACACGTCCATCCTATTCAAAATACAAATAAAAAAATTTTAATAGCAAATAAAATCATAAAAGATATGGAAAAAATATAGAAAAAATAATAGATGGTGTATAAAATAATAAGCTCGATATTATTAAGGTTGGATTATTGTGTATATTGTATATCCTTTTTGTATATGTAGAAGTATATCACTACAAAATAGACTTTTAATGAGTATTATTTTGTGCTCTCTTTGTTAAAGGTAATTTGAGGTTAGTGCCATATGTTATAGTTAAATATGAGATGTATTAAGTGAACATTGTGTGATTTGTTCATATTCTTTACTAGTGTTTTCTCATTTTTGTAATAACATGCAGTTGGGTGATCCATTCAATGTGTCTTGAGTGACAATTTACGCCATGTTTTCAAATGATATATAGATGCATGAGTGTTTTATAGTATTAATCACTTAAATGTTGATGTATATGTAGGAATGAATTCCAAATAATGAATGATTTATTAGTTTAAATATTGATAAAACTATTATGAAGTAAATTTTATCATTATACAATTGACTAGGGTCTGATTAATTGAGCTTCATTTTAAAAAATCTTTATAGGGTATTTTTGTGAAACTTATTTTTACATACCATACAATCATTATAGGCCATTTGACCATGCTTTGTTGAGAAATTTATGCAAATGATTCATATGTTGTGTATGTTTCAACCTTTTTGTCTTCCAATCATTATAGTGCATGTGACAAGATTTTCTTGTGGCATATATTACGAAATAGTTAATCTATACTTATATAGATTTTTTTTTTAATAAATGTACATGGACTAATGGCATGAAACCTTATGTAAATGGATTCAAAATTTAATATACCCTAATTTAGTCCTAATCAAAACTATTATTATTATTATTATATGTTTCGTTAAATTTATATATAAACTAGTTTAAATATACATTAAAGTGCCCTTACAAAGTAATTTTATAGAACAAGTACATGATTAGAAAAATCAAACCAAAAACACAATAAAAAATATGTGTGTGGGGGGGAAATAAATGTTAAAAGGGGGGTTAATTTTTTGA